>VZTE01007282.1:205267-258781 GCA_013397775.1 Eulacestoma nigropectus
GCGGGAGGGCGGTGCGGGAGCGGGGCTGTCCCCGGGGAGCGCTGGTGTGAGGGGCCGGCGCGGGGGGACGCGGTGTCGCGGCGGGGCCGGGCCGGGAACCAGCGGCGGCTGTGGGAGCGGAGCCTGCGGCCCTGGGAGCGCGCCCGGAGAAGGCGCGTTGGAAACACGCACATCAGGTGGCCCCGGTGCTCCCGTGGCCGCCCGGTGCTCCCGTGGCCGCCCGGTGCTCCCGTGGCCGCCCGCCGCTCGGGACACGCTTGGCGGCGGCGGCGGGAGGGTCGGTGCCCAGCCGCTGCTCCGAGCCGGCACAGCGGGGTCGCAGAGACGTTATTGTTACTATTGTTATTATTGTTACCCATGTAGGTCAGGCTGTTTGTAACCGTAATGAGCGAATGCCTTAAAACCCTGCGCTGTTTGCGTGTTTGGGGTTTGTTTTTGCGTTTCTGCTGGTGCTGAAGTCCCGAGTTTTTCGGTGCCCTTCCATTTTGTTCTGAAGGCGGGTCCTGGGCATTCTGGGAGCGCGGGGAGGCCGCAGGGCAGCGAGGGAAAATGGATAAATGTGCTGGAGCGCCAAAGGTGCTGGTGAGCAGTGTCCCTTTGCCTCATTCTTGGACGCATTTTCAGCATAGCTTAGGGGAAAATGCTCCGACGCCGCGGATTTACTTTATTTTTTGTTGTGTGAAACGCTGTCTGCTTTTTGCTGTGATACAAAGTTAAAAGTAGCAGGGCAGTTGTGTTAAAACACGTTAACAATATTGTTAAAACAAACGGAAACAATTACTGTCCATTTCTGAGAAAAGTCTTCTCCAAGTCGCTGTTTATCTTGAACTGGGCTGTAATGTGAGAGGAGGGAGAGTTACACTGAATTAATTTCCCATGGTCCACAGACCCCTGTGCTAGACCCAGTGACCCAAGCCCTGTTTCAGAAAGGATAAAAGAGGGAGTAAAGTCCCATCACCACAGCAGACAGGTCCAGGCAAGGCTGGATTTGTTTTCACTGAGCAAACAGCTGCTTACCTCCATCCTGCCCACTTCCTCACCGAGGATGTGCCTTCAGAGCAAGTCTTCTGTGGTGCTCTTTGCTCATCAAGTTCCCCTTGTTTGGCAGTAGTTGACTGTGCTGAAAGCAAGATGAGAGATTATTAAAACTGAATTCAAGTGAATATTAACATTTTTATTACTATTGTTAAAATTATATCACAGGAAGTAAGTGTTAGCTGTAACAAAAAAAGTAATTTATTTTGATCTCTAATGAAGTTAAGACATCCTAGTTTTGTGGATTCCTGGTCACTAAGTGCATGGTTGAAGCACTTGGTGAGGGAAAAGCCTGGTTCTGTGCAGAGCAAAAATTGGATGTGCACGGGGATGTGTTTTTGTTTTTTTTTTTGACACGTGCGTTCACTCGTCAGCACCTCTTAGCTTTCTGGTGTTGATAAAAGGTACCGCCTCCATAGGATTGTGGGCTTGGTACGGTCTCGTTGGAAAGAGACTTCATTAGTTTAAACCTCCCATGATAAAAGCAGAAATAGTCCTCTCGTTTTTGTCATTACAACTTAATCTTTGCCCGTGAGTCATGCTAAAAGCAATTTTTAAGAACAAGGTCTCAAAGGGGAAGAATATATGTTCGACTCGGTTTGATCACAAGTAACTGCTGGGTAGGAAGATACTGGTTAGTTTGAAAGCTGAAGTGCAATTATAATTGTGTCATTTTACACAAAAAAAAAGGGTAGGCAATACTAATTTTCCTCTTCACATACTGTAGTGCTCACAGTGTTGTCACACACTCCTTCTGTCCTCGTAACTGCTTAAGGAAATTTGCTAGTTCAAATGATTTGGTCTAAAATTGGTCTAACTCCTTGTGTTGTTTCAAAAGAGTACTAATTTCTGTAAGTGTTGTTTCTGCAATTACATTAAATATTTTGGTAGTTTGTACTTTGACAGTTTAATAAGCAGTTATAATGGAAGCCAAATACTATAATTTATCATCTTAAGGTATTATATTATGCTATTGTGAAAAAAAAAAAGGGAGGAGGGGGGAAATTGTTTGAAAAGAAACTTTCCACGCTGGCAAAATTGTGCTGTCATTGCAGTGATGCTAAAAAACAAGGCTATTAATACAACGTTGTTGTCGGAACTTTGGATTGCAATGATGTTAGCTTTAACTAACTTTAATGTTTTTTAAAGGTCGTCAGTAAGAAGGGGAGAAATGGCTAAATCGACCCAGCTAATTGACAATGAAGTCTTCCGGGCTTACGCTACTTACACAGCCATTGTTCTTCTAAAAATGATGCTAATGAGTCTGATAACAGCATACTTCAGGATCACAAGGAAGGTAATCATTTGGAAATACTGGCTGGGAGAAGAGGTTGACATTTGTATTGAAGTACAGAGATATCACAGCTATGTCTTTTCAGCTTCCAAATACTGCTGCTGTTCATTTTCTGCCTCCTCCCTGTTCTAGAGAGATTCTGAGTTTGGTGCTCTGCTGGTCTCAAATGGAAGATGTTTTTAACCTAATTATGAGATAATTATGGGACTAAATTATGCTTGCATTTGACTTACTCTACTCTTCTAAAACCTTTCTGTTATTTTTAAATAAGAGTTTTTCATAATTGTAATTTCCATTGTCTTCTGCAGAAAGCTCATGTCCAGGGTAGCCAATTTATAAACCAAAAAATGTGTGATATGGAGCCATATTACATTAATAACCAAGTGGTAGGGTCAGAAGAGGGGATAGATTTTTATTCAGCTATAACCTTTTCATCCAATATTTCAAAAGCTTTTTGCATTCTCTAATTGTTATAGTCTTCCCATTGCAGGTAGGTCAGTATCTAAAAAGAATTTTTTTTTTTTCCCTAGAGTGAGAGGCAGTCTGAAAATTGGATTTTCAATTTTGAAAATATGTGAAGATATTTGGAAATATTTGAAAATCTGGGGTTTGATGTTTAGGCTAGATAAAAATATGAGAGATCCACGGAAGTTTACTAAATTATGTAGAAGCTGCATCTACTTTAGCAGAAAGTGCTCATGGGAAACGTGTTGTGTTTGCCCTGTTCTTGGTCTTCTCTAGACATCTTCTCGTGGCCTCTGTAGGAAACACTTGGTCCTGGGCTGAAAGAGCCCTGAGTGGGCCTCATATGGCTGTTTTTGTGAGATCTGCTTCTGCAAGATGCTGTGTGCTTCAAGGATTTTGGTGCAGTCCTTTTGTTGAGATGCTGCTTTTTGTTCCCCCTTGTCGCAAGAGAGCCCAGCTGAACTGCTCTGTGGATCCAGGTGGATGCAGATGACAACAGGGCCTTCATTAATTTAGAGTGCTTGTTTTTATTATGTTAGCAGTATTACGAAGAGAAAAGTTAGTAAACTAATTTTAATTTTCTATTTTTTGTAAATAATCTATTTAAATTTCTATTTAATATAAAAAAAGTCTTGAAAGAGAAAAACAGAGGAAAGCAGTGAAGCAAGAGAATATAAAATGTTGCTGATGATACTGTTAATGCACTTCTAGAATTCTGAGGCTGAGGATAGTTCACAAATAGGGATCAAGGCTGCCCTAGAAAGCAATAATGTAGCTCTCCTAAAATCAAAAGATTATATTTGCATAGCCTGAACAGTCCACAGAATGCATATGTTACTGCATGTGTCAGCAGGGAGAGATCTACTGCAGTCTGCACTGCCTGAATTAAATGTTGTTTTCCAGTAGTATCTTGCAGTATTTGGGGTAATAATGGGTCATGCAAGTGTAAGAATTTGTACCTAAGAGGAAAGGGAGACACTTGGTCATAAATGAGAAAGGGAATAAGGCTGTTGGATGCTATTGCTGTGTAGACTTCTGTAGAAGGAAGGGATCCAAAAGCACTTTCAGATAATTTGTCAGAAATGTTGAAAAAGAGACTTGGACAGTACAGACCTTCTGCCTTGTAGGTGCCTGTGTTCTGCCAGCCCACGGGCTTTACTGCAGGCTTGGCCATCTCACAAGAAGCCTTTATCTAAATGCATAAATTACATTATATTAATTTGTCAGCACACAAGCTATGTACAGGCTGGGCTCAAGAAAGCAGTAATGCAGCGAACATTGTATTATTCCCTGTACTTTTAACTTCAGGTAAGTTAAGTGAGGTTATTGAGGCTTTGGTAAAAAGAGTGACCTTTATAGCAAGCTGCCTTGACTGGATAAAACATTTTGGCTTCTAATGTCACTTGTGTGCTTGTGTTTGAAACAGGCATTTGTCAACCCAGAAGATACAGCATCATTTGGAAAAGGGGAGAGTGCTAAGAAATACCTGAGGACTGATGCAGATGTTGAACGTGTACGCAGGTAATGCACAGGAACCGTTAAAAGTTATTTTAAATAACAGAATAATATTAAATCAAGGAGTTAATTTCACCCCGTTCTCTGTCAAGCCTGTGTGTGTTTTGTGTTGCTTTATGTAGTAATCTAATACATTAATTAGTTTAAATGAAGAAACCACTCCACGTTGAAATGGTCAGTGTGCATACTAAAAACAAAAAGCCATTGTCTGGTTGTAGTAGCTAACTCTTGGGTAGTGTCCTGTCTGCATGGGCAAAGTGGTGAGAACACTGTGAAATATGACCATAAGTCGATGTAGCTCGTGGCAAAATTTTCTGTTTCCAAAATCATAACTTTCAGGATGCTGTTTGATACACCTGTGCTAACAAGGAAAGCTTTAACGGAATGCTTTCCGTGTGGTAATTCCTTGATGAAGCTAAGTTTATTTTTATACCAAAAACTTGAATGTGAGTGAACTCTTCTCATTTAAAACCTCCATTAGGCAAGATCTTGGAAATATATACCAGCGCTGATTTAAGACCACTGCATCCTTGCAAATGGTGGCTATTGTTTCTCAAAGTATATTTCTCTATGTCTCTTATGGATTAAAATCTCAGAAAGAAGAGTCTAATCTAAGTGGGCTGTTCTGCCCACTGCATAGTTCAGGGAGTTGTTGCTTAATTTCATGGGTGTTACATCAAAATGGGAACTTTTATGGTGAGGAGTAGTTCTTTCTCTTTGTAAATTGTAAGAGGCCAGCTAAGCTGAGATTAACTTTATGACCCATTTAACTCAAATTGTTATGGTAGGGAAATGACAACCACCTCAATCATTTTCACAGATTAAGTCTTTAAAACACTGTATTGTCAAATCCTGTGTTGCTGTTTTGTGGAGTTTTTCAGACATCCCCAGATCTAGTAAGTCATCTTGGTTCTAGTTACTCTGTTGGTGTTGCAGCATCCATATTTTTCTCCCAGCAATGGTTCTTAGTGGATGTTTACTATATTTTCTTCTGCAAGCTTCATGGCAACAGATAATGCCACACAAATTTAGCATGGCTTCTCTTCTGTTTAAGTGACTGGAATGTGTTCTGTTTATGTGTATAGAAAAAAGATTACTTTCTTCAGAGTACTTTTATGGGGAATAAGAATAAAAAACCTGGAGAGATATGTTTCCTTGTAATGATAAATACATTTAAAAAGCACCTGCAAGACAGCACCATGACCTGATTCTGGTTGGCTCTGAAATTTGACATCATTAGTAAGGCTTAGACATTGTTTCAATCAGTAAATTTGGCTGGAAGTATAATTTATTTAAAGAGGTGAAGGGAGCTGGGAAGGTTTAGGAAGGGGTGTGAAAGAATGCTTCAAGATGCGGAGTTCTCAACACATTTTTAGTAAATGACACTATGGTATCAAAATTTCAAACATTTTTTCAGCTATTTTAGTGCTCAGAGCGAAGAAAATGAACGAAAAGCGTAACTGTCACACCTGTTAGATGTTCAAAAATAACCTTCCTCAAGATGATGGAACTTCATGAACGTTTGATAGAATGGTTCCTATGTAGGATATTTCATGTTTTCTTTATGGAGACCACAAACTGGATTTATGGGATTAGAATAGACCAACTGGGCCATGAACTCTAAGAGTTTGTCACAGTCCTCCAGTTAATTGATGTTAATAGAGAGAGTCTCCAAGAAAATAACAGCTACCTCTCTTCTTCCCTGACTTGGCATTCCTGCACACCCAGGTGCAGTCAGACACCTCATGTAAGTCCTTAATGTTACCAAGATCCTGGTAAAAAACTAAGACCTTTCATACAGAAGATCAGAAGCTTAAAAATGTGGGGTGCAGCAGGAGAGACCAGAGTGGTGTCAGATGAACATGCCAAAATTGTTTCAGTAGCTGAATCAAGTCCCTTCTGCAGAGGAAGCCAAGAATTGTTTCAGGGCCTGAGTAGTAGCATGCGCTGAAGATGCTGAAAAATAATGAGGCTTGAAGTGGTTTGTTCAACAAAATGTAACACTTTAAAATAACTTTGCTTCTTTCTCCAGAGGCCACCTGAATGACCTTGAAAATATTGTCCCATTTGTTGGCATTGGACTGCTGTATGCTCTGAGCGGCCCCGAGCTGTCCACGGCCTTGCTGCATTTCAGGATCTTCACAGGGGCTAGGATCCTTCACACTTTTGCATACTTGATCCCTCTTCCCCAGCCTGGCAGAGGTTTGTCTTGGGCAGTTGGCTACTCAGTGACCTTCTCTATGGCATACAAAGTCCTGAAGACAGCCTGGCTCCTGTAGCAGAGCTGTAGCTTCCGTGTCCCCTTTGACATTCCACACGAAGTTTCCAGCACTGTACGTTGATGTCTTGAGTGAGCCAATGAGTCTTCCGTGGTAACTGGAATTCGTTTTTCTAACAGAAGCTTTTTGTTCCTGTTCAGGAGTGTTTCTTTTTGGAGGAAAAAGAATCCTTCTCCCTGTATTCCCTGTTCATGGGTTGCACTGCCAAACACTAGATTGGATGTTCCCTTTGTGATTTGTCGAGTGCTTACAATTCTAAACATGCAATGATGCTGTATTGATAGCCTGTTTGGTAATTTTCTACAGATGCACTATTTTTGGCTGTAGCTCTGAAGTCTAAATCAATAAAGACAAGATTTAAAAAAAAGCCTGTTTGTATTTTTGTTTTCATATCCACTCTTCTCGCTGCAGCCAGCAAATAGCATGTCACTATGTATCAGGAAGAGATTCCAATCATACAGTTCTTTGAAGAAAGCTTACCTTAATAATAAGATATAACTGGTAATGCTGGCCTTGTTGTAAAAAAATCTTTGATGACAATGTTTGTGTAATCCACTTTGGGATTAAAAAACCTAAACCATTGCAGCTCCATTTTTTTCAGTTGAATAGATAAAATAAGAAGGAAAGTATTTGTGCTAAATTCTGTTTGGAGACACTGGTGAAAATTTGAGGTAATTATTTTTGTTGGGTTTCCTGCAAACATAGGTTTTGTGACTGGATAAAGTGTAGACCCTTTGTAGAGGATTTTTTTTTTTCATTTTTGAATAAATTCAGCATAAAATGAGTGACACTTGCAAATGTAGATATCAAGTAATTCAGATGTGCATATATAATTAGTTTGTGTGTCATACTGTCATAAATATGTTTCTGATAGGAAATGTTGCTCTTTGCTTACATCTTTCTATGATGTGTTAGTTTGGAATATATTCTTTAAAGACTTCTCCTCGGTTTCTTTTTGTTTGGTTGGTTTTTTTGGGGTTCTGTAGTAGCTCTGGCTTAAATAATAGCACGAGATTTCAAGTGACCCAGAAAAGTCTTTATATCCAGTGTGCTGGTAATTGAGAAGTTTTAAATGGCAGAAGTCAGAGCACAACACATTTGGTTTCCTTTCCTACCCCAGAAGCTGTGCCCCTAAGGGATGGCCCAAAGAGGAGCTGGAGAGTTCCCTCTGCTGCCTCCATATGTCAAAGATTTTGTTTTGCTTTTTGCATGGGAGCCGTAGTTGCAGTACTGCAAGAAATAACACTGGAGGGCTTTCCTTCCTACCTACCCACAGTTGTGAGGTGGAAGTCTGTGCGGTGTTACGTAAAGCAACTCAGAAGGGTGGCAGGAGGAATGGGGAAGAATTCAGAGAGACTGGTTTAATCCAAAGAGAGAGGATTTTTATTGCAATTTAAATGTAGTGTTTAAGTCATGTCTACTAAAGAAGAGAGGGTGGAACTTGAAATCAAGAAGTTAACATTGATTTACCAAAAAAGGTTAAATCTAACTAATGGGTAAAAAAACAGAGCTGGAACCTCTAGAAGGAGGATAAGAGGAGATGAGGGTTAAAAGTTGGAGATTGTGGAGCTTTAACTTCTGACTTGGCAGAGTAAGCACACATCAGCACCTCTGGGTTAGCAGAGGCTCCAGCAGGAAACACGGGCTTTTGTGTTTCTTCTCCCATCTTTCTCCACCACTTCCAACCTGTGCTGTTTTCCTCCTGTTCCTTCTTCCTCTGCTAGCTTTTTTTGGGATCTTGAGAGCAGCTACCTTGGATGGTATCATCGTAACAAAGGCCATCAGCTCTTCTGGTTTGAGAAGGACCAGGGATGGAGGGTGGAGAAGCAAGGCTGCAGCCTGCAACTGTGTCCCAAACCAGTCCTTGTCACAGTCAACCTGCCATCTCTTATCAGTCTGTGACTACTCTTGTTCCCTTATATCACAAAAACAGCATCTGAAGCTCTGTTTCCCTCACTACTTTGTAGCTTGCCTCTTCTTCCCAGCTGTGTGTCTTTCCATCCATTTAAAACAAAGGGAATGTAGCCACTGTGCAGAGGGCCCCATTTGAAATTCAGCAGCAGAGCGAGTCCTCTCCTTTAGCATGGAAAAGGCTCTTCAGACAAGCCTGGTTGTCAATGCCAGGCATATGCAGGAACAGCATTTTTAACTCCTTTTGCATCAAGCTTCTGTACAGAAATCTCATTCCTGGAGCCTTTCTTTAATTCTGTGATCTTATATTTGAAACAAAACTAGTTTGAAATCCCTTCCATTTGCTCAGTGGTTTCAAAGCTCAGAACATACACTCGCTATGTGCCGAGAAGTAGAAAAGATAAATGGAAACCCTTAGAAATACCTAGAGTGATTCAATATTATTCTGTGTTTCTCTTGCATTTATTTTAAACCTATATTTTATTTTCCTTTGCTCCCACAAATACCATCTGTGCATCTGGGCGGGGTACGTGCTCAATCTGGGAAATGTGCCTTACCAGATTCCATCAAATGCCGACTGCCAGCTCCACATAAAGTGTGTTGGAGTAGTCCTCGTCACACAGCTCTTGCATTTCTCTGGTCCCTGCCCTGTAGAGGTGCACTGTACCTGTTGTACAGCTGTAAATCTTAAAAGGTTGGCATATTTCAGGAGAGCTAGCACAGGAGAAAGAGTGTGTTAGTTGAATTTATTACTGAGCTAAACTGAATTTTCACCTTCTAAGACATGCACATGTGGATTTCAGACAGCTGTTATCAGGTTCTCTTGCAAAATCACTAAATGAAGTAACCTGTAAGTGATGAAACAACTGCCTGTTATCAGCAGGTGTGCTCCCTTTGACCTGGTGAAAGTACAGATGGGGCTGGTCCATGAGAGACATAAAAAGAGGTCAAGCCATCATCTTCTGTGCTTCATTTCTGTTCATTATGCCCCTTATTCTCATCACCAGTCTTGGAGCAACCAGAGAAACTACAGGGTTTCTTCTCTCTGCTCATCATTCCTGGCATTTTGTGTTTTTCTCCCAGGTAGATTTTGTATCTTTGAATTGCTCTAACAGTTGACTGTGAAGCACTTCAAAATGCCATCTGACATAACCTGGTTTGCTGACTTCATCTCTGAGGGAATTTCATGGCCTGCTTTGTTTTTAAAAGTGTAAACCTGAGCAATTCCTCAATTTAGTTTTTGTCTGTATGGGTAAATGCTTACATGCCTTTGGCCAAAATTACTTTGTGCTGGTTTTCCTGGCTGCAGACACATGCACTGGAGGCAATGAGTTGTTGGGCGAGATGGTGAAGAGCTGGTGAAGAGCTCTGAGCTAGGACTTGCTGTTTGATCATGGCTTTTTGTCTTGTCACAATGAAGAAAGAGTTTAAAACCATAAATGATACATTAAACATTTCCTTGAATTTTCAGAAACAAGTGTATGTCTGAGCTTCACCGCCTTCAAGGTATTTATTTTGAGAAGCTGGGTCAATGTTTCTGAAAGTGATGGAATTGCTTGTCATCAAAATACAGAAGAAGAAAAGCCTGGGCTCTTAACTCAAATCACTTTGGGGTTTGGAAAAATTCTATTTACTTGAAGCCCATTATTGCTTAGGTGTGCCTATTCCTAGTTATTTACAGAAACAAATTCAGTCTATATTTGTCACGGAAAATGCTTGTAAAGTATGTCTTTTCTAAGAGCAAAAAATAAAAAGCAAACCTTTTAGAATACCCTTTTTAAAGTGACTAGAATGTCATTATTCAAGCTAATGGAGTTTTCATTTCAAGGTTGAGGTTTAAGAACTTTTCTCTTTTCCAAACGTTGTCCTGCCAACTGAGATGGCACCAAGTGCTCTCTGAAAGGTTGTATTGACATGTGTTAAAATACTCCCATGATTAAATATCTCTGGCTGGTGGACACTTAGAAATCTAATACCTCTTTGTGATTTACTCTAAGTGATATTCAGACTTCCAGATCGTGATTAGTGACTCCCACTCATAGATTCTGAAGGCTAAAATAGATCATTAGCTCCTTCAGCCTGACCTCTAGTGGAAAAGATGCCATGGAATGGCCGCCCTTCTGCTGAGGTTCGTTCAGTCACAGCATGACTTCCAGAAAGGTGTGTGATCCTCGTTCGGAGACTTTGGACAACAGGCATTGATTTACTCCTTTCTAAGACACTGGTTCTCTCTGGTGTATATGTGCACTAAACTTAGGTTTTAAAAACACCATAGTTTGTTTTTGTTGGCTTTTTTTGTTGTTTTTTTTTTTTTTAATTGAGGAAGTTCTCGCTACATTATTGCAGTGCAGGGTGGAATGTGAAATATTTCAATCAGGAACTTTCCTCCTACAAAGCACTCTGCTCCAGTTTGGCAGTGACCATATAACCTCCACAACTGAATGTTTTTACGCCTGTTTTTTTGCCGGTAGGCTCCGGTGTGCATCACCACTGACAGCATCATTCTTTTATTCTCATATGTGCTGGGGAACTTGGAGAGAGCTTAAGAAGAGGAAGTTCCAAGGAACCTGTCTTTTTACTACAAAAAAAAGCAAACAAAAGAGACAAAAAGAAGACTTCTTGTCTCATGGGTACTGCTTGTCCAGTGAGGGGGAATAAATTCAGAAGGTAGTGTCAGTCCTGTAGAAAAAGTAAGGAGGGGCAAAAAAAAAAGGGAGAACTGAAGGGAGGGAAATGCTTTAATGATAGCTTAGAACAGCATCAAGGAGCAAACTGGGTGAAGACTGGTAGATGAAGTGTGGTAAGAGAGGCAGGTATCCTTCTGCTTTATAAAATTGCTTTACTATCTCTTTAAAACAAGTTCATTTTTAAGAATGTTTTCCTCTGTGTATCCAGTCATTAAATATCTGCAAAGAGGATTATAAATACCTCAAACCAGGATGGAGAAGACCCATGGGCTGTGTAGCTAATTCTGTTTGATCAGTTGCCTTAAGGCACCTGTGGTGCACAGACCACTGCAGTGGGAGATGGCACTTGACATTGTGTGACTATAAAACTGTCCCCAAAATGACATCACACCTCCAACAGGGAAAGGACGGTCATTTCCTTTTTGCCTGGAAAGTCTTATATGGCACTTGCTTTCAAATTTATGGAAAAGAATCCCTTTTCACTACAGTGCTTCTGTGGAAATCAGAAAGGACCTTCAGAAAGGTGAGTTTGGGAGCTGGGCAGAAAGGGATCAGCTCTGGAGGTTGTCCCACATTTTCTTGGAAGAATTTCTGAGCTTCAGCTCTTTAACCCTCACTGTAGGAGCTGTAGGGATCAGTGCATGTGGAATTGCCACAGAAGTGCTCAAGGTAGGTTTAAATTCTTAAATCTCTAAGTATCTAAGAGACCTAAATAACTGCTATAAAGGTAGAGCTTAATCTGCTTCCTCTTTTCATAGAAAGTGACACTAAAACCTCAATTTTCCTTAAAGAGCCTGCAGTTACGTTCTAGTGTGCGTGACTGCCTCGTTTATTTAATACTGGCAACTATGCAGTGCAAAGTTGTTTACTATGGGATTTGCACATCAAACCAGGTGTGGTCCATCTTACAGGCTGCATTTCTCAGAGAGCAGGGCTGGCAACTCCCATACTGTTCATGTGAGAGTTCCTTCCGTGCTCTCGAAGGGGTGTTTTCATAGGAATCAGTCTGTTGTGGATACTCTGGTACTGAAGTTAGCTGGGACCACGAAGCTCATGAGCTTTTGTTGTCTCTCTAGCAATTTGGAGTTTGCTGTTGATCTCTCCTTGTCTTCATCTAGGAGAGGGTTCCAGTGCTGCTGATCTGCCTCGTTAGCTGACAGATGGCTTATTTCACTAATTTTGTATGAGTACTTCATGGTGATTATAATGACATATTCGCTGCTAATATAGGTGATAAGCGCTATCTTATCATTTGCTCATTGGGTGAGCGTTCAGAGGTTTTGTCAAACTGAAATTTAGTTTCAGTTGATGCTTGGCCCTTGGCTGGAGTTGGATGTACCTACTTTCAAGGTAAATGAAATTAGTTCTGCAGGTCCTCTTGATTTTCCTGGGGTTTATTTTGCAAGTGAAAGCCAGGGTACCGTTTTCTTATTTGAGTCTAAGGTTCAGTGGCAGCATTGTTTTATTATGGCACCTTCATTTAGATTCAGTTTATTTAGAGGAAGCCAACATTCTTCAAACAAATCAGACTCACTGAGAAGACTGTTCAATCTCCTTTTGTTTTGCTTCATCTTTCTGCTTTGACCAAATGCAGTTTTGTGTTATTCCCATTGTAAGTGGCAATGTGTTAGAAAATAATCAAATAGTTGGATTTTTCCTTTCTGTTATTTTGGTCTTCCCTTCAACCTTTCCTCGTTCCCGATGAGAAACCAGCAGTTATCTGACATCCATGGGCATGGCAGTAGGTTTTTCCTCCTTCTCCTCATTCTTAATTTTGTGCCTGGTACCACTAGATGTCCCTCTTTGGCTTTTTTTTATTAGATTTCAGGACTGGACCTGAGAAGAATAACGTAGCTGTGCTCTGCATCTCTGGCAGATTAAGTTGTAAGGGGAAAATATTTTGCTAGATTTAGAGAAGACGTTCATAATAGATATTAAGGCAAAAGAGTGTCTCTGTACAGTAAACTTGCACTAAAAAAACTTTATGGAAAAAGTGACCTTTGTGAACACAGAATATGTAACCTGTGGCTGAAACATTAGAATGTTTTGTATTGTTTTGCTTTTCTAATTTAACAAGGCACCAGGTAACTGCAGCATCAGAATTCTTCTACCGAGGTTCCTAGAGAACGATGCAATTTATATTTTAATTGCCTGCTATTGTTTTTGATAGGTAAACACATTTTACGATTTGTATTTAGCAGTAGAGTAAACGGAATGGGACTGAGGCTGTTCAAAAACTTGAAGTGAGTAAAGAAGCAGAAATAAAACTCAGAAGCTGTCTGTCTGCCACAATATCCAGAGGAGAGACTCAGCATGAATAGTTTACTTGAAATTACCTTGATAGTTACAAAATTAAACATGGGAATTTGAAGGTGCTGTAAAAAATGTTGCTTGCATTTGAAAAAACTGGGATGCCCTATAAAGCAATGTGTGCACAGCAGATTTACTTGTCACACAAAATGCCAGGGAAGTGGTGGGGGGCATCTTTGAGTGATCCACTTGGCACAGAGGTGGAGTACAGTGTCAGCATAATGAATAGGAGCTTGCTTGGTGGATGGAAAATATTTTAAATTGAGTTTTTATTTAATGGATTTGAACTTTTCATGCCCAATTACCTTTTTGCTGAAAGAGAACAATAATAATAATAATAATAAAGTGCAAAGGTTCAGTTTCATTCTAGAAATGGGGAAATGTGCTTGGAGAGCTGTCAAAAGGCACAGTCGGATCTCAGGAGCATGGAGCAAGGTAGCTAATGCTCTGGAGTGAATGTCCATCAACTTCTTTTGTGGCTTTGTGTGTCCTTGTCAATGGTAATGTGGCAGAATGGGATGACTCATGTGCAGGGACAGATGGCAACAAAGAGTTGGTTAAGGTCAGAGAAGTAATGTCCTTGCAAGGGGGTTTATATTATTTCTCTAATTTGTCCAGTTAAGTCTTGTAGGTGCATGAATTATGGAGGAACCCACCCTCCAAAAGAAGCTAGCAGGATTTAGGGAAGCTGTTCCAGGATATGCATAAATAAATCCTTCCTGCAGAAACCTTAATCCATCCTATAGCCGGAATGTAGGAAGGACGAAGTAAAGCAGCAGTCCCTGGGAAATTCTGTAGGTCTTTTCCTTCTGAAGTAATAGCCTGTTCTCAGTGAACTTCCATTGTAGGAATATTTAACTCCAAGTACCTGTACATTATTGAAGAGAAGGTTTGAGCTGATGTGTTCAAGTGCACTAAATAAAAGTGTACTCTTATGAGTGTGTGTAATGGAAGAGGACACTGCATGTAAATTATGTAGTTCTCATTGCCGTGATATCTGGATACAATGTATGGACTACAGACCTAATTCAGCAACCAGTGAATTGAACAGAACTCTTCCCACTGACTTTCACAGGCTTTATACCTAGACAAATGATCTCTGTCGTAACCCATTCAGTTAACTAAGTCTGTGCAGAATACACCCTGCACTAGAATATTTACTGCCAGCAACAGCGTCCAGAGAAAATACTGTATTTTGTAAAATTTCAGAGAAAAAAACCTGTCAGCTAGATGCCACCTAACTTCAGCTTTACCTCTGCTGTAACCACTCCTAGAAGTGGCTGCTCCATTGTTTACGTATTCTTGATCACAGCAAGAGCTTTATTGATGCTTGGCCTTTGACTTGGTGTTACTGATGGCTCATATGGTGCAATCCTCAGCAGGGGACGTGAGAGAGCACCACTTTAAAACAGACCCTGCTGGCCATGTGGTGCTGTTTTTGTTCTGTGGGCTGCTAAAAGGGCCACTGTCAACTGGAAATCTGGTCAATTAAAAACGAACAGGCTAATAGGACATGTCCCCAAGTCCTTTCGCCAGTTTCTGTGAGATTGCAATCAAGAGTGTCATGTTTTCCTCATTCTTGCTGGTGGCTTTTTTCCTGTGTGTGTGTGTGAAAGCAAACAACTTCACTGACATGGAAATGAAAGAGTGGTTATGACCAAACCCAAAGCACACAAAGTAAATAATCCACATTTGCTTTGCGTGTTTCAGAAAGTGGGAATAAAAGGTATTTTTCTTTTAACTCTCTCAGTTGCTAAAAATTTTGTCTGAAAATTTGCAAAGAATGAGGTCAGCTGTAGGTTAGACAAACTGAGTGGATTTTATGGCAACCTCTAAATATAGTAATTTTAGAAACTGAATAAAGTTTGTTAGATCTGAATAAACATTTTAAACATGGTTTTTGAAACAATTTTTTTTTTGAAAGTCATTAAATTTCTCTGATTTGAGAAATCAAAATGTTTTCTTTTGTAAAACATGACATTTTAATATTTTTACAGTGGATGGATTTTCTATGGACTTACCTGCAGATAGCGTTTACCTATGTTTTTTCAAACTTTTTTTTATCTAGGACCTCTCTCTCTCTGAATTAATAGTTCCAACAGTTCTTAAAATTTGAATCTGGAGCTGCTCTTTGGCCTGTGTTTGGGCACACAGTGGGCTGTGTGCTGGGGAATGCCATGGAGGGAAAGGGCTCGTCAGCAAGGGACTGATTGTAGAGGCACTGAGGACCGTCAGTTTGCACGGGCCGCAGGGCAAGTTGGCAGCCTTTGGTTTGAGGGTGGGTTCAGGTCAGAACTAGTGATGTGGGATATTGGAGGACTCTTGGGCTGTTCTCTGTTCAGAGCACCGGATGACTTCTGGAGAGCTACCCAAGCACCAGCAACAAATGCAACTCAACTTGTGGACAGCATGTATCATGCCCATTGAAGACCAGGGATATCAATGCAGAAGATACGAGCTACTTAGTCATACACTGAGAGCCCCATCACACAGCTGAAATCATTTTTCAACTGCTATTTTAACTGCTGTTTCTCTTCAAAACAGAGGAGAGAGAAAATTCGTGATCAAACTTGAAGTATTAAAGTGACACTAGCAAACATACCAGGGAGCGATCTGAGCTCCTTATATTCTCCAAGATGTGCGCAATGCAAAGTCCATTGCAGCCCTGGCAGAGGCAGCTGATGGAGTGGTTAATGATGCAATACTTTTTTTAGTAATGTGTCTCATTTGGACACCGCAGCACATCCTGTTTGTATTTCATCTCCTTTCCCTGGTATTTTGTCTATGTCCACTACGCTCGCATTTTGACCCAAGGGACTTTTATTTTAATCATTTGCTCTTCCTACCTGAACTTTCTTCTACATACTTAATATTACTTTACTTGGGACTTGAACATATGGAACAGATATTTTTAATTCTCACAGTTAACGCTTGACTGCTTAAAAGATATATTTTTCTACTTTCAAAGAAAGCATTTAAATTCTCCTATATTGTGCTTGCTACCCAGCAAAATGTTTAGTGCTGACCAGGAATGCATAAAAAGTGAAACTTGTTTGATTTATTTACTTTTTTTTTTCCTCCTGGCAGGACAATAACTGACTTTAGTGAAGAAGTTTTATCCAGTGGGGTCTTGAAGCTTCTTTGCAGGCATGTAGGCTCATTTGGCCTGCTCATGGAGCTGTTTTATGTAGTCACGTTGGGGAGGTACCAAACACTGGCAGATATGTTTTATTAGCAGGACCTTGGTGCTGTGACAATCAGGTTACGGGTAGCTCTGACCAAGAGTAGCAGTTACTTCCTTCTGCTCATAGAACCTAAAAGTTTTATAACTGCAGCACCAAAAGGCCTGTATTGTATCCCAATTCTATTTTTGACCAAGTCAGGTAACAGCTCTGGGCTTCCATTTCCAGCCTCCAAACTTCTATTAATAAAATAATTAATGCTTAAACAAATGCTGACTGCTGAAATTGCCTGTTTACGTGTTGGCTGAGTTGTATGTCACACACACTCACGCATAAGAATAAATGTTCAGCTGCAAGATAAGAGGAGATGGAAAGGCAAAGTGCCAAAGAAAATGTAAAGCAATGTGATACCTTGGACTTGGAATTGGGAAACTTCTTCTACTTTGGACATGAGACACAAGCTGGGCCACTTCTTTTTGCTTTGATTTTGTTTCTGTCACCTTCCTTTTGGGACTTTTGAGCAAGCGGCTGTATCTTTTTAACAGTGAGATTTGTACAGAACCTTCTGTAACAGGACCATGTTTCTGGTGGAAGCTGCAATTTTAATTTGTTGCTATAGGTGGTACTGTAATATTAATGCATAATGTAAAAGAATCATACATAATATAAAAGAATAATACATAATATGAAAAAAGAAGAGGAAATAATAAAAAGGTGAGAACAATCAATAAAATGAATGGTAGCAAATGCTGACGGTTCATACTGTCTAAGTTCCAGCTGAGTTGATTTTAAAGCTTGAAGGGGACAGAGCCAGATTCACGTGGTGGCTTTTGACCTGAGTAGTGCAAGCCTGTAGTATACTTAGTCTGTTTTCAGATGTCTTCCACCAAACCTCCCAGAACCATGGTTCACACCCTGCTACTTTCTCCTCACCTGGTGACTGTCTGTGACAAAACCCTGAGAACTTGTCAAAAAGGTTGTCCCAAGATGACCAGGAAAACTTGAGGTAAGACGTGAGAGTTGGAAGATGCTCTTCAAAGTGAAGAAGGTTCTTGACATATAGGGAGCCAAAAAAAGTTTGGGTGGAGTCCCATCCATAAGACAAAATTTCATCTCCACAATCTTTTCCAGCCTCACTTGAACAGGTTTCCCTCTCGCTTAGCTTTTCTAGACACTTAGTGTTTTACTTACAGAGAAGCACTACTTAGATTTCTTTCATTTTATAATATTGCTGTTTTCAAGTCAATGTAGTGATTAGAGAGTCCAAAGAAGAACTGAAATATAGCAAGACTTGTGCAAAAATCCGTTCTGAGACAGTTCTGTAGCTCTCCCACTTCAAGTTATTCTGTCTGATACGTGTTCCTTTGGCCAGAAGTGTGAATGTCGGTATCAAGCTCTCCAGCTTTTCCTTGGTTACTAAATTTGGGAACGCAGTACTATGAATCAGTATTCAAGGCAGCTGGATTTTCTCAGGGCTGCTATTCTGGCAGGATAATGCTTACTGATCTTCTATAGCAGCATCCGTAATAACACATTCTCGAGGAACAGTCACTGTACAATAAAGGTGATTCTTTAGGCTGTTGAGGTCAGCGTGGGTCTCCTGCCTTGTCCTACAACCCCAGTCTTTGGAGTTCTCCCATGCTGAACAGGCTCTGAGTTGCAAGGGAGCAAAGCAGAAATTATGTGAGCCAGCTCAGGGCCTTGTCCAGCCCAGCCTTGAACATCTCCAAGGGTGGAGTCTTCACGCTTCCATTGGCAACCAGAAGCATTAATTACTGAAGTCTTGTTATCAAATTTAGTTACCAAAGTTTTTAAAAAATAGCATTACCTTGTCCCAACGCTTGTAGTGTATAAAGGAGTGGGCAGGAGGTGGGAGGGGGAAAATTTTTTGAGGCTTAAGGCCGTGTCTTGTATGTTTGAGCTGTACTGCTGTGAGATGGAGAGCTACATGCCTTGTAATTCCTCCTGGCTGCCACACCGTAGAGGTACAGGAGCTCCTGTAGGGAAGACCTGGAGAGACAGTGTCCAAAGGAACAGAGTTCTCATGAGCTTGTGAAAAGACATGCCTAGGGGAGACAAGGATGTAGGTCCAGGTCCCAGCTGATCCCAGCCTCCTGTTCCCTTAGACCAGCAATGTGGAACCCCAGTTACTTGGAGATTCACTACTCAGCTGGGGCAAGCCTGTGCTCTTCTCTGCTCCTCATTCCTGTTTAGTACAACAGAGATGGTGAAACCTTTGCCTGCTCTGCTCATCTGTATCCCAGGGTCTTTGGGACAGGTAATATTCCTAATTGTGCAGTAATTCCCCTGCACGCTACCATAACATTGATGATAATAATAACAGAAACCATCTTTCAGTACGTGATTGTGCATTTCAGTGTAGACAAAATGTTATAGAGAAGGTATTCCACAGTGTAAAGTGTTTATAGTAAAATCTGAGAGGTCTGTCTTTTTGTGGCATGTGTGGTTTTTCAGATATAGTTATGTTTACTCAGTACTGCCTGTAAAATATATTTTAACCTTCTCCCTCAAAATATATTTCACTGCATCACTATAATATCCTTGTGAAACAAACATTTGGATTTTTTAACATCCAAAACCATCGTTTCACGAGGCTTTATACAAACGGGAAACATAGTTAAGATTTATTTATTATGTAAAATGGCAGGGATTATTATGTTCATTACTTTTAAATTGCACAATGCTTTTACATTAGGATCAATTTTAGAGCACAGGATTAGCTACTAAACTACTGGCAGTTTTGGTGCCTTATTACCTTCTATTATATTCTGAAGTAATTTTCATTTATTTAATTTAAACTTCTGTCATTCTGCTTTTTCAAACCTTAATGTCTGTGCTTCTAAAAATCCAGTTGGTGTTTTCTATCTCCACTGCTAAAGAGGAGCTGTTATTAAGTGATTCGATGGCTTGTTTAGTCCCTTGACTATTCCAAGGCTCACTTTGCTTAATTTAACTACTGTACTTGCCTGCTCCCTCTCTCCTCCCCCCCGCCCCTTTTTTGTTCTTAATTGTTTTCAGAGTACTCAACTTCCTGTGGGGAATCAGTCAGCATGCCAGACTTCAAAGCACTTGTTACAGTAGACCAATTTGGCAATATGCTAATTTAAACCTATTTTTATATCTTTCTACGTTGTTTCTACGCAAACAAAGACCATTTTGGACATTAGTGAAAGAGGGAGGTCTTTGGAGATTTTTTTATCGCCTCAGATCTTATTGGGGGAAAAAGGGAGTGACTCTTAGCTGTTGGAGATGGAAAATACCTGTAGGGTCTCATTTAATACATCCTTCTCTTAATTACATACTCCATTTTATTTGCTTTGCCTGATCCAGTCCTGGTCCTTCAAGTGAATCCACATACGTTGGATGTGGATCGGCTTTAAATTAGGGTAACCAGGGTACAGCTCTTACCAATACGGCCCTGAGATGTGGGGCTGAGGGGCCTCAGCTGTGCTAATCATTATGGGTTCACAAAATGAAGATATCTAAGAAATAAAGGAATGCTGAATTAGGCATTTTGGACTGCTGAAATTTCCGGTAACAGTGAAACATGTGGAATCTACGAAGTTTTTAAGTGTGCTGGGCAAAAGCATTGCATCTGTAATTACATGCACATTTAGTGAGACTGTACAATTTAAGCTATCAGGCACCTGACAGGTGAATCTAGGAGATGCATACGGAAACAAACTTTCTTTACCTCCTCCCCGACAGCGGCATAGCACAACAGGGAATGGGGCCTGTGGTCAGTTCACCACACATTGTCTTTGCTACTCCTTCTTCCTCGGAGGGATGACTCCTCACATCCTGCCCCATCTCCAGCATGGGTCCCTCCTGTGGGATGTAGTCCTTCAGGAACAGACTGGTCCAGTGTGGGTCCTGTGCGGGGTCACACGTCCTGCCAGCAAACCTGCTGCAGTGTGGGCTCCTCTCTCCATGGAGTCATCGGTCCTGCCAGGACCCTGCTCCAGCAAAGGCTTCCCACAGGGTCACAGCCTCCTCTGGGCATCCACCTGCTCCAGCACCCACTGTGGGCTGTGGGTGGATCTCTGCATCCCTGTGGCTCTCCATGGTTTGCAGCAAAGCCTGCAAAGGAATCTCTGCTCCAGCACCTGGAGCATCTCCTGCCTCTCTTGCCTTGCTGACCTGGGTATCTGCAGAACTGTTGCTCTCACCTATTCTCACTCCTCCCTCCAGATACAGTTGCTGTTGTTCAGGTTTTTCCCCTCTTCTTAAATCTATTAGCCCAGAGGTGCTGTCACTGTCACTGGTGGGCTCAGCCTTGGCCAGTGGTGTGTCCGTCTCGGAATCATCTGGCGTTGGCACTGCTGGACACGGGGGAAGCTTCTGGCAGCTCTGGCAGCTTCTCAAAAAAAACACCCCTGTAGCCCCTCAACTACCAAAACTTTGCCATACAAACCCAATACAGGGTGGTTTGGACATAATCCAAATAAGATTTTTTTTTTTTTTTTTAAAATTTGTCATCATACATCCCCTCAGCAAAGTCAATGATGTCATGGTTCCAGTATCATCCATATGGCCTGTGTGCATCTTTGAGTTGTCTATCCACAAAGATTTGGTCTGGATCCATCACAGAACTGTTAGGGCTGTTTCTGGTAAGATGATGAGAGCTACCAGGTTTGTGCTTCATGCTCGTTGCAGGGTAGAGGATAGATGATCTGGCATGAAGTATACTGGGATGATTTTTTGAATGTATCTTAACTAGCAAGACAAGTTCACTTAGGGTCTGAAGAGCACAGCATTTTTATGTTATTGGGGGCCAGTGTGTCTTGTAGAACCATGACTTTGGATTTATCATCTACTTATGGCTGGACAAGTTTAATTTTTCGGTGGGTTTATTTGACGATAGAGAGAAATCCTGGCCAGATTCTGTAAGTCTTCAGTGACATCAGAATCTCGTTCAAGGCTGTTACTAGCTTAGTGTTTTGTAATCAATGCCTTTGCAGTTCTTGATTATGGTAATTTCATTAGTGATACTGTTCCAAAATGGCACAGATTGATTTTCGCAAGGAGAGTCTTGTATACAAGGAAAGAACAGGAATTCCTTTATTCCCGTATTCATTTTTCATCAGCACACTGAGGAATGCATTTTCAAACTGTGCTCTCCATTTAAGAAGGCACTTCTGTGCTGGAGGGCTTCAGCCATGAATGGAGAGGCTGTTGTGGCAGCAGAGGCTGTGTGCTCGTGAAGGGCACAGGCAGGTCGTGTTATGAAGGGTTATCAGGAATCTCTTATGTGGAGCATATAATTTTTATTTGAGGAGATGGTGAGCATGACCTCAATGTAGAGTGCTGGCACAAGGACCCTTCCATGAAGGCTGCAAAGCAGATTCTTGTATCACCTTCTTTCTGCAGAGGGAGCGCTGTGCAAATCCTGAAAAAGCCAATGTGAAAGCTACATCAGAAGATTGTCCAGCTACCAGCTGAAAAATTATCTTGATCTTGTGTCCCGAGATCATATTAAGTTCTTAGAGACTTCCATAAACTAAATATAAGGTCTGGCCCTTTGGAGAATCTGATTTGTTGCTGTGATTAGTAATGCTGCCTTTTTGGGTGGGTGTGGTCTAAAGGTGTTCTTTTTGTTCACAGTCTCGGTTGAAAAATGGAAATAAATGATGGTTAATTACCAAAGAGAATTCTTTTTGAGCTTTCCTACTATAAAGAAAAAATTAAAGAGACACATAACCTGTAATTTCTCTTTTTAACTAAAATTTACCTCCTTAAATTCTTATAATAAATAGTAAGAGTTGGTGGATTTTAAAGTGAAAATTCCATTTGTAAACTGTAGGTTGAAATATTTAAAAAATATATATTTTTTTAACTTTTCCAGGCTCTTTTAAAATTATTTTCTTATAGCCAAAACTTCTGTCTGAATTCTGTCTCTCTGTTAAACAGTTCCAGACTCTCTAAAATGGTATTTCTCGTTAGTTATGCCATTTACATTTGCAATATGTACATTGCTCCAGCACAGTGTTTCTTTAAAAAGGGGTTTCTTATCCATTTAGCCACATCTATAAGGTGGAGTGATGCCTGCATATGCAAAAGATCAAACTATAATAACATCTTTGGAAATGGATGATAGCAGACTCTCAAGTAGCTCTCATTAGTGGAATTATATAGTTATAGCTAAGAAAATTATTATCTGAATACTACAGATGGTTCAATGGCTTCTTAGTGCAGGGACAGAGTGAAAAAAATCGTAAGCAAAACATGCTGGGAATGACTAAATGGAAAATGAGATTTTTTTTTTTCTGATTCCTAGTAGAAATGGCTCCAAGTCAAAATGTCAGATTCAGATAGCTGCAGACCTTAAGGCTAATGAGATCTGGATCTGTATTTTGTATCTTGCATCTATAGTTTAAAGTGAATTTGAGATCTAAATTTATATGTGTGATGGAGTTTAATATCATTTGAGTTTCTGGTTCTGGTTTCAAAGGTCTCTCAAACAGTGATGGCGATGGAACATACAGCTCACGTTTTGCCCTAGTCTTTAAAATCAAATGTTATATTCTTTAAGAATACAAATGCACAGAAGAAGTGCCTATATTGTACAAGTGTAGGAAAGTAAAACAACTTCTTTCATAGTGAAAGTTTAGGTCTTGTCCAGTAGATGTTTGTTGTTATTTATTGAATTTTGCTGTATTGATTTCTGTAACTCTGACTATTTATCTTTCTACTGCAACACACATTTCAGTAAAAACTCTTTGCAGGGCAAAAGGCCAGAGTGAAGTCTTTGCATGGCTTATCTCTAAAGTAGGAAGGGAGAGACTCAGAAGCTGCACCTACAAAAAACAGTGGGGACTCTTTGATGTCTCTCTTAATGTGCTGGGTTTAGATTACTTTGTGAGTACAAAAAGGGTGAAAGGTTTGAGGATACTTTCAACTAAGTCTTAGGATCATGATTTGTCCATGGGGTAGTTTTTAATGGAGCAGATACAAGGGGATGGGCTATCAGATGCAGTGTCTTGAGGCTGAAATCTGGTCTCTGTCCACAGAAAACTCTCATGACCCAAAGATCCGTGATATTTTCAATGTCATACTTCTTTCAAGGAAAAAAAGAAAAAAAGGCCACAGCATGGGATATTTTTTATCAGTTTTTTTCAGACCTCCCAAGTTATTTTCTATAACTAAGAGCACATCATCCCCCTCCTTTTAATTCTTTGTTAATTGTGCAGATGACTTTGAGATGTCTTAATGTAGAACATGAAGTACCACGATGTCATGGGAGCAGGCTGCACAAAGCAGGGGATTGAGCAGGCACCACTCAGTCCTGTGAAAATGAAGTATGTTTAGAAGAGTTCCTGTTCTATGGCAATGAGTTGGCTGTTCTTTGTTCGCCATCTCCTGTATTATCCATATGTTTTTGCTGAAATCAAGAGATTTTTAATGAGAAAAATTCTAAGGCTAAACGATTAAATCAATTTTTAAAATGGTTACTTTTTCAGCTGAGCCTGATGTTCTGGTTTGGAGCAAATTTGTCCAGTATGAAAATGTAAAGTAGTGAGACAATGTTTAAATTTCAGAGAGGGAATTTTAAGACAAATAATAATTTTCTGAGTTTTGCACAGGTCGAGAGCATTCAAATTCACAGGTATTGTGGGTCAGCTCATTCATGCTATGAGTAATAACATAATTGGGGGTTAAGCCTTATAGGAGGGCAAAATTCTGTCCCTTCATGTTCTTCCACTTGTAGAGGACAATAGAATACAGTGTCAATAGGCCCACATTCTTCTGACATCCTAATTAAAACCCCAAGACTTTCTAATAAGCTGCCAATCCTATTGCATATTTATTTCTGCAATAATGCCAAACTCACAAGGTGTATCTTTTGCTGTTAGATATCCCCTAAAGGCAATAAATGTTGTTTTTACTCTATATGACACTGCCCTTGGCTGATTAAGACCTGGTTTAGGTGCACTGTTTTCAGTTCTGACCTAGGGCTTTCAACCCATAGGTAATTGCTTCAAAAAGTTTGTTAAGCTGGTGTTACTGCAGGATTCCTGACAAGTGAAGTAGTACAGTGAAGTAAGCAAATAAAAAAATTCATGGAGAATGATCTTGAGTGGTCACGATACTGATAGGAAGCCTAAAGCTCTTATCAAAATTTTCTTTATAGAAAATCTGAAATAATTTTTAAAATCAGTCTATCCCAGATATACAGCTACACAGCTTGGATCAGAACCTAGCTTTGGATATTCCACTGGCTTCTCCACTCTGGAATAGGGAATTGATAATTTCTACTCTTCTTTTTCAGATAGAAATGTTATTTTCTCACTCTGAATAAATGGATTAAGGACTTGTCAGGCCAATTTTGCAGCTTTCTTTCAAGAAATTCACAAACTTTTAAAATGTCATATTGCTTTTATGCATTAAAATGTCTTAAAGATCTACCTAGGGAAAGGATGCATGTTATTTATGACTTTCCTATATATTTTGGTTTCAGATATTTAAATCTACTAATTATTGGAAGAAATAGACAGCTGTGGTTTCTGAAGAACTTAAGAATCTGTTAGTGTGGTAACAATGAGCCCCAGATAATTGTAGACCAATTTATGAGCTAGTTGTACAGGCTGAAAATTCTGCCTTTTAGAACCATTTTGGACAAACTTGGTTCTACAGGAATCTTCTATTACCTACTCGTATCTCGTTTGTCACTGCTCTATTCCCCACGTTAGGAGAAATAAGGGAGAGCAGAGTTTCTCCTTTCAACATTTCCAGGACTGCTTCTGGAAGAAGCAGGGCAGCAGTGGCCCAATTCTCTTGCACAAAGGGATGGATGTACCTCACCCAGCAGAGGAGCTGGAGAGGCCATTGACATCCTGCTGACCTGGAAGTGTGTGAGGGACACAGGACGAATGCCATTACCTACATTGTCAATGTCGTTGAACTGCAAGGGTTTTTTCCCCCCTCAATGCAATGACATCATTTTCTTTACGTTTTCCAGAATTCTCATACAGTGGCCACCATACTCAACAGACAATTTGAATATGGATTGTTCCATAATTGAAGCTAAGCTAGGACACTAATTAATCCCTCTTCTGAAGTTCTGTAATGAGTTGGCTGGCTTACAAATACCACTGACCTCTAATGGATGGAAGCAGAACTGTTCAGTCATTTGTCATGTCTCATAGGGCACAACTCGTGCCCAGTCTGCTTTAAGTTGAATAGTAAGGGCTTGTGCTTTTGGGTCAGGAGCATCTAATTTCAAGATCAGACGCTGCCAGGAATTTCTGAGTGGTTGTGGTCTCCAGCTCAAGATCAGGGTGTCATTAGCGAGCCCAGAGGAGTGAGCAGTTACTCACAGGAACGAGTTAATGCTTCGCTCGCCACTGTAAGAAAGTTTGCAGTCTGTCCGCAGTAACAAATGGGAAGCTGTAGGTGGTGAGAAATTTGTTATACTACATAAACAGAACATTTCAGAGCTATTATAAAAGTTGAGATTTTTGGTGAGCAGAGCTCTTTATTATGTCTTTGTTCGTTGTGGGCTAGCTAGCAGTGATTCATGGAGTATTACTGTACCTCTGATTTTAGTAGTTGCCCATTACATCATGTTAACATATTTCAGTAAGTGATCAATTCAGATTTTGGTATGCTGCTTTAATTCAGGTTTCATTCCTTGCCTGGTATTTATTTTTGGAGGGATGTTGTCCATCTCTGTCTGAGATCATACTGCCTTTTTTGCAGTAAACATTTTAGGATAAAATGCTTAATAAGATTTGCATTTAAAAAATGAACGAAAAGAACTGGACCCCCTCCAGCGAGAAACAAGTAATTATATAATTTGTATTGCAAAACAGGAGCAGCTATAAAACATCAGTATAGTTTTCAAGATTGATATTCTCGAGAAGTATTACATTACATACAAAATAGCAGGCCAGGCAGAGGGGAGAAGCTTTTCCAGTGGAAGTAGCCCACAGACTCAAGGCAGAGGCGTGGAGTTTGTTCTGGATTCTGCTTAACCAAGAATTCCGAATTTACCACTTCTAATTTTTGCCTTTTACTTCCATGATACCCTGGTTGGAAAAGCCAATGAGTGACATTGATAGATTTTGTTGTAATCAGAGCAATTTTTTGATGGATTCATTTCAGAAAACCATCCAAGTGTTGCATAACACATTTAGAAGTCTTTAGTCTCGGTAGTTTATTTTAGATTTCTTCTCTCCACCCCTGCTGAATTATGAGCCACTGAGAGTTTTGTCTGCATAGCTGTGCAAAAAACGGGTGCAACTAAGGTGTACTTTGTCATGTTTGTTAATATGGCAAGAAATATTTCACGTAGCATAGATGCTCCTGGCCTTAAGACCTCTTGTTCCAAGTAAAAGTACAGGAATTGTTCTTCCTGTTTGGATGACTAAACCAGTTGAAATAGTCTTCAGGCAAAGCACTGTCTGTACTCAACCCCATGTAACGTTTTGTGAATCTCAAATAGAAATGCTCATCAGTTTTTCAACTGCTTGTGAATAATATGTAATCTCATGAACCAGAATCGTGTTTGGTGTTTTATTGATGAAAATATTCCCAAATCAGTGTCTGTTAGCTTGTTTAAATATTCAGTGACTTCTACCCTGAATACAGACCATTTGCAAAAGGCTGTTAGGTGAATATTAATAAATTAATATGTTAATTAAATCTACATCTGTGTACAGACTTTATTACTGTTTGCTTTGCATCTTTCTAAAGCTTTCTGAGCTTTTATTTTTGTGTGTAGCAAACTTTACATTAGAGTTGGTAAATCTACTCTCATATTGGCAGAAGGGGATTTTCATTGATCGTTTTCTCTGTATTTGCCTTTTTTTCTCCCTCTCTAAACCCTAGTGCTGTAATACAGAAGATTTATTGTCAATTATTTATTAAAATGTAATTCTAAGGTGACTCCTTATCGTGAAAGTAATCTGCAGGCTATCTTTGTTTAAACTTGCAACCCGCTTTGTCAAAGAAAACAGCCTATGAAATTTTCATTATAATAGACAGGTTTTTATAATGAACTGGGAAAAAGCCATTATGACCAAAAAAGCAAATTGTTAGGAAACTTATGCATTGAAACAATATGCTCATTAATTGTAATTTTTTTGGGAGGGTGAACAATTCTGTTTAATGGTTACATTTTTCAGGCTTAGAAATTAATTTGAATTACCCAATATCACTTAATTTTTCCCTAGGAAAGCTACTGCTTGCCCGAGCAATATTATAACTGCTAATTCAATTACACTGAGATTGTTTAATAGAAAATATAATTGCTTATTCATACAGAATACCCATTAAAGAAGTGCAAAGGCCTATACCCTAGGGTTACTACATATTAGTACTTTGGGAATTCAGAGGGGATTGCTGGGTAGGGAAGGTGCTGACTGATCTTTAATTGTTCATCACCTGCCTCCAAAATAATATGAATGGACCCAAACTAAATGACCACTCATTACAAGTTTCAATTTAGGAGCTTGGCTGAGGTCAGCAGATTGCTTATGCTGATCGCAATGATTTGAAGTTGTGATTACCATAAGCAATTTAAATTTTATTGATCTACCCTTCTGAAAGTTGTAATTGAGCATAGATGTTGGACCCGTAGCTCTCCAAACTAAATTGTACTCTGAAGCCCTTGCTGGATTACTGCAAGAATCAATAAGCAGTCAGTCACATTAACAATGAAATAGCTCCATTAACATACAGTGCTACTGGTGAAACTTTATTTAGGAGGGGTGTTAGTTCACTTCATTGTTTTATCAATGAATTTCAGTTGTACAGGGAAAAGTATAGCTTGTGTATGCCTAATGAGCTTGCGTAATGATAATCTTATATGCTTCAACTATGAGTCTTTTTATGGGAAAGATTCTTCTTTTTCTGCGACAGATTTGCTTTATTACGAACAGAGGAACTATGGAACTGGAATTACAATTTGTTAACTGTGATGCACTGAAATAACTTGGCACCAAAGAGTTTTCTGCTGTGACATATGTTCACTATTAGTGGTTTTCACACAAAAGGTCATGTCTCAAACAAGAACACAGACACACAGTGAGTTTGTAATTTATATATATTTGGAACTTCCAAGCAGAGTTTAGTGATCAGCCTCCTAAACAGCCTCCAAGTTTTCTGCACCTCTGTGGCGTTGCTGAGGAGATTTGAACAGTGACTAAGGAAAGGCTGGTTGTTCCTCCATAATGTAGACAGTAGGAACAACACAGGAGGGGTGAGAATGAGATGGATATGGACCTGTCTGGATTGTGTGAAAAAATTGTTTCCTCTGACTTAAAAGTGACTCAAAATTTTGAAAAGAGGATGCACAAACTGGGCAGTTTGAAGTATGGCATGGCAGGAAAGACAGAAATAACTTGGACTAAATGTCTCATCTATCCCTCTGTGTTTTTTCTTGGCTTTTTCCATATCTACTGTCTTACCTGATTTGTCATGACTTTTAACTCTTCTCAAAATCTACTTTACTGTAGCACCTCGAAGCCGTCACTGCAGTACAACCTGTCTCCCTTCCCTCCAAACCAGGTTTGAAATGAGCAATGAAGCGATATTGGTTGACTTGTTAGGCAGTGGTATTGTGCTAATTGAGTAAACTTGGTTTTGGGAAAGTGTTGTCTTTGTATTCATCAAAATGATGATAGTAGAAGACCCATTTTATGTTCATAAATAATTTATATTTATATGTCTTTACTACATGAGGTACTGTTGATTTCATACTATCCCAGACAGTTCTCCTGGCAACTCATTCATGAAGAAATGACAGCCACTGGCAGTATACTGGACCTAGTTTAGACACTGGTGAAAACCACCCTTAATCCTTGACTTGAATAACCCTTGTAGAACACAAACGATAATTTCAGCACCTCACTACTACAGAATTTGTGGTCTCACAACCACCCCACAGTCAAAATGCCTGATATATATCTATGCAGACCTGTCATAACTATGTTTGCAAGAAAGGCTCATTCCCTAAAATTTAGCAGTAGATCAGCTTTTGTAGTCTAGGACATATCCTTCAGATCAGTAAGACCAGGCGCCCTGAAGGCTGCAGGCATCCCACAGTGAAGAGACAACACAGCCCTTCTCTAGGAAAATGCTCCTGAATTTTTATATGAGCTGGTTTTTAGTGTAGGACAGTTCAATCAGTTCTTTGCAGCTATAACAACAGAAACAAATATCTGGTCTGTCCTACGGGTGTAAAAGCGCTCCATGATATTTTTGCTGCCTTCTCAGGAATTTATTTTCTCTGGATTTTCTGCCACATCTCACTGAGATGATAAACATTTTTTTTCCCCAGATCTTGGTTTCTCAAGGATTGAAAGTAATGCATGTGTACTGTGATCCAGTGATCCAGCTCTTGGAATTCCCCTCTCATTCAGCAACTCAATTGGCAGGGTTTATGTGAGGTTCTTAGTCAGGCCCACATCTACTTCATGAAACTCATGCAGAGGTTGAATCAAAGAACGCATAAATCCTTTGTCATTCCTTCAGCTGAGGCAGTGTTGTTATCCTGGGGAAATCATGTGGAACAAAAGTATATGCTACTTACATATAATTTCTGTACCAGCTTCTGACGCAGAGCAGACACAGAACAATGTATGATGTGGCATTGATTCATAAAAGGCTTAATCTGAATGGTCACTTTCAAGTATAGCAACATGTTTGCAGCTCCAAGATGCCCTAAAAAAAGACGTAGCTTATCTTTATATAGGAAACATCAGCAAGAGAAATGTTCAGTGAAAGCTGTCTTGTGGAAATTACAGTTCTTCAGATAAGAAATTATACTAATTAGAAGAGGACTTAAGTATTTTATAAACTATAAGATCACTTGAAAAATTGATAATCAGATACATACTCAATTTTCAAAAGACATTTTTGAATATGGTGTTCTACTGCTAATATATTTGTTGCAGAAAATCTGAGCAAAACATGTCTGATCTATATCCTATATAAAATGTCATGCATCAAGAAAATTCCACATGTGCTCTCTAAGTGTTATGTTGAAGGGATGAAGAGTTCTCTGTCATGATAGTCTGATTATGAGATATTACATATTAAATTATATTGAGGAAAGAAGATTCCCTTTTAATGCTTGAGATTCTGATCTCTCTATCATCTCTTTTATGTTAAAGAGCTCTGGGTTTTCAGGTCATTTCTGAGAGGATATCTAACCAACAAAATAAAATAAAATGTCCTTTAATTGAGAGCCCTTTGCACTAAAAAACAATTAAATTTTGAGATCCATTTAATTTTTACTTATTTTAAGCACCATCATGAACATCTGCCACCTGGCATAGAAATTGGTTCATATGGCAGGTGGGAAGATGAGATTTATTTAAAAGTTCTTTGTCTTTGATACTTTTCCCTGCTGTATTTTCCAGTGGAATAATTTGAAACTGATGGCATTTAAATAACCATTTATTGCCATAATAGAAGAATACAGTTAAAAATACGTAGAGAAATTGCTGTCATTCCAAGATAAGAATACAGCAGAAGGTATAATGGATCAAACCATCTTCAGTCTAGTTTGGCCTCCAGCCATAACGTTGGCCAACACTTTGATCATTCAGAAGAAAATAGAATTCCTTCCACCTCTTTTCTGTGCATATATGTAAAGAATAAATTGATTAATTTATTAACCTGGACAAAAAAACTTATCTTTTTTCCCTCTGTAGATAGTGCTCAGATCTGTGAGCTGATTGTATTCAGTTTTTAACTCCTTCACAAAATCAAAATGAGCTTTGTGTCCTTGTCTGGAAAGCACGGTGTACACATGGAACCTCTTTCCCATGAGTTGCAACCCGTGCTGTTCCATATATTCCCTCCCTTACAGCCTTCTTGTATATTTTTTTGATATGACAGGAATTCCAAGTCAATTTGGGAAGATTAAGCCTTTCCCTTGATAATTTGCAGCAGTGCTACGAAATGAGCACAAGAGGTGGGGATAGAAATTAAAGGGAAGACAAGTTCTGCTTATCTTTTCCCTGCCTTGGCTTCCTTCATACTATTGCACACTTTTTGAGTGGCGTTTTATGGACAACGAAAGAAATGTATTTTCTATTGTCCTTCTCACGAGACTTTTGACCTCTATAATGGAATCATCTCATAAGATCATTTGTTCTTGCAAAATTTGGAACATCTTGAGCAAATGACCTCATCTGAACAGTTTAACCTGCAGAATTCTTGCCGACTCTATTAGGTCCATATGAGCTTAATGCAGAACTAAGACCTTACAAATAGAGTGAAGAAAATTTTCAAAAAGCTCTGAGTGCACTATTAGCAAGTATAAAATAATGAAACATTGCTTTAAATGCAACACTTTATTCTTGTGCCAGTAATTTTCCCACAGCTTAGTCCGACAGTATTTTATACCTGATTCCTTTTGTTCCCTCTTACATTCAAAGTGGTCTTAAAAGTCCTTCCAAGTACTGAGGGGAAGAGGGAGAGTGAAGAGACAAATGAATGCACTGTAATCCTGTGAATTTAGGTAAGTTTACTTATCCTTCTCCAACTTTTTAATCAGGTGTTTTTAAACCTCACTTGGTCTGGACTACCATTCAATAAATGTTCCTGTGATTCTATTCAATTGCTGACCAGGAATTTCTAGGAAACAAAAACCATGGATTTATAATAGAAAATATTTTTGAACAGCAAATTGTAAAGTTAGTGACATGAAAATTTTCAGCAAAGGTCTGATCTCTGAGTTCTCTGACATCTCATTTTGAGTGCAGATCACATACTCATTGTGACTAATCCAGAGATCAAAATTTGCCAGAATTACTGGGAAAATAATTTTGAGCAAGAACTAAATCTGAGGAAAAGTAAAATAATGTTTAAATGGAGGATTCACTTTATGTTCAGCTAACATAGTTTGTCCTATTCTATTCTTTATCTCCCAACTCTCTGACAAAACCAAAACTGAATATAAGTCATTGCCTTATATTATCATTAAAGATTCCTGGTTGCTCTTTCTTTTAACTTTATTTTTAACTGCTGAGGGAACTGGGCAGATATACTCATTATGGCATTCAAATCAATTCCCCGGCATCTTCCTCAGAGGTTTCAAGAACATCCATTGTCCAAGGACCTCATTCCTGGACCATCAGTGTGTGAGCCTAGATTCGTTTTGGCCAGCAGCTGTAAGCTTGCCATGCTTCATCTCCTCTTTGCTTTCCCTTCAGAGTCAGAACTGAAATGTCCCGCAACTAAAAATCATTTTAAATGGAACCATTGTCAAATTTAACTACTTTCATCAATTTTTTGTTCAAGTCATTAGTAAATACCAGAGTCAGACCAGGGAAAAGCCAAGTTTCCTAGTCATTTTGGAGAAAAGTAAGGTGCAGGCTTTTGTATGTAGCCTTTTGGACATTCAGGTTTAGTTCTCTCTGCTACTACTTTTATTAAGGAGGCTAATCAGTCAAAGCCACATTTTAAAATGTTCAAATTCAGCCACTGCAACAGCAGTTAAGCTATTGGACTGATTTTGGAAATTCAATTTGGAAATAAGCACTTGTGGGGTACATCCATCTGGCCCATATTTTCAGATATATTTCAGTTTTCGGTTCCTATTGATCTCGGATAACCTTTAAGCCTTGGTCACTTGTGTTTTGTTGCAAGGCTGTGTTGTAAGGCTGAAGCTAGATGAGGATTATTTTTTTTTATCATTATAGACAGAACAAAATTATGGATCTAAATAATCGAGAGCATTGATTGTGAATATGGAGTGGTCAAGCCCAGGTACAATGAATTCTGCACAGTAGATTCACTTTTAATATTTATTTTAGTATAACCCACAGTCCTTTTCTCATTTTATTGACCCAACCATGAACATGTATGTTCTTGAACTATATTTTATGTCTCAGCATTTGATGAGTTTAAATAATCAGAGGTCAGAGGGGTTTTTTCCTTGTTATTAGAAGTATTTCAAAACATTTATTTTTTAAATTTAACTCTAACTTTTTTTTTTTTTAACAGCAGTGATTTAAATTTTATTAGGGTATATATTTCTGAGAGCAGGAATATCCTTTTTTTTTTTTTTCAAACCTGGTAGAAGTTTGTGATCTTGATGCATTATTTTCTATTATAATACTCATAGTGTCTGGTTTATACATGGAAATATTAAAATACGTAATTGCTGAAGTAGTGTGTTTTATGTGGCAAAACAATCTCGTGCCTGTATAAAAATAACTGTGAATAACCTTACGTAAAAGCACTTGATCGGTTGTTAGATAAATAATAGCATATGAGATATTAGATCATTTATATATAAAGATATATATATATATCTATATATATCTCTATAAAAATCTGAGCTTGAAAGTCTTAGCCTGTTCTAAAAAAACCCCACTTTCAGCTGGGGTAAATTGTTATAAATGTTTTTATCTCTGAGTAACTTCCCTGTGTGGCTTAAGGAACCACAGGGGCTTCATGTTCTGAAGGCGAAATTGCCACTGTTAGTGGGGCCCTTGTGTTGTTCCCTCCTATCTTTTACTCCCTCGAGGGTACTATGGGGTAGACTTCAGGGCTGGAAGAAAGATTAGGAGGATGGAAAATAAACGAGCCAAGAGAACTTTGGAGAGCAGCTGATTGGAGAGGATACGACAACGTCTGAAAGAAAGACAAAGAGGATGATGAAGTAGAATGAAAATACAATTTCTCCCATAGTGCAGATCATATCTTAGCAGAGATATTAGTTATGATTTTCCACTGACTTGAAGGGGTATAACTGGTGTACACACTGTGACGGATTTTGCATGGAATTGTGATAATTTCTGCCCTTTGACGATATGGAACATAATTTTGGGGCCCATGAAATAGGGCCTAATAACCTATTTGCTGTCCTTTTGTATAACAGCAGTCCTTTGAAGAATAAACTTCGTGACTCTTGTCCTAACTGCTTTTTAAAATATTTTTCTGATGAAGTTCTTCAACAGCCTTTGAAACAGCTGGAATTAACCAAAAAAGGGTAAATGCTTTAGCCAAGTTCACTTCTGAAGCACTGCATTGGCAGTGGTTGCCAGAACATTATAGGGATTATTACAACCACAAAACTCCTGTTTTATGGGTTCTGTTAATTCTTCTAAGCACAAGGCTGCCCTTTTACCAGTCTACTTTGACTTTTACCAATAGACTTTGATTACTTTCACCCTTTACATTTCACAGTCCTAAAACAACTATTTTGTACCCATTTCTCTTCCATTTCTCTTTTTCTTATGTATAAAAAATACTTATTCACAACGTTATTTCAGATAGTGACATACACAGTTTGTGTTAAAGCAACTTCTAGTAAGTCAGAAATCTGAAATATAACTGGATGCTTTACATAATTAGACAGCTGTAAATGAATGGTATTTCCTCATTTTAGTGTTGCAACAACCTGACAGCCGGGAGAACAAGAAAATAAGACCCTGTAAAGCTCAGGTTTTAAATAATAAGTAAACCTGAGAATTTACTCAATGGGAAGTTTCTAAATAAAAAATAAAATTTTCTCTTAGGAACTCAGGAGAAGGAAACAGGATCTTCCTCTAGGTATTAAGGATATTGTTTTCTTTTTGTTAAGGAATTTGCTGAGAAATTAATCTTAGTACTTTTTTTCAACCTACCCTCTGAAATACTCATTTGTATGAAGAGGTACCTCTCCTCAGTTGTCTTCTGTGATGCTTAAGTAGCTTTGTGTTTCCTGTGGCTTGTAACACAGAACAAATTTAGCTCCTCTCCCTTCCAGCTGCACCCTTGAGGACCACACCACCCATGGAAGGCCTGCTAAAGCACTTTCTTGTGAAAACAGATGGCGTCAATTGTTCCTGTAAGACAAAAGATCAAAAGAAGATGTCTGTCTGAGTTAGATTACATTCCAGAGATCTGACCCAGCTGAGCACGGGCAGTCTCTGCAAGAGGGTTGTTGGAATGACCGTGATCCAAAATCACATTGTACTTCAGTAACAGGATTCTCGAAGAGATACCTTTTGAAATGGAGCATTGTGTTAGACCAGATGGTTGGCCTGAATTTCCATTGTTCCTCTTGGCTCTGTAGTGATATGCAGATTTCTGTATCGCTTTATATTTTCTCACAGCATTGCCTAGTATTTACATTCAGTTAACTCTGATGGAGAAAATTAAAAAGCCAAGCATAAAGAAGCAACAGAACACTTGTTTGTCTCTGAAGTGTGTGTGCACATTAAGGGTGATATTAAAGGTGTACTAAATAGGTTTTAATCTTGTTTACTTTTTCTTCTTCTTTTTTTCTTTTTCTTTTTTTTTATTTTTTAACATTTTACATGAAAGCTGGCATGATTGGGATAAGAGTGAAATGAACATAAGTATGATAAATGACAAAGTGCTCCTGGGAGTAAATATAACACTCAGAAAGAGCATTGCTAATCAAGCAGTGCAGCCAGCTAATGCTGTCTAAGAGCAAGCACCTCAAAAGGATTCTAAATTTGAAACATTGAAGACTGGCATTTAGCTTGAGTAGCTTCTGCTTTAGGATGAAACTGCTGCACCAGGGGAATCACAGTAGCAAAATGAAACCTTGGAAGGGGCAGTGGGCTGAAGTATTAGATGACCAACGAGATTAAAGGGAAAAAAGAGAACTGAAAGTGGAATTTGCTACTCGGTATGTCCTGACTGAGTTTGGGAAGTAAATGGAATTAGGGACAGGCAAGGATAAACTCTGTCCAGCTTAGATTCATACTAGATGTGTAAGCCTTGCTGTCCACCAAGCTGACTGAGGAGCAGCTTTGTCGCAGCTGTATCCTTGGAGGGCATTTTTGACTGCCTTGGTGCAGTTTGGTAGCCCAGGTGCCTAAAGGACTTTGCTCTGGCACACGAATGCAGGCGGCTTGCATTGATTTTAGAGAGAGCAGCATATGTTCTGCTTATGAATTTCATCTGCCACCCACTCTTCAGGAGTGTAACACTGCCCACACTTCTTGCCTGAATGATTTGGAAAATATATTTTTATTTCCAACTGTTACTCAAAGTTAGAACTACCTAAGCTATGATGGGTCAGGGAAATCATGCAGAAGGGCTCCTCTGTTTTTTAAAGGAGCATGAAAATTACTCCTTTTGCATGAGTAAACTGTACATAACTCTATAACGTGTTTTGAGTAACCAGTAGGGAAGGATTTGACAGTATTTATCTAAAAAACTTTGCAGATATTTTATGTGTTTGTCAGTGTTTACAAAATTGCACGTGAGAAGTTACAAATGTGACTGTGAATCCATCTAACTGTTTCAGAAAATGTTTGAATTTTACCTGGGATTTATTCAACCTCACTTAATCTTGTGAATCAGCTGTTTCATAATTCCAGGAATGATAGAAGTTCCTGGTGGTGTCTTGTCCGATCCTACTGAGTGGTGTGGAAGGAAACAGGATAGCAAGCAGTAATCAAGATGTGGTTGCGCTGGGTCTAAGTTATGAAGTTTTCCATTTTAATCTGTATGTCTTGATCAGGGAAGTGCTTGTTTATGATTGTATGTTGTAGCCTTCCCTAAGGACATCCTAGTGGTCATCTGTAGTGTTAAGCCCCCTTCTTTCCCTCTCCTTGGGCTTGCCTTGCTTGAGAGCTTGTCCTGAGGTAGAGCTTCCCTTAGCTGCATGGATGAGGCAGCCTTAAAGTCTCTTTTTACCTTTCTGAAGCACAACGAACTAGTGAGAAACTTTTGTAGGAGTCATAGACCAGTTTCTATGGAGTTTTTGCTTTGAAAGATTATGAAGTTCAGTTCCCTTAGAATCAGGTTCAAAGAGGGAATTTGTATTAGAAACTCGATGATTTTGTATCACTGTTACTGGTTATATTGTGGACACTTAAAAGTAGAGAAAAACTACAGACACTGCAATAATAAAGTATTATTAACTTTTTTTGTATATTGACATGAACAATAGAAGAGTTTTTTTTTTTTAAATTCAAGATTTTTTTTCAATTTTCTTAAAGAATGTAGGACTAAACTGCTGCAGTAGATGAACTGCAGATCTGAGCACGCTTACCCCAAATATTCTTCTTTCTGAACCTTCTATCATTAAAACCTCCTAAAACATTTTCTATTAATATGAAGGTATTTTAAACTGGAGCACTGACATTTTCCAACGTTGTCCCTTACTTAAGTACAGTTGAGAAAGTTGCTGCATGTTCAATTACTGCACACAGCATAGGCTGTTAGCGAGAGGGACCAAGATCTGGCAGCTTGTAACTCTGTATTAGCTTAGTTTGTCTTATAGCCAATTGCTGCCTGACCTCTCCACACTGCGGAGGAAGTGCAGTGCCATCTGTATATCTCTTAGTCACATTAAATTATGTCATTTATATCCCTTTGGAATGCAGGGTTTACTTTCTGCTTTGCGGCAAAATTAGCAGAAGTAATGAGATATAAGCAGAAGCGCAAAGGTGAAAATTTGTGGGGCCTGTTTCTCTCCAGCTCGCCTTGATTCTGCCAGGTGTTGAAATTAGGGAGGGAGGAAGGTTGTTTAAAACTTTGGAGGTGTTAGCATGTGTAAATGTTTATAGGTCTTAAACACCCACTGATCTCAGGCAAGACTTCCACGTGTTTGGTGGTGCAGGATCAAGTCCTTACTCTTGCTACATTACACCCTTAGAAATACGAGCAGGAGAAGAGGAGGGGTGAAAAGCACATGGCAACTCAAAAGACTGATACAAAATTTATAAAATTTATAAAATATTACGAGGTATTGAACAAGAAATTTTATACTTTAAAAAACAGCTTCAAGTTAACACTACCTGATGAGCAAGGACTCTTGAAGTGTCTCCATGACTATGTCAAGCTTACACTCTGTGAGTACAGTCCTGAAGATTTTTGGCTAAAAGGAACCAGGATTTCTCCCCATAAGGCCTGTTCCAACTCCCATGGAAGCAGATAGAAAAACTGTTACAGATTTGAGTGGAACCGGGTCCTACATGCAATTTTTCTGTCTTTAATTTCCACAACTAAATTTCTCTCAAAATATACACCTATGGATCCACCGTCAACTGTTCAAATAAAGTATCACTCTGCCCGGAATATGAGTTACATTCCACATGGAATAGCTTCCAGAAGAAACCACTCTTTTACTGTAGTTTTGTGTAAAATGGAAAGGCAATAAGACTGTCAATTACTTGGTGGAGCTCATGCAGGCTGAAACAGGATCCAGCTGCTCTTTGGAAGTGTATTGCTTCAGTCCTTTCCTGTTAAATGTCCACTGTCATTTTGGTTTTATGTGAAAACCTTGGTTCAAAAATATGATCACAGGAAAGAAGGACTCTTAAAACAAAAAAAAAGGCTTTCTATGTGCTAGCTGATAATAAAGCTAGACTATGGCTGGCTTGATAGGCTTAAAGAAATTTTAAATGTTAATTTATGTCCAAAATATGTCCAAAATATTTGTAAGTGGTGAAAATTTATATGAATCTTTGACATAACTCATCCTATATTTTGTTTTATAAACATTCAGAAACTGTTCATGAGGAAACAGGATGTGCACTGTCTGAGGAGCTTTCTGCTCTTTCCATAAAAGGATCTGCTACATGCATGTTATACAGAGCTGTTGTATATCACTTTAAAGAGATGTGTATACATAGAAAGGCCAAGGATGAAATCCTTGAATCCTCGAATTCAACAGGAAAACTCTTATTGATTTAATTGGAACAAAGATTTCACCTCGAATCCTCAAATGTTGAAAGCTAGCATAACTTCATTGAAGATGATGAACAAAGCTGAAGGATGCTCTAGTTGGATTATAGCTGAGGATCTGGTCCTTAGAATGCATGTTTTTCTTAGGATAAGAAGGCAGCCAAGGGGAAATATCTCAGAAGACAAGTAAATGATTCAAATTTAATTTGCAAGTTTGAGCCTGGGCTAAAGAACAGAGCAAAGCCTGTGCTGTAGTCCTCTGCTAGACATTTGTACAGGAGTGATTGTCATTTTAACTGAATAAAATAAGGTAAACTTGTGTTCACATCAGATTTATATCCTCATTTGCAATACATTAACAAATAAAGTGAAAATGTATTTATACATATTACTTAAGCTGGTCTGAAATCCTGATGTATGAACCCACAGATTTATGAATTATACTTGTAAATCAATGTAAATTGCTTGGTCAGAGTGTTCATGCCTTGAGATCGTGGAAATTAGATACAGAAAGGACTGATTCATTTACCTAGTTCATCTCCCTGCCAGTGAAGAATTATTCCTGCTCACTGTAATCTTTTCTAGTCTGAGGTCCAGTGTAATTTTGAAAGAATGAACAATTAGGATTTTTTTTTATTTCCCTATCAGATATAGATATTATTTTTGTTATGTCGTGATAATTTCAACTGAGAGAGGTGACAAAGGTCTCCAAAGCACCTGTACCATTCAAACCCAGGAAAGAGCAGTACAATTAGCACATAAAAATACAAAGTTAAAATGTGAGCTACATAACTAGCATACTTCTCTCAGTCCGTGGCTACAGCCCCTCAGTGATGGAAAGCTTTTTACCGCTGCTTTCAAAAATTGGATAATTTCCATTTCAGAACTTGAGAAGCACTTTAATAAACAGGTGCTAAAGTAAAGCAAAACCTGTCGTTTCGAAATGGGAGCATTATTGCCTTGATTGAGGCCCTTAACACTAGGGGCATATTTAGTTAAGTTTTATCTCTCTCTCATTTGCACAGATTCCATTTCCCAGGTCTGGATTTAACTCTGGAGGTTATATAGAGGGATCTGACACCCATCTCTAGCTGGCTGTTGAATCTTGGCGACTGAGTCCATTAACCCCGTAGCATCGTGTACTTCTGGAGTCTACTTGAGAGCTGTGTGCAGCAGAGTTTACAGCTGAAGGAGCAAACTGTGAGGCAAAAAAAATTCTGCAGTTGTTTCTGGCACTGCCTGAGCAGAGGCTTTGTCCTCACCTGTTTCTGCACCATGGCAAGTTTTGGTTGCTACAATGAGGTATGATCACGATATCATGGGCTTATCATGAACTTATCCAGAACACAAAAAGTACATGAAACAATAACTGGAAAACTGTGGAGCTGTTTTTTTAGTGATCAAACTCTCCTTGATGAGAAGGTTTGTACCCATGTGGTAGCTGTCCACCAGTTTATAAAATGGTCCTGTTTAAATCCCTGAACGGAACAAGAATGATGTAAGATCTTGTGATTAAGAAGCAAGTCTGGATCAGGAGATCCAGGCCCTCATCCTGGTTCTGGTGCAGCTTGTTTGGATGTGATTAGTGTTTCCAGAAGTATCCGCTGGAGTTCATAGTGCCCAGTCAGGGGAATTGTTAGCCAGATTTTTCAGAAACTGTGGATGTTCATTCTTCCAAATTATTTGCTGGAATTTTTTTTTAATGTAATGCTCTTCTGAAGTTCTGGCTCTTTTGATATGGTTTAGAAGTGGGGCTCACGAATAATATATGTGATTCTAAAAATGATGTCCTTAATCTTTACACCTTGCATCCTCATTCTCTCCAAACAGATATAATATTTTCCTTCAAGGAATGTGATGAGGCTGGCATAATTCAAAATGGTAAATTGTGTTGAGGTCTTTAGACGGAGAGAGAAAAATACCAACTCTTTATTCTCTCTTTTTTTTTTTTTTTTTTCCATTTTTCCTCTGTATATGTTAATATATTGTGTGCTTTTGAACTGATTTTGGCTCTCTGGCTTGGGACTATTCCTCTTCTGAGAATTAAGTAATTTAGTACAAAAAAATGAGATTAGTAATGCACACGGTTCTTTGATGGAAGGCTACTCTGCTTTAATCACCAATGCATCATCATTCATTACAATGTTTCCTATCTGATTCACTTTTCATTTCAAGTGGCACAAATCAGGAATAATGTCAGTGAAGTCTGTGGTGTAACTAAAGTGAAGTCTGTGGTGGCAAACTGGTGTAAGTGAGGATATTCGGGCTTTCCTTCTGTTCAGCCCTCCTTCCTCTGACATGTAAATTGACTACCTTTTTACAATAGAAGCCATTTAGGAGTAAATTTCCAGTGTGCTGTATGATCATTTGGTGTGTAATTCATGTGTGCCATTTTGAAAATGCCAGTGCCCCCTTGAAAGGGTATGAAGGAAAAATGGTTACTTCTGTAATGTTGCTTAAAAGGCTTCTGTTTATCAAAACCTCATTGTGTCATGAAGGTAGTGTTCATGCTCACTGCAGAAAAAACACACACTTGTCTTCGTGACTGATCTACGGAACAACTCTTGAATAATGGAAACTTATTTTGTACATGTAAGAAGGATGTATAATCCTCCCCCAGCCCCTTGGAAAAACTAGAAAATTTGGCTTTGCTATTTCTGAATTTAATCTTAATCTTCAGAGCACTAAAACTCTCCAGTGGGGCTAGTGGTTGAACTGAGCTACTGAATATTGCCTGCAGAAATTTATTGCAAGATTGAATAATACAGTATTTTCTCCATACTCTTTTAACCTGTTGTGTACCATTAAGACAGAAATTTGGAGTTGGAGAATGGGAGTTGTCACTTCCTGCACATAGCATTTTCCTTTTGGGTGCAACAAAATAATCCGTGATCCTAGTTCTCCACTCCCTGTTGTATTTTTCCTTCTTTGGAAACAAAATATAATTCCTGATGCAGAAGTGGCTGCAGTTTGGGTAGCAGTCCTGCTACATATTTCATGTTTTCAAATACAAAAATAATTGCTGTGGTTGTTAACAGGATTAATTTCCTTACATGGGATTACCCTTAGGCAGGTCTCAGGCACTTTTCTGACCAAATGGGAGTCTTAATAAAGTTCTGACTGATCCTACAAGGCTGGAGTTTGCTGTTCTTAATAATGATTCTTCACCGGTGTCTCTGATATTCTGGACTATCAGAATGGAAAAGAATTTAGAATAGACCATAACTTTATATTTGTAACACTGAAAAGTCAGAGGCCTCCAGGCCTGTTAGACTCTCAAATAATATTTAGTCAGTGGTTTTCAAATATTAATAATTTGTGTATCTAGGAATTGTCTGGTGGAGCTGTAGATTCTTGTACAAGGACTGACAACCTGCCAGGATTAGATATTTTTTGTTAGTACACAGATTTCTGGGGTCTCAATCACATGTTGAAAATTCTTAATTGGTATTTTTGTTATCAGTTGCCATATCAACAGTTATCTTTTGGGGTTTTCAAATTAACTTCTGCTGTGGGGTGCAGGTCCATTGAAGCAGAGCAGATGCCACCAGTGAGATTTCTGCATGGTGTATACAAACTTTTCCAGTTCTAAGTGCTGTGGGGTTGATTTAGTTGCTCCTTGGCTTTCAGTGAGTTCCTGAAACAAATGCCATTACTTTCAAGAGGAACAGCCACGTGCAGACGCAGTCAAAAGATTTAGGTAGGAGAAGGCACATAATTCCTCTTTCCACTGGCATTCTACCAAGGTTTTACATTATTAGCTGACTCCTGCTCAGGCTTTGATCACAGCAGGACAGGGTGTTTATGCTGTCAGTTTAAGAATTGCACTCTAAATCTGTTCCCCTCACGTGTATAATAGCTTGCTCCTGAGATCCCTTCTGGATCAACTAGATCTCTCTCCAGAAAAAAAATAATCTCAGAATGGACTGGCAGGCACATTAATTTAGGAGCTGAGCCAATACACAGTATTGATGTGATGGCAGCAAGTCTTACTCCTTTTGCCCAGACTAGGCTTTCAGTAGGGTTGCAACAGCCCTGAAACCACCTCCCACCCTTAAATCACAAGGGCTCTTTACTTTAGGGAAGAAACTGAGGACTGTGCTGTCCAAAAACAACAATGCTGGGTTGCACAAAAACCCTCTCATTGTCACGGTCATTTGGATTGCAAAAGAGCTCGCTCATTGTCACACTCATTTTCTGTGGATATATTAATTTCTCAAGAGTCCCAGACCGGCAGGATGTCACATGGATCCAGAAGAATTGGGCTCTTGTGACAGAGTGTAGAGAGGGGAAGAGAGGTGCAGAAGTTTCCTGCACATGTGCAGAGGCTCCAGCTTTAGTGTTGAGGCTCCAAAGTGTTTTCCTCTGCCCTTATCCACTTTGCTCCCACTGATAAATCCTTGTCAAGCACCAGTGGGGCTGAGTAGAAGGTAAAGGGGAAAGTGTGACACAGACCCCAATAATCTGCCTGTCCTCCAAGGTATGGATCGTGTTCAGTCACCCCAAGAGGATGATCTGGTGTATTCACAGTGGCTGGGAAATGAATAAGTGTTTCATGGTAGAAAGATACATATCACAGTGACCGAGGGCTATAAATGTACAAAGTACTAACTGACTGATGTGTTTTAATTTCTTTCTTGATTTGTTGAAATAAAAATACAAAGTCATACCTTGTGGTCGACTAAATTTAAAAAAAGGGGAGTTAAAGTTGTTCCCTGTGCAAGTAAAAGGGCGTGAAGAATTGTCTGCAAATCAAATTTTAACACAGAAAAGCCACATTCTGAAGTTTAGGAAAATTGCTGATTTCTGTTTGTAAGATTGACCTGACAGCAGCTGTTCGTGTCTCAGTCTGATATTTTGTTGAAGCTTTTCTTTAACTTTTGTGGCCAGGAGCAAAAAAAAAGAGTCCTTGTGTCAGAAAATAAATTTGGTCTTCTTTCCTTTTTGTTACTCTTCTACTTTAGCAATTTAGTACTGCAGCTGAATGTAGAAAATTTCAGAAACTAGAGATTCTTTCATTTCGCTTTTTGAGTAGATAGGTTCAATTCATGGAAGAAAGAATTATACAGAGAACTCTGTTTTGCTTTTCATTTACTTTTTCAAATAGATGCCTTTCCACTCTGCTGTGTCTCAGGCCACATTAAAAATGGCTTTAATATTTTTAGCAAAAGATAGATAACATCAAATTTTCCCTGATAAAAGAAATTAATATATGAACTCTACTGTATAGAAGATCAAGTTTCTTAAAAAATAGCTTAATGAACCTTTTTTTTCCCTGCAATGAATCTGTCTGTTTTCTTAACCTCCTCCTCCAACCATAGTTTTAACATGTTTGTGGCTAAATTTGGTATGGATGGTAAATAACCACTAAGTAACCTTCATTGGTGTTCAATTGTTCATATAGCTTGAAAAATAAAAAGGGTTTGAATGGTTATAGTGATGATTTTCAACATTTGCAATGAAGAAGGAGTGTACATGGCCTATAATATTTCACAGACCACTGCCACTTTTATTGGTTTTGTTTTATTTCTTTTCTTTTTGTTAGCTGTGTAGCAATTTTTGGAGGCACTGGTCAAACTCAGTTGCAGCTGCTTGGAATTTCCCACCAAATTTTTTTCCTAATTAAAACCAAAATTCTCAAAAATACTGAAACCACAGAAAAGTAGTTTCCCAGATAAAATGCTCCTAATTTTCTGCACATATGAGAAGGGATTTATATTTTTCCTGGGCTTCTTTTTTCAATCATTCCCTGAAAGATTTAAGTGGGCCGCTGAAACACTGAAACAATTCAAAATGGTGCCACTGAACCTCGAAGGAACTGTACTTTTTATATCTTGAGGTCTTATTCTCCTAAACAGGTATGCTGCAGCTCAAATTCTCTGCAGCCAGACTGGTTTTGCTGTTGCCTTGCTGGCTGCCCAGAAGCTGGCAGGATTTCTGAGTTTAGAGTGAGTGGCTTTGGTCCTTGATGCATCACAGTTACTGCAGGTGTGCTCAGCAGCTGATTTGCACCTTGCACAGTAACCCTGGCATGGTCTGGTCCCATCACACCTGCTGTGCCTGCACAGCAGATCTGTGGCTATGTGTGAATCATTGCCACAAGAATCCAAGTCCATTTTTCTATGGAAATTTTTCAAATGAAATGGGGAAAATGAATTTGTTTTGAGAATAATGGTAAAGAAGAAAACAAGGAAACAACTTAATTTCTGCCCCAGGCTGGTGCACGTGTTTTCGAATTGATCCTTTCCTATGATAGGCCCGGGTATAAGAATAACATTTTGTATGAGTACACTGATATTTGTGCAGCACAAACCAGTTCGAGTCATAGTATACAAGTCACAGTGCTTGAGAGTAATATTGCAGCTACTTTGGTGAGGAGAAACCTTTGGACAATAAAGTGCTGGAGCTAGAACTAAGTTTGAAGTGCAGATTTCACGTTCAGACTGCACTCCTGGCAAAGTATGCAGGACTTCTGGCTGATTAATTTAGTTAGAAATAAGAGCCAGCTGCAATACCTGGGTATACCTTCCTGTTTGTACTTCAGAGCACATTAATGCAGCAACAGCAGTGACCAAATTTCTCAGTGCAGACAAGTCCCCAAGTTATACATTTTTTTAATGGGATACTTTCATTAGTGCCTTAGCTGATATTACTCATAAACCAACCCTTGCGCTACCAGGTTTAATCATTGTCTCCAGGCAGAGGCTTATTAGTGCAAGGTCATTCTATATTTTTTTATTCCGTGTTTTCCCTTAGAGAAAGTGAGCGAGGTCTCCAGAAGAATCACCTACCTCCTGCCTGGCATATCAACATCCACAGACTTGCTGCCAGCATAGATGTAATGCCTCTTGGTCAAACCTCGTGTTGCACCAAAACAGAGAGTTTACATTAAAAGACAGATAATAAGATCAAGTCCTGGAACTTGTACGTGGGATTTTGTAAGCTGTTTAAAGAAATAATGATAAAACTTCTATTAAAAAAAGTGAACTGTTTCTTGAAAATATGAAATCTCTCATTGTGAGTTAAATGCTTTTGAAACGCTGGATTGATGACTCTGGAGATCAAAGTCTTACACCTGGCTGAGCTACTTCGATGTCCCCATGGCCTCGGAGCACCCCACGGTCTAACCCTCGGGGGTGGGGAAGTGCTCTGATTCCTCTGCTCCCGTGAAGGAATCGAGGTGCAAAAAGGCAAAGTGACACATTTAAGCTCACATTAGAAGTCTGTGCTGAAGCAGGGATTTCAGACCAGGCATCTGATCTCCTCAGGTAGCAATCCAAATGGGAGCTGTCACCTCTCTCCTACAGAAAAGGTAATGACAGAAAGTGTCTGATCAAATAGGATGGGAGATTTCCCAGTTCGATGAAGTCCCTGGCCTTTCAGGAGGGAAACAATGAGAAAACTGAGTCAAGACAAAGAGAGTAGTGTGAGGTGGCTGACACCACTCTGCAGCAACTGGACTGTGATCTAACAAGCTCATTTGTTATAGAACAGTGAATAATGACACTTACCATGGTAATTTTTAAGATTCTTTCCCATGTGACCATTCCTTGTTTTGGAGCGTATTTCTAATTGAACTCAAAATAGCTTGAAAATTAGGGAAAAATTAAGGAAAAATTTCTGCTGCAAGGCTGTTCTCAGCACTTATGATGGGAACGTTTTAGATCAAAATAAGCCAATTATATAGAACCATGCTGGTCCCCATGGAATTCACATTTTTCTTTTCCTCCTGCCTCCCTCTCCAGGCTCCTCAGCAGCACATAGACGGGGTTTCTGGGTTTCCTCTCTCTTTGGTGACTTACTGGACAAGTAACCAAGAAGCCAGACCCTCTGTGTTCATTGCTTTTCATTTTTTGACTCCTGCAGAATCCTGCAGGGTATATTAGAATGGCTCCAGATTCAGAATCTGTCTGACAAATCAAAGATTTCTGCATGATAGAAATCGTAGTGCTTTGATCTAAAGTACTCATATTGCTTTCTTCATTTACATCAGTAGGAAATTCAGACCATTTCTTTTCCTGTCTTGTGCACGCTCCTTAACCCCAGACAATAATAAATAATATTTAAAAATTAAGCATAATTAATCTATCATATTTATAGCCATGCAAATTAGAGAGGTCTGAACTAATAATGCGAATCACATATTTTAAAATAAATAAATAAAAGTGGTATAGGCAGAAAAGCAGCCAAGCATATGGTTTCACCATATGCTGAAGCATACTTACTGTCCCTTATATCCTGTATTCCCTGTGAAAGCTATGTATACATAATCACTGACAAAAAAAAAAAACCCCGAAAATCCAACCCTGCATGAAAGAACTTTAAAGCTACAAAATCAAGTGCTCTGTATTTGGGCTCTGTGAAAATCCATGCAGTTGTAATTTCTTTGATAGAAGTCATAATTTCTCTAATAGAGGGATGTTGCAGAGATATGTTTTTTTCTGGGCTCCATCATGCGACTTTTTGCATGGAAGCTCTTTCTCGTTCAGTGGAGGTGATGTATTGTAGTCACTGAATGAGCATGAATATTCACATGAAGGCATTGATCCATATCCTAAAGATGTGTCTTATACGCCATCTTCTCCTTTATTCAGTGGGTGGGTAGTTCTGGATTGCTTCATGTCTGTATCTGATATCCTTTAGATGTATTGGGGACAATATTTCCAGCAAATACATCAGTTACTATCGTGGCTTTATGGTCTGGGTTCAACTTTTTCTGCTTGACTGATTGATAGAAAAGCAGTGTTTACATGGCAGTGAGACTGGTTGAAAAAATTCAAAACATTTTTTCATTGAAAACTAGGTTTTTCTTGAAAACGTTAATCACATTTCTCTTTACTACAAGAAAAAAAAAAAATTCCTTCAATTGAATTTTCCACTGAAAAACCTTGAGGTAAGATTTTCATTCCAGTTAAGGTAAAAGAGTTCTCTTTTGGCCTTTGAACAGCCACCATACTGCTTTTGGGGTGCAGATCTCTTCAGCCAGGAGTGATCCTCATGCTGCAATACATTAGTTAGTGTCCAGAGTTAAATGATCTGGGATGCTGTTTGTTCTATGGAAAGTGCAGACATTTTGATACTTTGAACCACTCTGAAATACGAGTAATTTCAGGAGCAGCAAAGCACTGTAGAGGAGGGTAAATCCATTTTTAAGCAGCTGTGTTTTAGAAGGGTGGCCATAGAAATCTTTCCCTTATGAAAGGTTTTCTGTGGGTGTGACTCCTCTGGAGCCACTGCCAGCTGATGTCCAGGAGCTGTCGGGTACTGGCAAGAGCTGTGAGCTTCCACCTCTGCTGGAGGCCAGAGCCTGGGAAGGGACCTCACTGCCCCCGCTCTGTGATCCAGTGCTGGTTGTGACTGCAGCCCAGAGGTGTTGCCTTTCCCTAACCTTTCCATCAGGGAAGAGATTCTCTGTTTTTCCTACATTTACCTGGCTGTTTCATTGCCGTAATTCACGGAGGCACGACTCAGAAAGTCTGTGTGGGGCACTTAAAAAGTAGATGCAGCTCATCATCGAAAAAAACGAAAAAAAAAAAAAAAAAAAGAGTGGGAAGGAGCAGAAATTTGTTGCATCTTGAAATAAACAGAATGGAATCGGAATTTGAACAGATGAATTATGTTTTTATGTTCATATCTTCTGTGTATCCATAACAATCCCAGGAGGCTTCACATCAACATTTTGAAATCTTTTTGATAAACGCATTCACGTTCTTACCAAAATTGACTTGTGTTTGGATTTCTCATCTTATACTCCAATTAGCATTTGAACCCAACACTTTAAGCACATGATACAGTGATTTCTTAAGTGCATATAGTTAATTTAAATGTTTTAGATCATTACTACTGAAGCTACCAAGTGCTATTTTATTTCTGGCGGTTTTCAAGAGCTGATTTTATGATTATTTGGCTTACCTTGAAAATGTATTTTTTCTATAATCTACTTTTGAACTCCCATTTATGTCTTTTTAGAAATACAGAAAACAATTAAGATTATGTCAGTGCTGAAGCTACTGAAGTCTTAGGTTGAAACCTAAAGTGGAACCTATCTTTAAAAGAGGAACAGGTCAAAGGAGTTAATGGCTAATGTGTGACTTAGAGCTAATTTTGAGGAAAGAATATGGAGAGATGCTGCTATTATTTCCTGATTATTTTTTTCTCATTCTCCTTTCTTTTTTTTTTTTCTGGTAGCGGCTTATACAGAACAAAAAAGCTCTCTACTAGGAAGACAAATGAAAAGGAAAATAAGCTAAGAGGTGACATCTCCAATCTGAGAACTGTACCTAATATAAATGCACAGCAGTGACTTAAAAAAATGACCCACACGCAATCATACCCCATGTTCTGAGTATAAAGTTGTAGGATTTTTTCTAATTTGTACCTTCTATGATAAATAAATTGGCTGTTACCATTTCTGCTTCCACCAACATCAAGAATATAGTGAATTTAAAAGACAGAGACTGTTGAAGGCAGATGAGATCAGATCCCTGTGAGAGACAGAGAATCTAGAAGTTTGTCATGTCTCTTGGAACAAAAGTTGGCCACAGTGAGGGACGTCATCATTTTTAGGCCCTGGTGTGTAGCTCTCTTTGTGCTGGCTCAGCTGCTGGAGAGGAGCCACGGGGTTAGATTGATCACCCCGTGCGGAATACACCTCACAAGAAGGATGTAGCATATGTTTGGCATGATGACCCCTCGCTATTCCCCTGATTGGGACAGAGGGAGAGGGCAGAGCACTCCACTACTCTGGCTGATCACAAGCCGTTCACAGCCATGGTAAATTAGAGGAACCCTTCTGAGGTGTGTTAATTTATACTGGACTGGGGAAAGACACAGACCTAGCATCCGGGAGATGTAAAATGTTCCCTGGTCCCTCTTTAGTCCTACGCTGCATCTTATGGCAACTGAAAGCACCCCAGGAGCCACCATGGCTAAGCTGTTTTATTGCCGTGAGACTCTGCAAGATGAAGAAAATAATGACTTATCCAGTTAGATTCAGAGGACAGTGGACTTCAGCTATATTATGCTTTCAAACTGGCTGAGAGGCTACAGATGATTTCCTCTGCCTGTGCAACCCACCTGTGAAAAAGAGAGAATTACCTGTCTCTAATGCTCTTTGAGATCTGTGGTTGAAAATTACGTATACCAGTTATAAATTGCTGTTTCCTTCTTTCCCTCACTCCCCAAGTTTTCTTTGCATGTAGAACTCAGGCAGTTTCTTGTTTTGGAGAGAATGTGGCTGAGAGGAAGGAGCTTGCAGTGGATTAGGGTTTAGGAGAAGTTTGCTTTGCCACAGGCTCGCTGTGGGACTTAGAGATTTTTATCTCTTTGTGTTTCGGTTCTCCATATGTAAACTAAAGATAATAATGCTCCTCTTGGCTTGATCTTTGTCCTATTTATTTAGTTTATAAACTTCCTGGGGGCAGTGATCATCTCTTAGTACGTATAATACCTACCACAGAGAAGCTCAGCTATCATTTAGGGCCTCTATGTACTGCCATAAAATATCCATTAAATAATTATGTTATGGCAGGCATTGCCAAATGATCTTGTCTCCTTAGACTTCTGAAATATTTTTCTTAATGTACAAAATAGGTTCTGTCTCAGACTTATGCAAAGATTTTGCTTTTCTGTGAAAGGCTGTTTGTGCAACTGCATTTAAATATACAAAATACATCCAGCTCTGGGGTCTCAGCACAGGCAGGATATCTACTCAGTGAAGCAACTCCACAGGAGGTCACCAAGATAATTAGAGGGATGGAGCACCTCCCCTACAAGGAAAGGCTGAGAGAATTAGGATTGTTCAACCTGGAGAAGAGAATGGCTCCTTCAGGGTGACGTAATTGTGGCCTTCCTGTACCTAAAGGGAGCCTAAGAGACAGATGGAGAGAGGCTTTATGAGGACATGGAGTGACAGGACAAGGGGCAGTGGTTTCAGACTGAAAGAGAGTTGGTTTTGATTAGGTATTAGGAAGAAACTCTTTAATGTGAGGCACTGGAATAGATTGCCCAGAGAAGTTGTGGGTGTGCCTGGAAGAGTTCAAGGCCAGGTTGGATGGGGCTCTGAGCAACCTGGCCTAGTGGAAGGTGTCCCTGCCCTTGGTGGGGGTTGGAACAAGACAATTTTTTATGTCCCTTCCAACCCCAACATTCTATGATTCTATGACAAGACTCTACACATTGAATGTAAAAATCTATATTCTCTCTTGGCAAAAAGAAGGTAAGTCATTGAGGTCTGCTGGGGATAATCAAAAACCTTCTTTCTAAACACATACCCAAATTCTGGGTAAATATATTTTCATGAACATCGTATTTTTTTAGCACTGGATAGTTCACAACTATGAAGGTCTTTCTGTGGCTTGTAGTATCCTACAAAAGCAGAAAAGTCAAGGAAAAAATTAAATCCAGATACTCTCAAAATATTTTCAAGTCTTCTGATGAATTTTGAGGTTCTAACAAAATTCCTGAGTAGACACATTTCTTTGGGTTTCTATTTTATGTGAAAATAAAGCCAATTTACCCAAGCCACTGCTGATCTCTGTCCTCTAAATCCACCAAAATTTATCACAGCTGTGATCTGTACTAGATGAAACAAGAGGAGATATAGGTGTGAGTGCCAGTTATTCTGACACAAGAAATGGCTGAGAATCAAGCTCAGGGTAATTGTGACACTTCCTTGCTTACATTTTTTTCCTTAGAGACAAATAAACCCAGCTAGATTTTGGGAATTTTTTGTCTCTTGTAGCCAAAGTTTAAAAAAAAGAGGAAGTATTATGTGGGGACAACAGAAACCGGGCTGAAGAAGATGTTCAGAATTCAAATCTGCCATTTTTTTTCCTGTTTTCTCCTTCCTCCCTGCCCAATGTGAAATATCCTCTTTCCATTAAAATAAAGCTTTTTCCCTTCCTTCCTTCCTTCCTTCCTTCCTTCCTTCCTTCCTTCCTTCCTTCCTGTTGCAATGAGACAACTCCAATGAAAATGGTTGTCATGAGATAATCACACCTCTGGGGGATTATAGGCATCTGGATGTGGCTCACAAAATCCCTCAGGACTGATTCCCCCTTTCCCTCCTCCTTAAGATAACCACATCTCCTACTGTGCTTTGTGCCTTGAAAAATGCAGTTTTTTGTGATTGTAATGTACAGAAATTATTTACATTGAGTTATTTTGGTTCATGGCATTGTGAATTTAAAAGAAACCAAAGGAGTTTTACTCTCATTTTTGAAGGTGTTCTCATTGCCAGGAACAAAACAAGTGGCTGATGATTCCTGTAAAATATTTTCTGAGCGTCCATCCCAGGCTGAGCACCCTGCACCAGCATGAATACAGGAGGTGTGCTCTCTCCTTGCCTTGCCTTGCCACTTTGATGTGTTTTGCTGGGCAGTAACATTCCAGAAACATATTTTAAGCACTTCCTTTCTTGATACATCCTGCACCACATCTTAACACCTAAATTGCTTGGCTTATCCTAAATACACTTCTAAACCTGCCAATAAGCCCTAGGATATCGGTTGCCAACTGTGCCCACACCCAAACGCTGCAGTAATTTGAACGGCGTCGTATTCTGCTCATACTTTCTCTCAGTTTCTGTTACTTGTGAGAGCCTGAAATTAAAAATGACTGCTTGCTTCCAGTTTGTTTGGATTTCAGTACTCACTACAACCAAAGACAGGGACACTTGGAAAAGCAGTGGAATCTGCAGCAGGAACTGCTGAAGGCTTGGATGGCTTTATTTACACATATTTTGCTCTAAATTTAACTCCGTATCTTGACATTTAGGTTGATGAAAGTGTTAACATCTCCAGGAAGATTTTACTGAAACACAAGGCATTTTCAGTGTTTTCTTAGGCATTCCTATTTCTGTGTGAATTAAACTCTTTTCAATGGTAAGATAAAAATAAGATATGTTTTGCCAGGGATAAAAAATAGTCAACTGTTTAAAAAGTAATTAAAAGCATGCAAATCTAGATTGAAACAACAATGAAAAAATAAAGGGTGAAGGAGAGATTCAAAACACAGCATTAGTATAATGCACTTGGTGCACTGAAAGTGCTTTGCTGCTTCTGAAATTCCCTAACAAGGTGAGTGAAACTATGCTAAGAACACTATTATCAAGAGACACCTTTGAACTGATCTATCCTGAAGAATAACCCCCAGAAAAGATAAGGTGAGGAGGAAGGCAGGGCAAGGCAAAAAAAAAAAAAAAA
>VZTE01007282.1:258807-272034 GCA_013397775.1 Eulacestoma nigropectus
AAAAAAAAAAAAAAGCAGCAACAACTTTCATATGTTTGTTGGCCACACAGCACAGCTCCGACTTCTGAACATTTTTCCCCAATTATTTTTGTAAAGTATTGATCGCAATTTAATTTTGCAGTCCCAACATGAGAGGCGCTTCATGCTGAAATGTCTCACAGGAGATTGTAATCAGGGTCTAGCCTGAAGGTGAAGCACTAGTACATAGGTTTTACTCTATTCCTCCACTCTTCATCAGTTCTGGGATTGGAGCAGAGGGCATTCTCAGGCAGATTAATTTTTGACGATGGGATCGATGGAAGATGTTTTTTCCTCCTGACATTGAGTCATCTAATTTGCTGTTTATCTTTGGCTTATTGAGTTTTGAGCATTGTTAAATCATACCTTTCAGCTGTTTAATTTCAGATGTGAATTTTGCATTCCCCTCTTGTACTTTGGCATAACTCTTTTACCTAAAATGAGCAGGGTGATGGGCCTTTTTTGACACCAGGTTACTGCTTTCGAGTCTGTTAAGTACTCCAAGGTAATGTTATAGTACTTTCTAGCCTTTTTTCTTTGCTTGTGGCCATAGATCAGATCATCTCTAGGGAAATCATTACTTGCCATCATTATTATCCCTAGCACCTTCATCTATTCTCCCTTGTTTCCTGACTCCATTGCTTGATGAAGTGCCTACTTGTGAGGACACCTTTAACTCAGGGCTTATAATTAACCCCTTCATTGCTCAGGCTGCTTCGTTTTTTTTGTTCCTTTCCCCAATAAGTTGTGATCTATGTGTTTAGCTTGTGGAGCAGCTCTTAATAACAGCACTCTGGAATTGTCTGGGAAGCTCTTTTCTTGGGGAGGCTGGTGGTTTTTTTCCCCTTTGATTTTGTTTTAGGACCAAAGTGAACATTGTGCCAAATATATTGCTAATAATAAATAAAAGGCTTTCACTCAAATGAAAATTGACTTTACTTAACCTTTGCTAAAGGGTTATGCATTATTGCTTTACATTTCAAGGGGAATCCTCTGACCTTGGCCCGACTCTGAGCAATCTATGAAATAATCTTGCAATTATTAATTTTTACTGACTCAACATACATGCATATAATTACAAAAAATTTGTCTATCGTGGTGACCAGTAAAAGTTGGGTAGAAGCAATAAGTAACTTGTCATGGGAAGCTGCTAAACTGTTATACATCACACTGGCTTCAAATTGGTAATAATCAGAAATATTTTCATTTTACTTTGCCATTCTCTCAGGGCCAGGAGGAGTTAGCTCGTGTAGTATATGAGGAGTCTGTTCCTCCTGTGGGTGTTGGAATTCAGAGCTCCTCTGTAGACATCTCATATCACTTCCAAAAATGTTCATATTTTGCGCAGAAGATGACCCATTTCACCTCTGGAAGGCAAAAAGCTCAACTCACACTCTTTGGGGTTCGATTAGAAAAATTTTTGGCCAATTTTTGTGAGAAAAGTTTTCAACATACTTTCAGTTTTTACAGCTAAACTGACATTTCCTTACTTCAAGGCACTTAAAAGTTTAAGACAAAAGCTTGACTTGGCCATGGTGATTTCCATATAATAATAATAATAATAATTAAATTGTGATGAAAACAAACCCCACTAGTTTAACTGATATAAACTTAAATTGAAAATCAAATAAATGGAATATTAAACTTCCTTTAAATGTTATTTTTATGGTGAAAAATAGAATATTACACTTTTCACAGGATCTTTTAACATAAATATATTAACAACTTTTTTTCTCTTAAAAAAGGGCTGTTTGCACACTACTATCAAACACTGTGTAGGGGATGAGAATTCTGTTGGGCAAGAATTTTGTAGGAGGATTTTTGGTGGGATTTTGTTTTTGTTGTTCTTGGGATCTTGTTCGTTTGTCGGTTTGTGGTTTTGGGAGGTTTTTGTTAAGAATATTGTGTTTGGAAATTCGCCTCTCACAGTTTCAAACAAAGCCAGCACCCACAGTTTTAGCTAGTCTTTAATTTTCAGGGGTTTTCACGAGACTCCTGGCGAGGCTTGTTTCACCTCGCTTTTGCGAGCCTGCATCGTTGCCCTGTTTTCCAGCGCTGCATCCCGACTGCTCTGCAGAGCATCCGTCCTTGGGGCTCGGCGGTGTGAGCAGCTCCTCTAAGGCCACCCTTTCCAGCTGCTCGGTGCCGGCAGCAGCTCCGTCCCTCGGCGGCAGGGGAGTGAAAGTGGCTCTAATTACCGGCTGCAGGTGTAAATGCTTGCTCCCTTGCCCTGGGGGAACTGAACCATAGCCGTGATTAAAGGTAGTTAGCAATCCCTAATGACTGCAAACATGCAGAGCTGATAATTGCAACTGCTTTTCATTCCACCACCCGGGAGGACTGACCTACTGCCAACAATAAACTTTCTTAAGTTTTATCCTTTGCTTTTCAGAATTCAGTTTTATTGTTATTAATTTTTTTTTAAGAGTTTTCTAATCCTTCTTGACCTGGATTTGTGACCGGCCCTGTGACAAAGACTGCTGTAAAGGATCCGAGAGCAGCTGGAAGGAGGAGGACACTGGGTACAGAGGAAATCGGATCCAGTATGGCGAGTTTCCTTATTCCAATTTTTGCCAGTTATATCAATTCGTACATTACTTTGATGTTATCAAACCTGTGAGACTCTTGCTAATGTTACTTTTCACGTGTTAAAGCCGATGATGAGCTTACGTACCCTACTGCTCAATGGCCTAAATGAGCACATTCATGAAATCCACAATAAGAGCCCGTCATTTGATTGTACAGCAAATTAGGATGTTCCTATCCTTAGGCTCTGAGGCTGCCTTCTCTGAAAAGGAAAGATGTGCTAGTTCCATCAACTGCCTATCTATTAATCAATTGTATTCGCACACAATCCCCTTTGAAGATAGGGATAAAGGGCAGTAGAAAGACACCCTTCCCCAAATCTGCAGCAAATGATTTCTGGCGCTATAAACATCACTTATTTTTCCAGAGGACACATCTGTTCTGAAGGTCTTCTGTCACCTACGTAATCCCCGTTTATGGCTGTTGCCACAGAAATGGCAGTCCTTAAAACTCATTGAAATCTCTTCTCTCTGCCTCCACAAAAAGTTAAAGGCTAATTAAGGAAATGCAAACAGGAGCTGCTTCTGAGCCTTCGATAGCAACATAGCAGCTTGCAACTTGAGGAACCGAAGTGAACATGCACTTAGTCCCTCTGGCAAAGGAAAAACAAACTAAAAAACATTATAATCTTTTTGGTATTTAAAAAAATATCCTTTCTTCCTGTCTGTATTGTAGCACATAACCCCCAAAATCAATAATGCAGAGGCACTGTTTAAGAAAAAGAAAAAAAAAAAAAAAAAAAAAGGAAGCACTACAAGATGCTCCAGTCAAAACATTTCTTAACTGGCTCCAGAGGGGCAGAATCATCCGTCGTCCTTTAGAGCTGGAGCAATTCTGACCAAGAGGTGAGGTTTCATACATGGTAGTGAAGCAAAGCTGGGAAAAAAGGAGTGGAAAGGGGATTTCAAGGTTGAAACGTCTGTACAGCAGACTCCTTTGAGACAGGCAGAAAGCAATCAGTCAGGAACTTTTGCATGACTTGTATTTTTGACAGAGTAAAGCTGATTTCAATACTGGACTACAGATTTGCTCTGCAAATAATTATTGTATACAATCCCACTGATAGAGTATTTATTTCTTTAATGATAAATTGTGGGATAAGCCTGTATATTTGAGGACAATTCTGTACAACTTGGCCCTGGGAGAAGCGGGACCTTTTCCATGGTGTGTGATAAGGGGTTCCCATGAGTTACCTTTTCATGGGTATCGATTTATGTGATTTGGGGGAATCCATTTTACCTCTTTGATGATGGTGATTCCTCCCTCACCTTTCCTCTCTGATCTGTCTTCTGTTAATTCTTTTTGCCTGAAAAATTTTTAGTAGTGATTGGATAATGCAACTGCATCTGTAAATCCACTGCTACTAGTAAACAGTAGAAATACTAAAATCTGGGGGGGGAAAAAAAAAAAAAAACAAGCAACTCCACACCCTCCTTTATTTGTCTACAGCTCAGATGATTTGGACAACACAAGACTTTGTTTTTCCACCTGGAAATAAATACAGCACTGGACTGCACAGTCTGACTTTTTAAATGTGAAAATTATGACCATTAAATCTGTGACTTGAAAATGTGTCAGCAGAAAGCAGAAAACGATACGGATACATTCTGCAGGTTACTGCCTTAGGGTCAATTGAAACAAGCAGATCTATGGGGCACAGCAGTGCAAGGAGCAAGCAATTGCAGGTGCAAATATGCCTGGGGCTTGTCTTACTTCCATTAAAATAAAAAGTTTGATAGCACTAATCATTTCTGTCCCTTTGCATTTCAAACAGCCACTGGCATTGCCCGAGCATTTTAACTGTGTGCTGCCAGAGTTGTGGGCTTGCTGGGAAAAGACAACAGGAAGGGTGATAAAAGGTAGGAAAAAAGCAGAGGTGCAAACCTGCATTTCCAAGAGAAAGGGTCCAAATGAATATCCAGAGGTCAAAACTGGAACAATTACAAGCCTCTGAGTTTGCACCAGTAACAAATACCTGTCTCCCAGCACTTTCAAGTCTTGTGAATGAAATTCTGAGATGTTGGTGTGCCTATCTGGGCTGAAAGGCTCAAAACCTCGTCTGAGAAACCATGAAGTATCTAAGTGGGCTCTGAGAGAGGAGTGAGGCTGGCTGCAGTACTGGATTTTACCCTCCTCCTCCACAGCCCGCCCCTCATTTCTGTTTCACGTTACCGCAGAGGCCAAATACCACGACAGTGGACAGGTACGTGCCTGCACCTGGGAGCCCCATCCCTGCTGCACTGCTTTCTTGTCAACACCTCCACTGATGCCCTAAGGTGTCTGTCTGTGGTGTTCTGGGGGTAGAGGACTGGGGGATAAAGGCAGAGGCATTTCCTATGGAGAGAAAAAAATCTTGACCTGCTACAGCAAAGTCTGCCACGGTTTGGTTTTGAAGGTCCTTATTTTAACCTGCTTGCTTGTTCAAAGGGTAAGATGCTCTAAGACTAGTAAAAGTCAAGTTTCCAATTCTTATGTTGATTGTGCTTCATTTTTGAATGGGAGCTCTTGCTGGGTTCCTTTGCTGCTCGTAGAAAGAGATTATTTTGCTATTCACAGGTGTGTGGGGATTAGCGATACCTAATGGGCTGAAGTCTTGTTGGAGAGCAAGATATGTGAGCGCAGGAGAGAAGCCTCCAGGAAAACCATTTTTCAGTGTCTTTAAGACAGATCAGGGGGCATGATAAGCTTATCAGAGTAAGTTTTCAGCTCTCAAATTCTACATTCAAATTTTGGTTGAGGTGTTGAGGGAACGTCAGTATGCCATGGCTTGAGCTGGCTTCCAAGCTATTCAGAGACCTTCTGTGACACTCTGTAAGCTTTGGCTAGCTGAAAAGATTAGCCAGGGCTGTGGCAAACAATTGATGTAAAAAGGCAGAGGGCTGCCTCCCGCTACCTGTGATTCTTCCCAGGTGTAAAATCCTCTCTCTGCTGCTGCCACCAGCAGCAATTCTTTTGATTTTAGTGAGAATTAATCTGATTTATATGGGCCTTGCGTATGATCAGAGATGTGTCCAAATCAAGCCTCTGTAACTGAGACTTTTGTTCTGAATTAGTTAATTAATTGTGAACAATAACAGAGAGCAAATGTCAGAGTCCTGATTTTCCAGGTTGGGGTTTGGGTGAGAATGAGATGTGGATATCGTAGGAAAAACTGAATTTAAACAGGCTTCATTTTTTTCAGGGAGATAGAAGAAGTTGCTTTTCTGGGTAATACTGTTCTACCAGAACTAAATCATCTCTTTGGGCAAGGTAGAGCCAGGTGAAAGAGCACATGAAAAATTTGCTATAATGGCTACTCATGTTCTCCAACAGAACCAAAACGTGTTTACTCCCAGTGGTCTTTGTCCATAGTAGGTTGGACACAAAGAACACACTAAAGATGTGGCATGGGCTGGACTTGGTTTGGGTTTTTTTTGCCAGGGACCATAAGGAAGCACAGCCATAGCAGGGCTAAAAGTATCATCTTTTAAAATTACAGCTGCAACATTTTCTTTCCTGTGAATTTAGCCTCAAGGATCTTATTCTCTCTCTTTCAGGTCTTTCAGATCACATCTCATCCACTTCTGTTTTGTGTAATCGACCAATTAATAATGGCTTGAGAAGCAGGCAGGCATAACTGGTGTATGCTTTGCTGAAGAATAATCGTGAATGTGAAAATAAATTGTAGCGATTGCGATTGTTTTCCTTGCCTCATTCTTTCTGACTGTATTAGTCCTCGTAGAAACTCGGGGAAGAATATTCTGGATCAAACCAAGTTCTTGTCTAGACCAGTGTCTGTCTCTGACAGGGACTATTAAAAGGTGGTTTGGAACTGTGATAAGAAAAAGTAAAGGCAGAGCAATCTTTTTCCCAGCACTTTCCCAGCAATTAGAGATTTTAGACAATTCCTAAGCTACAATTTGTGTGTTTTGCTGTTCTCCTGCTTAGGTATTTCATATGCTTAGCTGGCGCTATTGAAAAATTTCACAATTACTACCCTTACATATCCTGTGAGGTAGAAAAGTGGTATATTATCTCCACATTATGGATTTTGAACTGAGGAGCTGAGAGACTTGAAATGCCACCATCAGAAAATAGATTAGAGCTGTTACAGTTCATTAGCACAATAAAAACTTTGGACCAAATTGATACCCAGCCTGTCCTTAAAAATCCAACCTCTCTATAAACTTCCTATTACAATACTACATGACGAGGCAAGGGTGACTGCAACCCTGAAATTTTATGATACTTCTGTGTTGCTTCACTTTCTCAGTAAATGCCAGCAACACGATCCTCTGCATTATGACTGCAGAGACACAGAGTTGCTTCCACATGACTTTCAGGCTCCAAGATCAGGATCTTTCAGATTTTTCAGCTGGCCATACAAGACAAGCCAATAATGATACCCATATTTTAAGAGGACTTTGAGGGTTGGAGAAAAAGCCTGTTGCAATGCTACCAAAATAAACTGGGATGGGAGGCCAAAGCAGAAATTTTCCTTTCTGCTGCAGTCTTAGCGGTGATATTTTATCACTTATATGGGGATTGAGAGATGTAGGAACAGATGTCAGTCTGTCATTCTAAATTCAAGGCATTAGTTAGGCATTCATCTTGCTTTCTTCTTTATTTTTAATTAATACGCAATCATTGTCACAAGGCTACCGTACTCCAGAAAGGCGTTGTGTACTGAAATGCTCTGCTTCGACTTGAACAAAAAACCCAATCAAAATTCTTTTATAGCTATTGGTACATTATTGTTGTTCACAGCTCACATGTTTGGTTAGCAGTGGGATGTCTGATTTGGATACCTGGATCTTATAATGCAGTTGTGAATAGCTAATAAAGCTGTGGATTATGTACCTGAAAGTTCTTATAATGTAACTCTAAGAGTTAAGAGATCTGTATTGTTTTTTCCTTACTCTGTTCATCCAGAAAGCTGGTTCCAGTACTGGCACTGTATTGATTGGATGCCACTGACAGTAGTTTTAATGTCCTTGATTAAAAACAAGTCTTAAACAAATGCTATATATTTTGAATAAGAAATAAAGATGTTTAGAAATACTTATGGGTAACACAGGAAAAAACCTAAGTTTCCTGGAAGCAGAAAAATGACAAAAAAATCTGATCTTAATTTCCAGATCTGTGCATTCAGATGAAAAAAAATTACATATGAACTACCTTTGTTTTTGGCCTGTCTACTGATAGGGCATTTTATACACATTATTTTATATATGTGTCTCCTCATAAACCCTCCACTCTTGGGAAGAACGTAAAGAAAAATAATCTCATTTAATATTACTGTAGACTGTAGGTAGAAAGACCACTTTTCCACATTGGAGTTTAGAGACTTTTGTGAAAGGAACCACAGTCTTGTGTATGACAAACAAGCACAACCTGGATCCCAGCTGGATACAAAGACAAATCCATAGATTATTGCTGCTTCTGTCTCTTTTCCCTGCCAACTCATTTGCTTATGTATTTTATATAAAATGAAAGTCAAGGTTTATGGCAAGGTTTACATCCTGATATCCTCATCTTGGCATCTGTGGAAAGATAGTGTTGGGACAGGGAAACAAATTTGTCATCTCATTATCTTCTAATTTGGATTAAAACCACCTCTAACTAGCTGGCCTTCCAGTGGCTCTTGCTTCTTGTTTCTCAGTGGCACAGCCTATCACTTTGCTAAATGTAAATTGCTCTTAACTAGTTTTTCAAACTAATTTGACAACGTAGTTTGGTTTTGCTCTAACGTAATCTAGGCATTGTTTCCCTGCAGTGGGACAAAGAGATTGTGAAGAAACTATTACACAAAATTTCCTAGCAATTTTCTCCTCTCTTACAATACCTACCATATTTTGCTTAACTATAGCAATCTTCCCAGGTTCAAATGCTCTACTTAGATGTGCTCAGGGTTTACATGAACTGTATGGATTTCATACATTAGACGAGACCTTGCTTAGAATAGTAATGTTATGGGCTTTACAATAATGCAGTGAATCCCAATTTGGTTTTGATTGCAAAAAACTGGAGTCAAACGTGCAAACCTTTGCTAATTTAAGTTGATTTTACCTTTATCGTTTTGCATATTGCATGATCTAGAGCCACACAAACAAAAGCTTGTTTGGACTTACCGTGCTTTCCTTTTCAGAAAACAGAATTCTTTTTAATTAAAAACACTTTAAAAAAATCAGTATGTGTAATTGCTAACACCTGCTATGTGTTACTAACAGATGTTTCTTACTTACCTAAGGGAACTGTTATAATTACACTACACGCTTATTGGAATGGCATTTAACCAAGATAGTTTAGGAACTTTAGGTGGTGACTTTGTGTTCTTTCATTCATCCTTCTTTTAAAAAACGTAAAAAATAGCCAAACAACCAGGCCTCCTCGCTCACCTCCCCAGCTCATATTCACCGAACACCGTTCAGCACAATGGAGCTTTGGGTGTTCAGCCTCTCCTTGGTCCGTCCCTGAGCATCAAAGAGGGGTTTGCCTCTGTTGCTCCAAGCATTTCCCTGGAGCCTGTCTTTGCAAGGCCCAGGATGGGATGGTTACAAGCCATGCTAATAGTGGGGTTTGAGGAAGGCAGACTTGTTGATTGACCTTCAGCAGCCCACCTAATCTCTCTGATTCTATGTTCTCTACTGCGAAATGCTGGCAGTGTGGCCTCTTCACGATAATCATGAAGGTTGGAAAAGACCTCCAAGATCATTGAGTCAAACCATCATTGAGTCGAACTCAGCACTGCCCAGCCCACCACTCAACTGTGTCCTAAACACCACATCCACAAATACCTCCAGGGATGGTGAACAACTTGTTCCAGTGCCTGACAACCCCTTTTTCGGTGAAAAAATGTTTCCAATCTAAACCTCCCCTGGCCCAACTTGAGGCCATTTTCTCTTGTCCTGTTACTTGTCACCTGGGAGAAGAGACTGACATCCACAGAGGAGGGAGGCCCAAATCATGAGTGTTTTCCCAGGGATCTAAGGTTTTTAGGTTGGATTAGAGGTCAGCAGGACTAGCTCTGGGTGTTGTCCTGTCACCAGGGCCTGCAGCGAAGGCGGGCTGCCCCCGTGGCTGCTGCAGAGCTCTGCGGGTTGCGGGAGGTGCGGTGCATTCCTGCGCCTTCCGACTCGGCTGCGGGAGCAAGACACTCCGTGCTCTCCCTCTGCATCTTCATTTATGAAACTAATCACATAATTACCTGCAGGCATGTGTTAAATATGACACTGGTCTGTGCAAAATAATGGGCCAATTGCAAACAATGAATAAAGAGAGGCAGCTCCATTTATAACTGCTGTTTCAACAGAGCTGTGTTGTAATCAAAGTGATCTGAGGGTGACTCATTAATTAATTGATGTTCTTTTTTATTATGTGCTATTGAGTTAATGAGTAATTTGTGCTAGATAACTCTCTGAACACACTGATTACGTGAGATATTTTCTGGGGCTTTCATATCAATGACATGCTGAATAGGTGGAAGATGGTATTTGCTTATGTATACTCATTATTAGCAGGTTCAGGATGAATATAAATCAGCAGAAGGGCATTTTAAAAGGTATTAGATACATGCAGCTCTTACTTTAATGCTTTAAACAGATACTCTTCAGCTTTTAATGCCTTAAATAGTATTAAAATTTCTTCCTTTATAATACTTCTATCACCCACAATTGGCAGCTTTTAAAAAGGTGCCTACACAAAGGATTTTTACTGGGAGCATGTTTGTGCTAATGGCCTATTACCTTGCACATATTGTATTTTGGTTTCCTTTAGCAAGGTACTGAACAGTAAACAGGTTTGGTCTGCATCATTGGCCTGAAGTAGGAGGAATGTGTTAAGTGAATATGTAATTGGCTTTTTTTTAGCTAAAGTGGTATTTAAAGGAATAAAAACACCGTTCTTATATACAGTACACACTTTGCTTTGTGTAGTTTGACTTGTTAAAGCTTTTGCTTTATTGAAACCACAACATCTCCAATGCCATAGGAGTTTTTTATTCATTAAACAACAAATGGCTAAATTGATAATTTAGTCTGACAACAGCAGCACAGTGGAAGCTTTCAGAAAAATCAGCTAAATGTGTAAAATTATACCCAGCAATCACTACAGACCTTCATTTTTGACAAGATTTGTTCTAGGTACAGATGACTGTAAACTACCTACTGCTGAGAAAATTATAAGAAGCTGCTGCATATTACGTTGAAAAAAGCCTTTAAAGTACTTTAAAGTCTATACAGTCAAAACCTTGCCACAGTCCCTGTTTGTTTCTTTTTCCCAGTCTCCCTTCTCACTGACCACTTTTCCATTTATCTTCCCCAAGTCATTTTATGTGTAGGCAATTAGGAACATTTGAGGGATTGCTAGATGATTTTCCTTTATTTACATTACATGAGCAAAAATTTGAACATTTTGGGAGGATAGGAAAACATGAAGGTGTGCTTAAAAAAAACCACCAAACAACCCAGAAAATATAAAAACACAATCATGAAATAGATCAACTTTTAGCCCTGGTCACTGTTTCTGCCAAATCCAGTCTGTCTTGATTCAACACCAGTCGTGGCAGATAACAGGCACAGCAGGTTACAGTTGTCAGAGGAGCTTTTTACAGTTGAAAAATCAAGGTTTGATAATTTGTACTTTTCCACACTGCTCAAAAACCAGCCGTCCAAGAAGGGTAGATTTTTAAAAAATTATTGTTACTATTATTTTTGTCTGGCTAAACTTCGCGATGTGTACAGATAGAGATAAAATGCTCTAAAGATGGGAGACACAAGGGGAAGCATTCCTGCCTGGCAAATACACTGAGGGTCACTACCAGGGTGTTTTGCTGTAGGCAGACAGCTTTTTGACACACACAGAGATGGAGAAGGAGGACCAGGGTAGATAACAAAAAGCAACCCAAAGGAATGGTCTAGGCCTCTTTCAAAATGATCACTAAAGTGGCCTGGCAGATAATCTCTCTCCAATATTGACTTATGATGATATACTTTATTGGAGTTGTAAATGTTTCCGTTAAATATTTCAACTCTCAGTCATTATTTTAACAGCCAGGCAAGATGGAAGTTTGAAATACAGGAAAATATGTAATTGATCTTTGACCTACATCAAACCTAAATTTACTCTGTATCCTCTCCATGCAAATTTTAGATATGCGTGTGAATAAGATAGATGAGCATAAAGTGCTCAAAGCAGTGCCATACCATCGTGCACTGCAAATATGCCCATATTTCTTTATCCTTGCATCCATTAAGATTGATAGAATCGTGAGACTATTTTCTTTCCCCATAGCAGGACCAGCTTCCTCTTCCACACATTGAGCCTGTGTCACAAAACGCAGGTATGAGCAACATGGCATGTAGTAATAAGCCACTCTTCTCCCATTCCACTCTCTTCATTTGCTCCATTAAGAGCTGAGCAGTGGCACTTTGTGGGGATGAGCGATTCCTTTAGCATTTGCAGCACTATTAGTGTGTAGTTGCCATCATCCCCAACCAAGCCTTCCTCAGGCTAAGCCGGTTTTGGTGCTCTCCTGCCTCAGATCTGTGAATGCTCTGCTCCTCCCAGGATGTTCTGATGCTGCTTGTAACGCTTGCACGGCTCTTGGTTTTCTGAAGAGCCAAAAATGCTTTACAAAAGCACTGTATCCATTAGCCCCATTTGACAGACGGGGACAACTGAGGCACAGAGAAGTTGAGTGACTTGCCCAAGCTCACAAGGAGTCAAAGACAGAGTCAAGGACCTTTCTTTCTTTTTCTCCAGCCTTATTTCTGAACCAGGGATTTTTATCCCTTCTACTACTGGAAAGCAGAAGAGAGATCTTTCTGATTTCTAATGGAAAGACCCAAGAGAGGCTGAAGGAGAAAATTGAAATTGGGCTCAAAACAAGATAGTATGATTCTTCGCTTTCTGTCCATCCTGACCTTCATGGAAAGGACAGCTTGTTTATTGCACTGAAGTAGATCTGTAAGAGCCTAATGGTACCTCTGACACCGACTGCTTCGTTATCCCAAAGACATTAAGGGACTGTGGAAGGGAGTGGAAGAGACACTTGTGCTCAAGGTTAGGAAGGAAGATAGTCCACAAAAGAGGGCTAAATTTAATTTGAAAAACTATGTGGAGCTATTTCTTCGAATTAACGAGAACAGCCTGAGGAGCTGTTGCGTTTCTTACTGATCCTGTATGAGTCAAAGTCAAGTTTTGTGAGCCATGCTTATTTGCAAAAGGGTTCACAGCCAGAAAAAACCCACACTGTAACAACAGTCATTAAAACTAAATATCTATTTCTAAGTCAAGCCACTGTGCAGTGTGCTCTTACCATGCACTTGAGGAATTTCCCCACTGCATTACAAAGTTGCTTTCACCATCCCCAGCAAAAGCATGTTGAAACTGCAACAGGACAGGAAGAGCAGGGAAGGACAGCAGTCAACTTGAGCAGAGACATGGGTTTGTACTCTAAATAAAAACAAGAGCTTAGCTTCGTGACAACATAGGGTATAGTGGGTTTCTTGGTTTGGCTTTTTTTTTATTCTTAATACTGTTTTGTTGGGTTTTTGTTTGTTAGTTTTTTTCTCGTTTTTGTTTTGTTTTTTTTTTTTTTTTTTTTTTTATAAGGGTTTTTTTCCTTGTGGGGTAGTTTAGTGG
>VZTE01007282.1:272041-328456 GCA_013397775.1 Eulacestoma nigropectus
TTTTTTTTTTTTTTTTTTTAAATACAGGTTGTTTTCCCAGTGAGCTAGATTACAGTGGCAAACAGACAAGAATTAAATATGCATTTAACAACTTTTTAAACATTCATCCTGCTTTCCTTTGCCAAACACCTGTAAGCTCTGTCAGGGGCATGAGCACTTAGGGACATCCTGCTGATGCAATAGCTTCATGGCTTTAAAAACAGAGGTCCACCTCTCCCAGAAAACGGACTGATTGCCAACGGGAGCTGTCAGCAGTGATTCCACCTCTGTCAAAAGGATTTTAATTGCCAGTATTGATGGGACAAAGCCTGTAGGATGTTGGCATGGACAGCAAAGTACCTGTGCAGTCGAGTGTGGTAGCTCTCGCTTGCTATTGCAAAGTTTTGTCCCATCCACATCAGCATTTAAATTACCTTCAGCATTCACTGAGGTGGGTAATTAGCAACCAGTCACTCTCCCAGTGTCAGCTCAGGGTCATTTCTTTAATGTAAATAGACCCTCAGAGGGGGCTGTTTACAGTGCCTTCTACTTTCACTTTTTTCCAGGGTTTGTTGAGGACGCAGCCCCAGAAAACATTAGGGTTAAGCCCTGATTAAAACAAAAAGAGTAAAAAAAATTAAAAAAAAATTTTAAAAAGTTTAAAAAAAAAGATAAGAAAAAGGAAAGAGAGAGAGGGAGGTGAGGGAGAGAGACCCCTCAAATTTTAAGAATTTTTTTAAATGTATATAAGCAGAAATCTTCTCCCTTTCCTCTCCCCCCAAATTAATGATTTCAGAAAAATAACATATATATTTTTATATATATATATTTATATAAAATAAGATACCCAGAGGCACTGGTTTGCATTAGGGCTTAATTTCCAGCTAAATTAAAAATCAAATCCAGGCATTTGGAATGCCTTAGGGGCACAAAAGCAGCACCCAAAATCATTAACTTTTGCACCTTTTATAATCTATCTCAAACCAGTCAGATTTGCTTTTCAAAATTTTGTAGTAAAATAAAAGTGCTCTTTGAGGAAAATCCATGCAATTAAACAGCAGATGCTTAACCCCTGAAAAATAGAGGCTTATAAGAGAAGTGCTGATAGACCCTTAACCATAGCATCATTAGCAGCAGGTGCTGCTAGTTATTAGTTTTCTAAATAGTTTTAATGTAAACAGTATTCTTAAGCTCTAAGTGTAGCATAATGGTTGGGATTTGCTCTTTAATGCTTTTTACTAGAAAGATACAGCTCATTTAAAATAGCTGGTAGATACAGAAAGCATAAATATACAGTAAGTTTAGACACTGATTGTACTAAATGCAACAATACAAAGAAGCAAACAGGAACACAAATGGTAACACAATAAAACTGTATTACATTTGTGCTTCAAATATTACAATACATTATGTACAATAGTCCAAAATAAACATCTCATGCCAAGTGACACAAAAAGAAACAAAAAACCCCAAACAAACCAAAAATCCCAAGAGCAAGCAAAAAGAATCCAGCTGTATATACAGTACCTTTTTAATTAACATTCAACTCTGAACTGGAGCAATTTTCACTACATACAGATGCAGTCCGCCTTTTATTTCACGCAACCATTCTGTCTCCCTATATCTATGCTATTCAGTAGGTTCCTGTGTCATTTCTTATATACATGTTGAGCAAAAAAGATAAAAGAACGTAGTGCTTTCTATTCTTAATGATGTGGCATCCGATCAGCGAACCTGGGGTGCATAACCTTCTTTCATTAAACCCTCCTCATAGTCTGTCTGGCACAGAATCATGTTGTTCTTCAGGAAAAATTTGTCTCCAACACAAAATCTGAAATTAAAATAATAAAGAGGAAAGAAAAGAAGGAGACAGTTTGAGGATCAATGATTCAATATGGTCTTACAGGTGAGGGTTGTAGAGCAAGTGTGGGCTGGACAGCGCCCGCAGACACGTGTGCCCGTGGGAAAGCCCAGCACAGGAATTGCCCTGGTGCCACAATTAATCCCGTGCTTTCAACAAAATCTGGTGCATTCAGGCACTTTTGCTTCCCCAGCCAAAGACCTCATTCAAAGCCCACCGTGGGCTGTGGGAGTCCACCACCGGCACACAGGTAAAACACAGTAAATATCCCAGGCTGCTGAGCTGAGTGAAAACTTTTGCGCAAACCAGAAGGAAGACAAAGTGATTGCGTGCAGTGGAAAGCTGGTCTGAGATACGCTGTAACTGTCTTGCGTGCCAGTAAGAATTTCTTGTTACGTTCCAGTTGGATATTTCGCTAGATTTGATTCAAGATGGTGATTCTGAGAACTGTTTCTAGCACACACACAACTTTACAGATACTGTGGTGCAAACTAGACACAGGCAGGCATGCAGAGAAACCTTTTTTTCTTTTTTTTTCCTGTAGGGGTTGATTATAAATTTAGTTACTCAGCTAACTACTCTCTCTCTTGTGGTATCAGTATACCTACCTTGTTATACTGTTACGTGCCTCAGAATGATCTGATTGCTGCACAATGCTACTGAGAGATTTCATTTGCTTTTCTCTGATGAGTAGGACAATCACGTAATGTTAATGCTCCTGGCTGGCTGACTTCAAACTTCGAGTAAAGTAGGATTTCCCAGCTAAAAATTACGCTTGAATTTAAGAAGGCTCTTCCCTGACAAACCCCTCAACCCTTTCTCTTAGCAAAGCCGATCTTCTTGAAGATACTTAGGGAGAATTGAATGGGGCCAATGCAGAAAAAAAGTTTCCCTAGTGACTGCCTTGGCAGGGTTACATGCCTTTGTTTATAGTGAACTCTCCAGCTATGAAATATATTGGGAGGCACTGCTTGCCTTATTCCAATTAAAATGAAAGAAAGTAACCTAAATGAACCCCTTAACACTGATGTGAATAAATGAAACCAGTTTCTACCAGCTAATTATGGATCTCAGTGCATAAAGTATTGTTTAATGTGTAACGGATTAGAACGTCCTTTTTTATATAATTTCCAAATGGTGACATCTTGGACACAATTAGGGTCAGATACAAATGCTTGGGTTGTTTACGGTAGATTTAACAGCAGAGTAGCTATGGGAATAGCTGTATATGTATTTAATTGTAACAATTTAACCTTCAAATAGTGGTGCCTGCTGTAGTTGACCCAATAAAACTCCATAAATGACGCAGGTTGACCCACCCGACCCCTGATAGTGGCCTGTCTTTATCAGATAGTCAATTTCTAATGATGTTCAAGCAGAAATCTTGGTGAATTGTCACAGATTAAATTGTGTATGGAAAGCAGTCCTTTAATGCTTTGTGAAGTTGGAGGTTTAAATGAGTAGCAGTTGGACTGATTTACATTTGTGAAGATTGGAATGCTAGACAAACAGTGAACCCATTTATTTTCCAACTGGGTAGCTTTGGAAATTTATCCTTATGCTAGCTAAATAGATAGAGGGAAAATAGTGTAATAAAAAAGTGGATTGAAAAGAATTAGCTCTGCTCTTAAAGGAAAATTGGTTTGTTTATTTGTGGACTTTTTTTTTTTCTGTGGGATTACTGCCTGCTGCTGCTGATGATTGAAAATAGAGATTATGGAAGGATCCCGAAATCTTTAAGTTATTTATGGTCAACACTCTTTTACAGAATTTAGAGGTTGCTATTGTTCTTCCCACCCCAATCCTGATATACTAGGCTACTAACAACACAAAATGATTTTGAGTAGCTATATTGAATATAGCTATATGTAGAATTCATGCTTTTTTTTTGTTCTTTGGTGTTTTTTTTCTAGTTTCCATCTTTTGTTTCCATCTTTTTGTCCATTGACAGCAAAGCTGAGAAAAATTCTTTTGTGCACCTTACAAGATTAGGCAAAAGAGTCTTAACTAGTGCCAACATATAAAATTTGTTTTTCCCAAAGAAGTCACATTTAAAATCAGCAAACAACAAACAAAAACCCCCCAAGCCCAGTGCACCAGTGGGAGACAAAACCACCTTTGCACCCATCAGAAAGGACTAAGTCTGAACTGAGAATATTGTTCAGCTGTGCATTCCTTTTGTTCCAGGGTAAGACAGACCTTAGCAAACTAATTTGAAGTATTTAGTAAATGAGAAATACACTGCTGAAGTGCAATTCGCTTGCATGGCAATACTCAACACGTGGGACTTCTTGCAATATTGCTTGCATCAAAATCCTGGCTGAAGGATTTTGTTTCTCGGCCCGCACAGGAGTGACACAGAACTAAACTGCCCCAGCTACACGGAAGCGTCAGGATGCCTTTCCCAATAAAAAGTGTCAATGCCTTTTGCTTTTGCAGTGTTGGTATGTTGAGCCAGAAGTGCTCTACCTATGTCTACGTGGCATGTGACAGCTTTATGCATGAGTGGCTTTAAACACACACGGTTCCACAGATCACTTACGTTCCAAGTGTGCAGCTGTCTGGCGGAGAGGCTGCCAGCAGCCTGACTAGACACGCTTGCCTGTGTGATAACCTGTGGGGTGGGGGTCTGTCTGCATGGGAAGACATCCTCTGGATGGTCCTCTGTGCCTTGGGGGGAAACCTGTTGCTCGTGATACTTAGGGTTCAAATTCTGCACACTGTTTTCATATTGTGCCAGCTCGGTGACAAGCGTATTTGGCAAAGGCTGACGGTGAGGCTTGTGTGGGCCCCTGGGTATTAAATGTGTGAATTGTGCGCTCATTAGGTGACAAAGAGGTAAGCACCAGGTGAAAAAAACCTATAATCCTGGCGTGCTGGCTCCCAGGTACAATGAGACAGGGCAAGTAAGCAGATGAAGTATGATGAATTCTGGCCATTCACATTTTCAACCTTATTTGACTCTCAAAACCAGATTTAGCCTCTTCAGAAGTGACAGAGCTATATCTGTAACTACTTCAGATTGGGTTTGCACACTGCAAGATTTAAATCTGGCTCAGCTTTAAAATGGGAGGGTAAATTGAAGCCTAGCCTCCCACTAAGGTTGGGGTTTTTTTATGGAATTGGCATTGGATGTAAATCAGGGCACAATTTGGGCACATATATTAAATGGAGTCGAGGAGCATATTAAGATGCCACTGTGTTAGGAGTATATAATTAGGCAAGATTATTACTCTTCTAGCAGGCAGATGGTAGTATTCAGCCTTCCCTAAAACCCTCACCCAATTTTTTTAATAGGCATGCAAGATGAACAGGAAAAAATATACAATAGGCTGCATTAACATGCCAAATTGGACTGAGCACCATAAATTGATAGTAGTACTTTTGACACGACTGTGACATTAGTAGAATGACCATTATAATTAACCTACATCCTAGAACTCCTGTCATATTTTACAATGGCAAAAGGAAGGCCATTGATATTACAAAATGACCTCTGTTATCACCTTGTTTGGAAGGGGAAGGTGTGCCTAGGCTAACCACAAGAAGTATAGAACTTCCATTTTGAGAAGTAGCTCTTTCATTGTTCAGAACTGACATTTAAGGAGATCTCACTGCTGTCTGTCATCTTTTCTGATGCACAGGAGGTGTGTCAAGGTACTGAAGACTTCTTAAGAAAGCAAGAGAAATATTGCTGTGGATGAAGATGGCTGTGTGTGTGCCTCCTCTGGTAATGTTAGATCTTTGTCACTGCAGAAAGAAACAAAATCTGGAAGCATTTAATTGATTTCCTGAGGATTAAGACAGCTCAGATTTACCGCACCCACACCCTTCCCCTCTGGTTTTTGCAATCAGTGGTGTAACTTCTGCCCTGCTTTTCCCCTTCCCTCTCTCTTTAAATGTTGAGTTTCCAGTACAACTCACATTAACGTTAATCTCTATGCACCACTAAGAGAACAAAGCCACTCTTTTACATCACAGTTCATCAGCCCACACCTGTGGTTTATTAATTCTGGGGTTCTGACAAAATGTCCATTTCAAAGGCTGGAAAGCAGGAGCTGTGCCTGAGTTTGCACATTTTCACCAGTACCATGCTGAATACACAGACACAGAATCCCAGTTCAACTTAAAATGGCAAACCTCCACTTGGTGTGCTTTTTAAATAGGTACTATTTTATAAAAACAGCTATGGACAATATGTTAATTTGTATTCTAAATTTTGAGACATTCAATGAAAATAAGCAGTACTCAGGCCTTCAGAATTGATAAAATGACCACTCATGCAAAAACCTAATATTGGTGTTTGAAATAAGGATGTCCCTGGCAATGCATTCCCTCTCCCTGGGTTGACAGAGAACAAAGGCAGCATTGTGTGGGCATTTTACAGTTTATGCTGGAGGTGAGTGTTTACAGCTACATCAGGACAGCAATTTCAATGAGTGTGTAACCATTTTCAGTCCAGTTTCTATTAGAATAAAGGCTATTTCAGATAGAAGCGTAGAACAGCTGATTTAAACACCTCTCAGTGATAGCAGATGGGGGTTTTAAGCCATACTCTGAGTTGACTTCCAACGGCAGGGAGAAAATATCACAGAAGTGGGGAACAAGCTGCTGAAGACGCCGACAGAGAGTGAGAGGAAGGACACAAAAACTCTGGGAAGTGGGAAAGCCGAAGGCAGACTGACATCATCGCTGTAGTCAAAAGTGTCAAGCAAAGATACAGCTGAGCCCACTTGCAAGATTTTCCACTCCATTTTGTTAGTCACACGCATGCAACCTGACAAAGTGTGAAAGGCACTGTCTGTTTACAAGTTTATTTTTCCAGTGGTTTCCTTCCTCCCCCCACTCTTTAAATTTTCTGCAGAAATTAAGTATATTGAGGTTACTGTCAGTGTGAGGTGAAGGGCTTCTGAGGAGAAGTTAAATATGTTTACAGAGAAGAAAGGGGAACACTCACACCATTAAGATGACTGTCACTAAGCTCTGCAGGTACTTAGGCGATGGAAAAACTTCAAATTAGGAGTAAGCTGGACAGAGACATGAGAGATAAGAGGATGCTAAAACCTTTAGGCTAGGAGCAGAGCTTAACATTCACAAAATTGCTACAGCTTTAAGCATTAGTATCAAGAAAAACATGGGGAAAATATCTCAAAAACTGGCTGGCTGGAGCAATTAGATCCTAGAGCTGAATAGCCTTCTGAAAGGGGAAACAGGAGACAGTGCCTGTTTGACACCAGGGGACCAGGCTTAGTGTCTCAGGAGCTCTCTTTCAGGCCTGTGTCTACAGTCTGTCTTCCTGGAATACAGTGTGTGAGACAATGCCTTTTTCTCCTCACTCTGAAAAACTCACATTCAGAAGGCCAATAAAGGGACAGGCATGTCATGAGTCAGTTCAGAGCTGGAGTTCATGGCCTGAACAAAAGTCCCCTTAAGTGAAGGGAGTCTAATTACTGCCCACACCGAGACTTGCACTGGATGGTGAGTTGTAGATACTCAAAAATAATAAAGCAAACAGCGGAGTTGTCCATAAAAGCAGAAAAATCACTGAATCTTCACAAAGAGCACTAGGCAAAAACGGGCAGGCATCTCTCTGGGCCAGGATCAACTATTTAGAGGGTAGGAATGTGAAGGTCATGCAATAGCAAGACCGAAGAATGGGCTGCCCGAAGGATCAGTGAGATGTGTGTTAATATAAATATTACCTAGCTTGAAAAGCAGAAGGGGCTGGAAGGAACAACCAGGCACAGAACATCAGAAAAAAAATGCGGTGTTGGCAAAGACAAAGTAGCGCAATCTGAAGGAAACAATTCTGTATACTCATGAACATTGCATGCATTCTGACGGGAAAAAACCTAAATGGTAGATGATAGCTGAAAATGAAATGTGGAACCAAACAGAGAGCATTACATACTCTGCAGAACTACCGTAGAGAATGTCCCAAAGGTTTTAAAATTTAATGGGGGAAGAGAATGTGAAATTGGGGAATAAGGCTAAACAGGTCTTGCAATGGCTGGTGAGCCTTGATAGACCCGTTGGTGATTTTCGGATATTGTTGATGTGTTTGTGAATAAAAATATTCTCTTCAATAAATAAATTCCATACTGGTGGAATTAGTGGCTGGAGTGAAAGGAAAGAGCAAATATAAAACCCCTCAATAACATTATTTTGTATACAAAGGGGCAGCAGAAACTTAATAAAGTTAAACTGCTGTCTTATAAACACATCCTCGCTCAGAATCTGCTGTGTGGTTTTGATTACCTTGAGCAGAGGAAGAAAAAAGGATCCTAAAGGACAACAGAAATTATTAATGACATGGTGACTGACAAGATTTTTCTGTTTAAAAGAAAAGAGAGAAAGGTTTCATGGTAGATCTGAAAACCCCAAAGCTGGTGATGGGTCAGGTGTCTAGCAATGTGGGGGTTTATTGTTATACAAGTCACAAAAAACAAAAGACTTCAAGCTATTAATGAGAGAATGTAGTCAGTGGGATGCTTTGCCATAGGAACCACAGAAGAGCTATGCTGGAGTGCCCAGGAAATAGGATTTTTTGTAAAAACACAAAAATTAATTCTTCAGAGCGCTACTAGTCCCAGATTGTGAGGAAGAAAGGTACCCTACAGGCAGTCTGCTTTGTTAGGCTCCATGAGAGCTATTGCAATCAGGATTAGGGTCACTTTTGAGAATTTCTGAAATTCTTCCAAACTGCTGGAACCACTCCCTGTTTTCACTAGGTGAACTAGACTGTGTTTCAGGTAAATCCATTCTTTTGTTCTCACTCTAAGGCACCTGTAAGACTATTTCAGCAACCCTTTGCCAAAAATACATGCAAAGTAAAAATCAAATAAAAGATTAGATTGAAGGCTCAGGAATAACGAGGCTGAGAATTATCAAATAACTCAGTTAAGCTCCATCTCAGAAGCACCTAACAGCACTTTTCCGGGGGGATCAGTGGCCCCAGGGAGCACTACGATGTGTGTTAGCTGCAAAGTGAAATTGTACTTTATTTCACAGTCGTAATGGTAAAAGAGGAATATTAAAAATATTCGTAACAGCTGTGCCTTTTTTTTTTTTTGGTGGAGGAGAAAGGAAAAGAAAGTTCACGTCCTCAGTTCCAAGAGTGCTAACTATGATGAAAATCTTTTGCACTCCGGCTAACAAACATTGTCTGCTTTGCTTGACTGATGAAGATTAGCTGACTTCTTACATTAAAGAAGTTTGTCTTGTATGGGCTGAAGTGACAAGACAATAACTAAGTGCTAATTGTGCATAACCAACACTAAAGATATGCAGCCCCATTATGGCATGCAATAAATGAAGCGAACAACAGAAATGTATTAGGCGCTTTAATAATGATACCAGAACCGTGGTTTGGAAAAAAACAGGATGTGAAGGGTTTGGGAAACGAAACCTAGGACACTGTGTGTCTCTTAAATGGGTACTGTGGGAGCCTCTGCCTGCCTTGCTTGGAATACAGCTTCTCAGTTCTGTGGCAAGACAAAATTGATAAAGGACTTTAAATAGCATTAGAACCTATAATTACTTTGCATTATTATATAGTTTAAGCAGTGGTTATTACTTGCCTGGTATTTTAATTTCCCATGCAACATGATGAAAAAGGTCAATTTGGCTTTTTTTAAAGAGCGTAATTGTAGTGTGCTACACTTATTAGCAGCTGTACATTTTATGGTTCTTTAGGGATGTTTGATCTTTAAACGACTACGGTGCTAAAAAATAATACACTGTAGGACAAGGTGAGTTAGGAAAGCTTATCTAGAGCTGTGTCTGGCTTTGTCATGTCAGACTATTATCTTCCTAATTTTTCATTGCTTCCCTAAAAATGTACATCTTATGTTTCATCCCAACTGAAGAAATGAAAAAAAAAAAAATGAATGCTATAAAACGCTAAATAGGGTCATGTAATAACTGAAAAATAACTGAAAGTAATAGGGACATTCAGGAGTGGACATAATTGGCTCTCTCACTTCCTAGACCTCATAGAAGTCGCTGGCAAAGCTGCTATCAGCTCTGGTGGAGTCAGAAACAGGGCTCTGGGTGAAATCTCTGACAGGATTTGGCCAGCACTCTGAACATAGCTGGTATAAACTTGGCTCTATTCACCTCTGAAAAAATCAGTTGTTACAATTTTACCATTTTTGACATTCGTTCTCCAACTGTGCCATATGGGCGATGCTTCAGAACAGGGTGTCTGGTTTGGATCCCTGCGATTTTTATAACCTATGGTTTGGATACGGAAATAAAAATAGGACTGTAAGAGGTCCAATGCTGCTACAGAGGAAATGGTGGGAGCAGCATCTTTTAAATTTAAATGATTACAGTTCTGGCAACAGGAAGAAACAATGTGTACTTTAAAAGAAATACATATGATAAAAATGAAGAATTAGAGTGAAATTAATGCAATAATGACAAATGGCACTGCTATGCTCTTTTGCAGGAAAGGATCTCAAAGACCTTTATAAATATTAATTAATTAAACCTGACAGACAGCCTTTTGAAAGAGAGGAGGTAACATTATTCTTTTTTATTGATGCGGGATTTGAGGCACAAAAAGTTTTCTGGCCAAGGTCACGAAAGATGTTCTGTATCAGTCCCAGGAAAAGTATCCAGGTCTTTCTGTCTTGGTGTTCTGCTACTGGTAAATGTTTCCTCTTTGGAATGTATGCCCACACCTGTGCTGAGCTAGCACTTAGCTTATGGAACAGACCCAAGAAGTTCTCTTACCTCTGATTACAAAGCTGACATGCAAAACAGTCCAGGTGATAAACATTGTCCTTTGCTCTCATCACCATCTCAAAAGCAGGTATGAGCTTACTGCAGGCAGCACAGTTTCCTGTAACGCCAAATAACCTGGAGATACAGAAAGAAATATATTCCTGATTCACTTTCTTTTTTTTTTTTTTTTTATTTTTTTTTTTTTTTCCCCCCCCCAGTCTGGTCTTTGACTGACTTCCCAACACACCTCCTTCTGGAAAGGCTGGCCTTTGGTGGTTCAACTCTGCCCAATTTACAGCACAAAGACACAGTCTTGCTGAAGAGAGCTTTATGACAGACTAACATTGCACCCATTGTGATGTTATTATTTTTTTCTGCAGGTTATACTGACCTTTCTTGATAAAAGAAACATCTTGTTAAACTAAACAAAGAAATAGTAAACACATTAGGGACGTTACATAACTGTGCAGACAGAGGTCAAGCTGTTTGCATAAGTGGAAAGAGTCTTCTTCTTAGATCCTGCCGTGCAGGAGAGAGCCACATAACCTTGGCTTTTGGTGCTACTTATTATTAAAACACACTTTAGCTAGAAAAGAAATAACACTTGAAAAAGCCAACATTCTTCGCGTTTTTGACATCTAGTGCTAAAAGCTTTACCACTATTATTAAAAGAACATTTTATGAAGAAGTCATTTAAATCGTCAGAAAGCATTAGTGGTTCATGCACCTTACAACCCTATACCATAGTTATTGCTATGATTATGTTATTCAGGTAGCACATTAAAGTAAATGAGGCTGTAAACTATATATAGTCACATCAGGAGTAGAAGTATAAAATACTGTAAGAACAATATGAAATGCTGTTTTTGCCAGACTTCTATATAATTTTCTTTTTAAATTCCCTTTGCTAAAGATTTTTCAATACTTTTCAAGTGGGTGTATTACACACACAAAAAAGCAACACACCAAAGAAACCCAACCAACATACATACACATCCTTTTGTGACACAGAAGGATTATAATGAACAAGAAATAATACGTTAGCTCTACGTGGCTGCAATCTTTGAAACTAAGTTTATTTAAACTACTTAATAGTTGTGATGGATTATTAAAAGTAATGCTCTGCTTGTGCATAGCAGTTAATGCTGTTTTTAACTATGAAGCACACTAGATGAAAACGCCACATCTGCCACTTTTCTTTTTTTCCTCAACATCAGGCTGACAGCAGAAAAATATAATGGCTCTCAAGGGAAACACCAAATTAAAAGCAGTTCTAAACTAATGAATTCAAAGGTGCTCTGTGGAAAATTCAGTTTGGTAACATAAAAATGAACACAGTTTTTTAATCACATGCCTCCATTTTACTGAATTTCATGGGTTACCAACAAGCCTACTTAATTCTAAATGCTTTTACCTTCTGCTTCTACTTAAGGTGTGCTGCCTACGGAATACGTGCCTGTTTAATTTAGAAGATGCGACCCTTTTCCTCCTGTCTGAGATGCTGGTTACTCTGATCACCTGCAGGAATGCTGGGACAAGGCCATCCTCATCAGCTCCTGTTAGAATGACCCAAGTCAACTTCTATTTTTGTGAAGTCTGATTACTAAAGGGTTATTTAAGCAGATTATAAATATTCCTTTTGTAAAACACTCTGTTCCAGGTCTAGCTCCAGCACACGCGGGTTTCACCGAGGTTATCTAAACCCCACTCAGACTTTCCTTCCTTGTCTGTAGGAAGGACAGAAGACTCAGTTGCCTTCCAGAGTCGTGGGCTGACTTTGTGTTAGAGATGATGATTATTCCCACGGACCGAAGCACTGGCTCTGTTTTCCTGCACATCTGTGCAGAAGGTGATGGCAGTTTAGCTGTATGAGGGCAGCAGATCAGGCTGCAAAAGGTGCTAAGGGCTGTAGGAGCACAGTACTGCTATTCCATGTGGTTGTAGTAAAGGGAAAGTCAGGCTTTAAGGCTGGAACACAACAGCAACGTTTAAACACAGAGACGAGAGAGGCCCCACGGCCTCCATGCTCAGTGTGGGGGGATCACACAGCACCTCAGTGCTTAAGTGGTTTAGGTGCAACAGCTGAGTGCTGGAGACACAGCTGAAAGCCCTGGCCAGACAGGGTGTGAGGTGCAGAGTCACCTTCCACGGCCTCCTTGCAGGTGTGCGCGTGTGAGAAAGTGGAAATCCATTACAGCCAGCACTGCAGTTTGCATGTTGCAGAGCAGTGAAACAATTTGGGATTGTCATCCAGCACTGCGGAGGAGGGAGATTTACTGCACCCGAGTCCACCATGTGCCGATTTCTACAGTCCTGGAACGAGAGACCCCGCAGAAACTGCTTCAGCTAAGCACCAGATACATTAAAATTTTTCAATTATGTAAAGGGAAGGAGGCCCTCCTTGCTGTTAGTCCTTCTCCACCACACACAAAACAAACATGTGAGATTTATATTAGCTATTGTTAATTTTGGATAAAGCTGTTTATATGAAGAACATAGTTTTCTGCCATTAATAATAATAATAAAAACCCCACAATGCCATTTTGAAATTCTGGACATAGTTTCCCCCAATTTCAATTGCTCTCGCTCCCTGAGCATTTATCAGCTACCTGATTAGAATTTGTTTCCACACAAACCATTGATCATCAGCCTATTACTAGGCAAATGACAGTTAATTACCCACTACATTAACCACTGGGACCTGAGACCTGCTTCTGCTGCCATCAGTCAACATGATAAATGTGGCAAGTTCAGTAATGCATGGCCAGCCCTGAGCTGCCTGCTATAGTGTGAACAACCCTCAATCTCACTTCCAGGCCCAGGAAAATCTATGGCAATCTGCATAATTACAAGCTCTGGGTTAATAACAGACAAATGATTTGTTGCATCTAAACAAAGTCCTTGGAATGGGCCTGGTCTCCTGTGGCTGCCCGGGCTGCTGTTGTGCCACCGGTGTGCTTCCCGCTACAACATGCACAAAACACATCTCCGACGCTGTACCCTTCCAATTTGTTGCCCTCCAATTTATGGATTCTGCATATGTGATTTTTAATCATTAAAGAACTCTTGAAGCAATATTATCTTAATTATTCTCTGCTGTAGCCAGGGAATTAGGCTTCAGATAAAATTTTCTTCTTCTGTGCACTTTCCCTGCCTCACTGGAGGCTCCATCAGTTTTCATCTACACCTGGACTCTGAAATTCTAATGATGAATTATTGCCCCTTTTCCTAAGAGGGTGAACCTTACAAGGGAACATTTTACTGAACTGTCAGCTCACAGACTGAGTGCGGAGATGCGGAAATCTGATCTAATTTACTGCAAAATGATGCATTTGTTAGACTTTCTCCTCAGTTTTGTCCAAGGATCAAGAGATCAGCCAAGAGCCACCTTCCTGCACTCCTTTGCACAGGAGTATGTGCACTCAACTCTCTGCATGCCATTTTGTTTTCCTCCTCTCTTCAAACCTGTTACACAAACAAGTTTCTAAAACATGAATTTTACTACTGGAAGGGAGAAACAGTTTCTTGACAGGCTCTGAAATGGAGCTGATACACCAAGCTACGGTCTCTTGCTTCGTCTATTTTACCAAAAGAGTGGCAAGGATTTAATTTCTACTACTTGCAGCTGCTGGGTACCATTCTGGGCTCGATTTCCTTTTTCTCTGTGGTGAGAGAATGCTTAAACTCAATCACATCTACTTACAGATAGTTAGACTGTGCCCTAGCTACCTCAGCAGATTAGAAAACTGAACCTTACTGATTTCACCTAGGAAGAGCAGGTGAGAAAATTCTAAAGTACCAGGACAGATCTTTTCTCTTGGTGATCTGAACCAACATCCGGAATTTTACATTTATTCCATGTATATACCCCAACAGAGATTAGAACGATCAGCCACAGCAAAAGCTTTCATTCTTAATGGATTTGAGCAGTACAGAACATCCCGCCCAGAGCTGAAAAATCAAAGACACGCAGAAGCCCTTCTACAAACAAACCCAAACCTGACATTTTGAGCAGCAAAAAGTGTGATTAAGCACCAGGCTATTGATTCTACTTTGGTAGGTTTACTAAACACAAACCTGAAGGTTAAGTACTGAGAGATGAGAAACAGGAGAAACTTGAGGGGGGAAAGACAAGAAAAACAGACGAAAGCAAGAGTGGACAGATACACAAAAGAGCTGAGACTTTGACTAAACTACACTATTCTCATGAGGCAAGTGCTTTCTAGAGGGACCCAATTTAACCACAGAGACACCAGTTTCCATCCACTCCTACAGATTTTGGGTGAGGCTCTGAGTAAGCAGGGAAGGCCTGGTTCTCATCATTGCCTAGGAAATGCTCAATCACAGAATTGCACCGTTAGGCAGAACTGCTACGTGTCAAGATGAAACGGGTTTGGGCCATAATTCCCTGTCAAATTACACGGGACTTTCACAAGATTTAGGATCTAATGTTGTTGGTTACAGCTGCTCCCACAAGCTTCCTCCTTTTTGCCGATCTTGTTTGACAGCTGTTTTCTGTGAGATCCATTGGTTTGCTACCAACACCACTCTTTCGCCTACGATAATTCTGTATTAAAATGTTGCATGATTTGGATAAGACGCCAGAGTTTCCAGTAGGAGGACAAAATATCTGTTTGCACAATGGAAAATGAAGGAGAAAAAACCATCTTAAGATAGAGGAATGACAAAGCAGACATTAAATGGAATTTCTCCCATGGTGCAGTAATTACAGATAGTTTCACATGGTTTCAAATTATTTTTTCTCCTCATTCTCACTACTGGGTTAACTAGGTTCATTAGGGAAAAAATATATATTTGGGAGCTGAGTTCTAAACTTGCCTTCACCACTAACTGAGTGGGTGACCCTGGCAACTCACTTAATTTTGGTCTCAATTTATTCGTTACAAGGAGCTGAGACCTAATCTTCACATTGTAATATCCCTGCTAGATACCGTTTCTATAAAAAAATGAAATGCTACTTTCAAACCTCAGTTTCACAGTGCGTGAGGGATCAAAATAATACACACGCATGGTTTTAAATGTAATCAGACATTTACTGAAATAGACAATCAGCTTTTTTTTTCCCCTAGTAGGTTTGTGTATTATCCAGGATTTCAATTCAAGCTGTATGCACTGAAAGACAAAATTTGGCCCTTAGCAAATACTTCAGACAACATAAGATGCTATTTGGAGAAGCATAAAACCACATAAAAGAATCTAAAAGTTAATGAGAGAGACAAAAAAAATTATCTAAGGATCTAGATTACAGAGCATATTGAAAAGCGTAGCTTTGAGAACATGTAAATTTTACATGCCGAGTATTATTTAGATTATTAGATGGAGATTTCTTAGACATTTTGAAGTGACTTTGGGACACAAATAGCTTTAAATAGTCTATATTCTCTTACTTCCCACAAGGTGTTTTTGAAAATCCTCCCTGCCAAACTGTAGAGAAAAGGAAGCAGGTAAATTTGTCCCACATGCATTTTCATGAGTGCCTGGAAAACTTATTTCACTCCCACCCATCCTCCCTCCCCTGGAACAGTTTTTAAATGCTGCTTGGAAATTAAACATGCTTCCAGCCAAGGGGAGAGGAGAAGCTGCCCCACTTTGCCTGTTGAAGTTAAACCACACAAGAAACAAGAGCAGAGAGTTCCCATTGACCCTGCTCATCCACAGCCCTCCTGGCTGCACTCACTGGTGTCCAGCAAAAGACTTTTGGTGGCTCTGCTTGAATTAACTCTGGTTCAGTAATCAGAGACTGCAGACAAAGAAAGGAAAAAGGTGGGGAACAAGCTGACCACAGGAGAAAATGGCCACTTTTGAAACAGTCCTGGATTCTGTCCTCTATCCTCAGTGCTGCTTATTCGTGCTTCTCTAAGACCCTCTCTTTTAAAATTTTTTATTGACAAAGCTGAGGTGTTGAAAGAGGGCATCACTACCAAGCTGCAGAACAGGGTGCTCAACAAATCAGAGCCCTGGGCCTGCAAGCTAGATTTCCAGCACTTTCCATCTGCAGGTGGTGAGGTGGACAAACTTTCACGAGAGCTCAGCTGTCTGGGCACTGAATTATTTCAGAAAATGTAAAATTGCAAGTGTCGTACCCTAGGAGCAGTTAGACGGGGTTTAGATGCCTATCCAGATTAGCTTAAAACCTTGCCCCAATTTCAGGTACTGCAAAAAAGGTGAAGGATGAGAAAAATCAAACAAAACAGCCCAGTTAGTTTAAGCGTGTTAAGGAAGGCATTCACACACAATTGCTGAAGCGTGCTTAAATGTCTGCTAAAACCAAAGGCTGATTCAGTGTTTGCCTTGTTTGGCAATGCTGTGAAAGGAGGGTTAGTTTTGCCAAACGAGAGCTGAGAAACCCTTTCGCTTCAGTCCCCTTCATTTTCTTTTGGCAGCAAACTCAGGGACTGAAGGATTAACTTGATGTTGGAAGTAGGCTGATACTCCCAGCCCTGTTTGTAAGGATGCCCAGCTTGTGCCACCTGGAAACACGCTGGTCTCCGTGTGCCGTGGTGCTTTGCTAGGCCCTGCACTGCTGGAAATTTGAGTTGGTGGCCGGATCTCAGGCAGGCAAAAACGTTCCAGCCGGGCATGTGTGCAGCCTCACAGCACAGTCACACGCTGCTGTGTGGCAGAGTGTTTTGCTTTCGCCTCTAGCTCACCTGCGTGTGTAAGCAGTCCCAGCTGGCTCTGTCAGGCCACGTGTGACGTTTAGCGCTCGTGTGTCTGCAGCTGGACCTGCACGCTGAAGGCAGGAGGTGCAAATCTCCCTCAGGTGAAGCTGCTACTCCTCACGCCCTTCTAATCTATGCAGCTACTGTAGAAGAAAGTAACTGTATGCAAACTGAAGTCCAGCAGTTAATGCAGAGGGGTTTTTTTTTTTGCCTTTCTGTACGTTTGTACTGCTTTCATCATCGTGGGTTGTAATTTAATGTAAGTGTCCAGTTTGTTCCGTCTGCTTGGAGCAAACCATTTGCTGAACTCTTTCCTGCATCTGCTGATGTTCATGCAACCAAGCCTTTTTTTTTTTTGCCTCTGCAGACTGCATGAAAGAATTCTTTATGCAAAGTTAACGTGGATGAATTCCATTTTCAAACACCTCCAAACCAGACATTCAAAACAAAATATAGATTTACTTCTATATCCTTCCCTAATTAGGTTATTTGTGTCCTGTGAAACAATCTAAGCTTTCATTTCAAGTAAGTATTACCAGCCTTAATTTTGCCTGGAAAAATCTGAAGCATGACCAGACATTATTGATGTAATACCACTTTTCTAAATCTCTGGTTTGAAAAAGCTCTGGGAGGTGGGAATTTTGTTGTTCAGTCCATGGAGTGTTAACTCCAAAGCCTAAATCACACAACTTTAAAAAAACCCCCCTTGCTCATCCTAGGAGCAAATATAGCTACATCGTTTATGTCACAGTCTGCTACCCTGTCCCTTCAGTCATGCAGTCTGATCATCAAACTTTCAGTTTAAAGCTAAAATGCAATTTTAAGGAGTATTCTGGCCTAATTTACTGTCTGCTTTTAATCAAGTCACAAATTTGTTTCATTCTAAATTTTCTTTAACCACTCTGATTGACTCAAATGAAAAGCAGGGATGATTGTGCACGGTGCACAATGATCTATGCCTGATATTGTGGAAATAAATTCAAGTTAAAAATGACCTCCCAAGGCACTCAGGGCTCTGCTTTGCACCACCACTCATGCATCGTGACATTCTTAAACTTCTACCAGTAAAGTCAACATCAATATTACATCCATTTCTACAAAGCAACCATATAAACTTCATCTTTCTACACATGCTTTACTTTAAATCATGCATATAAATCCATCTACACGCACAGGCTGAATCTAAAAATTCGCAGATACTCAGCTGACGTATTTTCATTGTGAAACTCAGGCAACTTAAAGCCGAATTTAATGCTCCGACTCAAATAAGAGTAAGACTGCAATATCCCAGGCAGGTTCCCAGCCTGGGGTAGGTCTAACTGGCACAGGGCAGTGGTTTGGCTCAGACAAAGTGCTGTGGCCATGCAGTGCTGTGCTGGGAGGCTCATGGCCCAGCTAAGGAGCCACCACTTGCCACTTAGGTGTCTCTGCACTGTTCCCAGACCTGGAAGCTCGTTTACAGCCTTGTGCTATAGCCTGCACGCTGTGATTGTCACTCAGGGCTGGACCTGGACCTTTCACTCGTGACAAATCATTGCTGAGCTCTGTTTGCCACCTGCCCTCCTTTCTTCTCACCTGAAGGACTGATCTCAAAGACGGCTCACTGATAACTTTGCCAGGATTGGGATGGAGGGGACTGGGACAACTGATTGCCAGGAATGGGATGGAGGGGAGGGACCCTCAGGGAGGATGACTTTCACCACGCTCACGCTCACAAGCCACGTGGGTGCTGCTCCGTGCAGCAGCCATCAGTCCTTGTGGTAACACCACGCACCTGATGTCAGGCAGTGCAGGTGACCTGCAGTCCCTCCTAGGAGGGAACCAGTGTCCCCTGCAACGGGGATGTGATGAGTTTGTCACTTGCAGCTCCCACAATGCTGCAGAGGAAGCAGAAACCCACAGAGGTGCTGCTAAGGTGCATTTCAAACTCATCCACCCACAAAGAGAAGAAGAGATCTAGGAAGAAAAGGACCTAAATGAACAGAAAGCCCCCGATGAGCAGTGGCCAAGCTTTTATCGTTTCCCAAAACCTCTATTGTTTCTCCACTGACTAAGGAGAAAGTGCTGCATATGGAGTTTGCCCCTGGAGATGGGGGAGGGTAAGGAAATTAAGGTACAAATATATAATTAGCTGCCTAATGTGAGGGACATAAAACATAGACATTTTTCATTTTGCCCCAGAGGTGACTGAGAATGTAGAATCTCTGGGTAAGAAATCAATGCACAGACTGTCAGGTAAATACATATTGAAATATAAGTGGGGGGTAAGTTAATAGTTCTATGAGGTCATATAATAAAGTCTATAGTTCTTTCATCAGCACTGCGAACAATGCAGTTACTGTGTTCCTCCCCTGGTGTAATAGCAAAGACGGTTGCTAGACTCTGAAAATAAATTATGCCATGCTTTATTAAATGGTAAACAGCTGTTCCAGCCACAATACAGCACATGCTAATTGAAGAATGCCTTAAGCAGTCCTATAATAAAAAGCTTTTAAGAGTTGGAGAGGGGAAAAAAAAAAAAAAACAGCATCATGACAGACTTGCTATCCTGGGTTCCCTTAGTTAAAATTCAACACATGGGTCATTCAAGGTGAGAAGTATATTCTGGGAGAAGATCTACAGTAATGAACATTTAAGAATCATTAGCAGGCTCTTTCATGCCACGATGCTGTAGGCAAAGACGCGCTTAGGTAGGAAGTACAGCCACAGAGTTCACATCGTGTTTCCATGTCTTGTTTTGCTAAGAGATATGTATCCAGGAGTACAACAAATATGCCAGGAGAATTGTATTTTCTGAGGTGGTGATCCCCAGCCCAGAAACCTCACTGCTCATGGGAACTACCCTGGCGACCTGGGCAGAGAGTGAGAGCTATGGCAGGAGCTGTAAAAGAGCACACAGAGAAAAGAGAGATGATGATACACGACATCGTGAGCCCCAGAGTGGCAGCGTTTCCTGAGCAGATGTGTCACTGTCCCTTCGCAGAGCTCTGGCCCCTCGTGCCAGCCTGGTTCTGTCAAGATGAGGAGGTGTGTGGTGCCCAGCAGTTATCAAAGGGGCTACTAGGAATGCCAAGGTACAGTCATTTTTTTTTTTTTTTTACATATAGAGGTCTCTGCTGATCCTTGCACTACCTTTCTAAGCAGCCTTCTGCAAATATCCCCACTTTGCACCTCCATTTCCCCATCTTTACCTTGCATTAAAAGAACTGGAAGCCTGGCGTGCAAAAGTCCCTTAAGAGTCCTGAATGATAGGTACTATGAAAAATACAAATGTATTTATAGCAGCTACTAACTGACATAAGCATTTGCCCAAGAATGACATTCAGATATATGGCACTCAGACTACCAGACACCTGCTTTCAGGGAAATTGCCAGCAGAGCTAAACTGGATGTGCGTGTGTGTAAGTGTGAGTGCAAAATAGAAACAGCAAAAACAGTTTCACAGCAGAGAATAATAAGGAAAAAAACCATGTTTTCCCCACTACACAGCACAATAATTCCTCGTCCTGTCTTTGGGATTCCTCCTTTCTAAAAAAAAACACTGTAAGATGAGTGCTGCATGGTGAGCGAGATGATTTTTTTTTTTTTTCCATGTTTGCAATAAGCAAAGTGCTTAGAAATGAGGAAAAAAGGATAGGCGTCAATCCGTTAGACGGCATGCAAATATTTCATTCTGCTCATACAAATCATATGATGCGCTTGCAAATTCCTGCAACAAAGCGCCGGTTAAATGGAACTGCTCTTCCTATAGAAATGGAAACAGGTAAAGTTTTCCTTCATTGGACTGTGTGAGCATTTCCTTTATAAATAAAAGCTGCAGTATCTAAGGTATTTCCTTTGTTGTGTCACCTTTAGGACTTACTATTTGAAGTATTCCATTGAAATGGCTACGCTCTGTGCAGTGTTCAGAATTTTAAGTAAAACCTTAAACAGTTACAAATCAAAGCATCGGGGTACTTTGAAGAAGCACATACACTATATACATTGCATTCTGCATGCATATGCATTGCTGGTATCTATATATCACCGACACATTCGCAAAAAAACATTACAGCTTTGGGGAAAAATATTTCTAGCAGAATATAAACATTAAAAAAAAATAACGTCATTTTCGAAACTCAGGTTTCAGCATCTTTAGGGCTAGTTCTGCGCGTATGCTTTCAAAATATCTCAGATTCTGAGAGAAATCACCATGACATTTTTCTGACATTAACCCAGTTGTTTTGATGAATATTGCACTACAATAGGAAGATGCATTAATTAAATAATTACAAATAATAATATTTTTTCCTCGTGTATTTATCAAATGTTTTAGGTTTTCAGGTATTGATATTTTTACACCTGCATCTGGTTTTATAGCTTCATCCTCACTCTCTGTGATTTTTGTTTCTCTTCTAAAAAGAATGCTTGGGGAAATTCTGTGCTGTCTCACTCAAATTTATAATTAATGTAGCAGAAAATTGTATTTCTAATTAAATAAAACTGAGCATGAATTGAGGCAAATGCTTGAAGCATTATAAACAGTACAAAGTTGGGAGAGGAACAAAATCGCAAACAATGAGCAGGTAATGTAACTGCATATATTAGAAACATCTCAATTATTACATCCACAAAGGCAGAACCTAAAAAGCTGCATTTCATAAGAAGGTGTCATGTTGACATATATTGCTCATTAAAAAAGGTGCCGTTTGTATATGGGTTACTGTTCTTCATATGCATGAATACTGGTAACACTTTGTGGGAAAGGAAAGCCCTAGAGATTTTGTGTAGTTTGAATATTTAATGTAACAATAGTTTGCTCCCTAATAAAGAAAGGAAAGAAATTTGGGAGACGAGGACATAAATTTGCCTATTTATTATGTTGCGCTGACTGCAGCTGGGTATCGGCACCCCCCGTACACCTCTCCAGATCTGCTGTTAAAATTAGTGACTGCTCACAGCGGCTGCTCTTTAACCAAAACTGCGGAGACTACACACAAGAAGCTCCCCACCCCGGTCCCCTTTTTAAGCAGAAAATAGCAGGCAGCGTATATAATATTCGTATATTATATGTATGTGTGTGTACTAACCTACTAGTTATCTCTGCTTACACCCCGGCTGTCAGGAAACTGTCAGCTGTAAGGGCGATAAGGTGGGCGGTTTAAAGAAGATACCGAAGCCTTAAGCTTCTTAATGTGCCACGAATCAATCCCATGAAAGCAAACAACTTGAAAAAGGGTTATATGTATTTAGGAAATCTCGTGGCTCCCCTCGCCTTGGCTGGAGCTGGAGCTGGAGCTGGAGTTTTCTCACCCTAATGACCCCTGAAGCGGCCCGGAGGGATTGTGGAACAAGGCCGTTCCAGGAGGCAGCTCGCTAATTGAGAAGTTGATCGGGGGGAGAGGGACCCCGCTTTACCACGTTAAGTGTCCAAATCAAGCATGACCAGATTGACGTCGCCAAATCGCCGTCTGGAGGCCACTCCACGCCAGGAGCAGCAGGGCTTTTCACACCCGATGGGGCCCCGCTCTATCTCCATCAAGTCGCATTAAGAAAGGGATGTGTTACAGGGCTGGAGCCCACGCCCCGCGCGAGCGCTGCCCGTGCTGGGTAATTGCTGCTCCCCAGCTTCCCTGAAGGTAGCAAACGTGCCCGGGTGGTGAAGGGACGCGTTGCCAGAGGCAAGTGTTGATGGTTCCCACGTCACGGCCCACCTTCAGCTCCCCTCCAAGAGATCAGGAGGGCTCTCTGAGTTCAGGGGGAGCAATTAGAAGAATTAATTCTTTGTTCCCTACTGAACGGGCATGTACCAAAGTGCTCTGGAAAGGAGCGTGTTTGGGGGCTACTGCCTTTGTTCAGAGCCACCCAAACAAGGGGAGTTTTAGTGAATCTTTGGACTTCAGCCATTAACTCCCGAGTGCTCCCAGCTGTCCTGCAGGACCGGAAAGGCACAAGCCTTCCTTGGAGAGGAAAAGAGACTGAAGCGGAGAGATTCAGAGCACAAAAGGCCGTAAAATAGTGAACTCTCGGGCCTTCCAGTCATGGAGGGATGCAAACTGTCTTCTACACTCCTGAAAATCCCCCTCATCAGCAGTTTGATCAAGGTGACAGAGACAGTCTGGGATTTAATCCCATCTAGGATTAAAACTCAACAGTTCCTGCCCCACGGTCCTCAGCATGCATCTACTTTAAAAGAGAGAAGTTCTTATTTTTCCGTACTGTCAGGAGATGCGGCCACAATGTGGTCAAGGTTGTCTTGTCAATTTCTCTGTTATTTATGTAGAGCAGGGGCCTCCTGAGCTGCACTGAGGTAAAATTTAAGCTGAGGAGGAAATATAGCAGGATGGGAGTTGTCAGCCTCTGAAATTCAGTGGAGACACTCACAGGCAAACACTTAGGGGGATATTATAAAAGCTCAAGTAAATTTTTCCTAAACAGCATGCATTGTTATATGATGATATGAAAGCAGGCTCTATAGGACTATCAAATCCAGACTTTATTTCTCTTCATATACTACTTATTCAGATCTAAAGAAGGACTGCACAAATTCAGGGCATAGGAAGATAACATGATTTAGAGGAAAAAGTATTGGAGAGAGACTGCAAGGCTTTATGTGGAGAGTATTTCCATATTTACTTTGAAATTTCTTGGGAAACCTGAGCGAGCTTTTATTTTTTTTCAGGAATAAAAAACTAACAGACAAACCAAACCCACACCAAACCCGACATTTCTACTACTTTACATAAGTCTCTTTTCCCCTGAAACTTAGGGAACCTTCTGTGAGAAATATCTATCTGTGGCTTTAATATGGATTTTTTTGATAGAAGTATGAAGAGAGAATAGTAGAGGAAAAATCTCAAAAGCATCAGCAAAAATCATTCCATGAGAAATAACATCTAGCTGTAGATCACCTATGCTGTAGTTATTGTATTACACACTGACTTTCACATATTTTTAAATGGGGATCAACAAATTACATCTCAGATATGACAACAGATAGCTGCAGAGATCGGGATGAAATCTTCCTCAGCCTGCAATATCCCTAACCCCAGAAAATCTTGACTAACTCAGCAAAAGTTGTCTCACTCTGTTTCACCACCCTCCCTCTGAAACCGGTTCCTCTGCTCCTGTTAATCTGACCAGATAGGTCAGATTAAAACACTGTGGCAAAGCCAGCATTCCTGGGCATCGCTCTGGAGAAGAGGAAACGGGGATTTTGTTCGGTTCCTACTGCCGTTACGACTCTGAGCCCCTGAAGATGAGCTGATATTGCAGCTTATCCCTTGCCTGCCTGTTGCAGCAGTGAGCAGCCGGCACTGCCGCGAGCACAGACAAGCTGAAGTGATGGGGAGCGATAAGAGAGCAAAAAGTGTGAATGAAGCAATCCCGTTCCACTGAGGTGTTGGAGCAGGTAAATTTATCCTGCTCTGGACTCTCTCTGTGATATCCCAGAGCTGCCTTGCTCTAGGGCTGGTGCAGGCTGCTGAAGTCAAGGAGGTGCGTTACTGTGATGGTTTGAGGGACGGGGAAGAGGCAGGTCTGAATTAGTGGCAGTATTTAATGCACTCTGCCCAGCACGGCAGCCCCTTGGCCCTCCCTGTTGCACTGTGTCCGTGGCTAGTGTGTGCACCTCCGTGTGTGCTTCTGGAAGGGAATACACTCTGCCATGGAAGCAGTGGGGGTGTTGTTCTTAAAAATGAAAGTGCCGCTCAAATATATGCAGGTCAGCAATGTGCGAGAAGGCACCCTTGGATGGCTCTGGACATTTCCATGCCCTTCCTCCAAAACTGAGGTCACCCTGAGTTTGTGACCGTGTCTCCTCCTCCCTGGGGAAATATACCCTGCCACAGGTGCAGCAGAGCCCAGTCAGATGTGTCCTGGCACCTGTACCAGTTGCTGCTGCTCCATAAAATATCTGAAAGATATTCCACAGACTTAGTGGAAGAGAAGACTTTAGATGCTGTCAAACCAAAAAGGAGCTACTACTGGTCCATGCCATTGCTGGCGACCTGACTTAGGCACAGTCAGATCACATTTTCCGTATCCTTGCTCTGGTACTGTAAACCTCAAGTTCCAAAAGACACCCACTAGAGAAATAGGAAGTAGTGAAAATTGCTGAGGTGCCTGCCTCAGTCTTTTGCATCTTGTTTCTGCCAGCAAAACATAGGCCATTAGATAAAATGCAAACTTGGATTGCAGATCTTTTGTTTATTCCTCCCTACAACTGTTCAGTCCTTTGTCTTTGTCTGTTTCTACCTCATTCTATTAATTTTCTCTCCTTTTTTTTGCTATTTATTTTATTGTTACCTTTCTCTACTATTCAGGCTTTTCTGTCTCCACCAGGTCCATCCCTGTGGTATATATTTACTCACTCTCACTTAACACATGTTTTTGTGTAGACTCTGACCCAATTCACCATTCCACCCAAATTTCAAGTCTCATCTTCCACTGGAGTGCATTTTTCTTCTAGCTCCAGTTACATTTCAGGAACAAAACTCTTCCTAAATTGTAGTGAGGGGCTTCCAACGTTTCCAGTCAGATAGTTACCACCCTTTCTTAGGATTTAAAGATGTGCTTGGCATGGTCACCATGGCAAATTTAGGACATGTCCCATTGATGCATGGTCTACTCTGCCTTTCCTAACACCCGTGAAGTTAGGTGGGAAGTTTTTTAGAGGAGTTGGAACTATGTGATCTTTAAGGTGCCTTCCAACCTGAATGATTCTGACTCTGTGATTCTTGGTAGCTTAAGAGGCGAGTTTAAAGTCACTATTAAGGACGATGAAGGATGATAGATGAAGCAATGGAGGAATCTTTCCCTTTCTATAACCAGCTACTGGTTGTAAGAGCTAAAAGGGAGGGGATTAGGACAGGCTACTTCAGAAAGGAGCCCGCCAAAATCTTATTTATTAATGTAATAAGAATAAGGAATATTCCTATTCATAATTTGTTGTAATTGGCTACCCTACTGGACCCATTGTACTTGTACCTCAGGCAATACACAACCAACCAGATAAGGCTCGAGTTGCAGCAGTTCTCAGCCCTGCACAGCATTGGTTATTCCTCATTTCTAGAATAAAAAATTCTCCTATGAGCTGGCATTAGGACTTCTGCGGTAACCCAGGATTTTGAGAAACAGACAGACAAAATTCTCAGAGGTTTCTCATGTCCAAATTCTTTGGAAATCTAGCCTCGAGCTCTTCATTTTGATGTGGTTCATTTTAGCATGAGAGGGCAACTCGAGATGATTTTAATTTAAAAAAATGAAAATTATCCTCTTTATAGACATGCACGTAAAGGGGAAAATAATAAGGCCAAAGCCCTTCATGCTACATTTTAATTGAAGCTGGAGAAGTATTAATCAGAGGGCAGGGAGACGTTTCGGAACAATCAGTTACACATCAGATATGAAGCACACCCAAGGCCAGCTGTGCGTGGCAGGACAGAGGGCGAGCCTTGCAAAAGAACAGCATGGCAGTAGCCCACATAAGCCCGGCCTGCCCTGCTAGACCCAGCATTTCCCTGACAAAGTGCAGCTTAGTGCTGTCTGTATGCAGCCGCTGCTCAGCAGGGATTGCCTCACCCGATGCCCCACACAAGCGAAGGCTGCCTTTTCCTCTAACTCTTCCCAAAAGTTCTGTTAAGGGATTTCCCCACTGTTCATTTGCAAGTATTAAATTGACCTGAAATTATTGATGGAATATTCATACAGATAATGGCCACAAATTCTGCCATGTGTTCCTTATGTATCTACTAGGAAACCCATAGGGATAAGAGGTGCTGTTTCTGACTGAGCTGACCAAAAACCTGCTAGTCTAAAAAAGAGGAATAATTTACAAACCCTGTTTGTACAAATATGGGTTTTCCACTCATAGTAGATGGTTTTATTATACTGATACAGTATATTCCTATTAGGAGTATTTTGCCAATATTGAATGTCAATATTTCTAGAAGAGCAAGTTTTCGTAACGTTGACTATTCCTTCGTTCTATGAAGAAAAGATTGCAGACTTCAGAGGGATGAATCATATCCACACCAGTTTCCTGGATCTGACCAAGTGTTGCCACACTGTAAGAGTCTGTCTGGAAAAAAAACCCCAAACTTATGCGCAAATGGAACAAATGTCTGATACCAGGGAGAAGTGTTTTATCCTAATGAAAAAGCCTGCTTGTTAACTAGGCTTTGCTTAGCATTTTTATTTTTATTTAGAGTGTTCCCACAGGCCTATTAAATTCCCCTACTCTTAGAACTAATTAAAGGGTATTTTAATTATCCAAGATATCTCAATTCATAGATTATAAAATGTAGAAAGAAAAAAACCCCATAATCTGGAGTAATAATGTGCAGCATATTGCAGTTAGAGATATTTCCCCTGGATCATTGCTCTATGGTTCCATAGTCTTCTATATTTTCTATTTATTTCCAAAACAAATGCTTCTTTTCAGCTTATTTTGATTCCAAATTCTTGTCCAACAAAAAGGGTTTCATGTGTCATCAAATTGTATTTTGTTTTTTTCTACATAATCATAACATCTCTGAGCAGACCTGAAATTCCAGAATCAGTGAATACTTCAGAAAGTACAGGACAGAAATTCACATTTGCACCTGTGTTTGCTTCAACGGTGTAAATGGCTGCTTTATAATCACTGAATATTTGCAAACAGCTCGACTAAAATGCTTCCTGGCACAGACATTAGCTGAAATTAAATATTGCACATTATCCTTGGAATGACGGCTTTTTTCTACCAATAACTAAGCCTATGCATGGAAAACTATAGGTGCCACTATCAGATCATCTCAATTAGGAAAAAAAAAAAATATGACAAAATTCTATGTTCAAAAGAATTCAGTAGAAAATTTTGTGATCTCACATTTAATCAATTAATTGTATGCAGAAAAGGAACCGCAACATTTCTGAGTTTTCTGTCAAATTCATCATCTACCGTGAAAAAGGAAAGGAGGAAGGAGAATCACAGATCAAGCCTATGATTGTTGAACTTACTGCTTTAATAGAAGCTGATCTAACATCCACTGATTTGAAAAGCAGAAAAAACCTCAGTTTTTTATTCCTAGGGCAATTTAATTCTGTGTCCCCCCGGCATCTGCAACATCGTTCAGTTTCAGTGACAGCAGCTAAAGTTAGGCAAGACTCACTCCTTGTGCCCAACCTCTACTCCTGAACCAATTCTTTTAGGCAGGCTTAGGAGGAGCAGGAAGGCCAGCTTCCAGAACGGGGAGGGGGTTATGGTAACAACCTTCTGAGCTCTCACTCACAGTGCTAAACAAACAGACACGAGTCATCCTGCGCGCCCGTCCCTTCGTGACCACGCACAAGCCTTGCGCGGGGCTCGCGCACTAACGGGGCTCCACGGAAGCGTTTCCTGGGGAGCCACAGTCACGGCGCCGATGGAAACGCGCACCAGCCTCAGCAACGGCACCTCCACACAAGTACTAGCTGGCACATAAAATAGGTCCACAGCAAGAGCTCCCTGGTTTGTGAGGGAAAAAGCTTTGTGTTGCTGTATCACATCACTACATCATAAGCACTTCTCCAGTAAGTTGTATAAATTTTTAAACAAGCAAATACTCTTATTGTGCTCAGTAGGTTCACTTGTATTAGGAAGATTTGCAGGACTGGCACCAAATGGGCAATAGTCATTTTCCTCTTTCTCTCTCTTTTTCTGTTTACACACAACTGTGTGTAGAATCACAGAATCACAGAATGGTTTGGGTTGGAAAGGACATTAAAGATCATCTAGTTCCAACCCCCTGCCATGCACAGGGACACAGAAGAGTGTACCCACATTACAGTAAAGAGAAAATATAAAAACACATCTAAAAAAGGGGGATTTAGTTTTTCTTTTTTGTGAATGCACAACAGTTTTATCATCTTCTACTAGTTCTGCTCTTGTAATTATAACCATGGGTCTTCTCTAGTGACTTGTCTGGCACAACCAAATCTTCTGACAGAACCAGTTGTGCAGCTTTTTGCAATTCCTGCGCTGCTTCAGACACAACCATCCCTTCCTCTGTCTCTTGCAGAGGCATGATGAGGGCCCCACACAGGTCTCAGCAACAGCACCGTTGCTGAGAATTTGAAATCAAGGCACCAGACAAACATAGGTGAAATCAGCAAAACTGGGGAAAGTGTAAAAAAGTGATGAAAAAGAAAGAATTGTTCCGATTGGGGTGGTAAACACTGTCCATAGTACATTAACACTTTAATCATTTGTAAGGGGGTTTCTACAGCTGTGTTACCTGATGGGGTTTAACCAACCTCTGTGGTTTCACCCTCCCAGCAGCTTCTTGGTCTCTGGAAATTAAAGGTATTGAAATAAATCAGGAATGTAGGTTCACCTGTTCCCCTCAGCCGCTGGTTCCAAGCCCATGTCCAATTCCAGAGTGAATCCATTTCTAATGTTTTCCCCTCTTTTTGGGGCTGTTTCCCAACACTCACTGGTGACCTTTCCCCATGGTGGAGTGGTTCAACAGCTGGCCAGATGTGAGGCTGCTGGAAAGGTTAATTGCTGCTTTTAGGGAAGGAGCAGCTATTCTAAGTCAGAGAGAAGGCCTTCCCACTATGAGGAAGAGGAGATGGCCATCAGAATGTCACCTGTTCTTTTAAAGGTGATTCGACATTTTAGAATGCATGTTCAAATACATAGTTCTTTCTGATTTCTCTTAGTTTGATTTTTTACCCAAAACCACTGGTATTTTGTACTTGAACTAGTATTTCACCTACAGTGATCACTACTATAAAAGGAAGCTCTTCATAAAGGAACTATTCAGCAAAAGATGTGTATATGTATATTTGAAATGAAAGTTTTTTTAAAAATATAAAAATTCTGTTTGCACAGTGTGTGAGACAGGATGAAAAAGCAACCCTACAGTTCAAAATTGTATTGAAATACTGAGTAATTTTAATGCAGACTGGAACACCCACACATTGCAGAATTCAGAACCTGCAAGTAAAATTGACTACAAAACCAAAATTGGCTTTGTTGGCTTTTATTGCCCTAATCTTTGAGAAATGTAAAAAGCAAACAAAGAGAAAAAAGTATAAATAGCAAAAGAAAATGGATTTCAGACCTATGTTTGTAATAAACAAATCGTTTGCAACAGAAATATTTCTTTAGAGTGGGCAGTAGAGCTTAATTTTGGCACCACCTCTTTCAAACTCTGTTGAAATCTTGTGTAAAATTAGCATTTTTCTTCAACAAAAATTTATTAACTTGAAGATTTAACAAGTATTTAGGCCTTGATACCACAAAAATATGAGTGATGACATCACTTATTAAAATTTTATATGCAGAGCCGTCTCCAGGCTCAGAGTCCAGAAGTTCTTCAAAGGACAGCTTCTAGATGTGCTTTAAAAGGCACATATGGGCTTGCAATAGTGTTGTGGCAGGAGGATTAATTCATACAAACAGCATTATATTAGATAACTATATTATTAGATAACTCTTTCTAGGGGGGGGTTGTTTGTTTGTTATTTTTTTTGTACTGTGGTGAAAATATTAACCTTACCATCAGCATGGTAAAATGTTCTTTTAGTAGCCGAAATAAGGCTATTGCATGGAGGAAAGGGAATAAGTGAGGAACAACAACAACAACAAAAAAATTAAACCTCTTATTATTTTGATGGGCGAAAAATATCCCTTCCTGCACTGTTACGTTCATTTATTTTTTGTGATTTACTCATACCTGATGACCAAATGTAATTAATGAAAAACCCAATATGTTCCTGGGTGATATCAGAGAATTTTCCACGATTTTCCATTTAAAGTAAGAAGCATCTGAATAAATGTTCACTTTTAAAAAAAGACTCCATGTACAGGTTCAATTGCTCTTTGGTTTAAACCTTTCCATTCCTCTCATCTCTGGGGAAGATTTTGGGTTGATGAACACAAAAATAGTGCGATATTGTGTGGAAAAAAAGAGCAATCCCCCAAAAACCCCATCTCCTGTTGCAAGTGTAAAAACAAGAGGAGATTTCCCAAAAATCTCCAAATAAGGAGCTTGCCCCAGAGTGTGCTGTCTTTTAAATCTGAAAGCTCTGTGCCCACTCATTCCAAAAACCGTATTTGTATGGTTAGGATGGACACTCTAGTGCGCATCCCCTGCTTTTCCTAGAGCATCCATGCACTCCAACATCACGCCACACAGTCCAAAATCAAACCTGTTGGGGGGCTTTCAAAACTCACATCTTACACTTTACTGAATCTATTGGATACAACCATAACTCTGTCTTCTGCACAAGTGTTGTTCAGTGGGTGTCTGAGAAGTTAAAACTTCTTCACCAATTCTGTTGTTTATTTCGCTAAATAAATGCGCAAGGCAGATAAAAACCAAATGGCTTGTTGTTGCCCCATAGGCTGACACATATCACGGACTAGCAATCAGAAATTTGCAATGAAGAACTGCGAAGGAGCAAATAAATTCTAGATCCAAATTAGTGACCAGTGAGTTGACCACTATTAGCTTAAAGCCAACATCTGATGATTTAACTGTGCAAGGTTAGCCACAACACACCATTTGCTCACAGTAAACTGCTAATCTCACTGTGCTTCTAAAACCAAAGAAAAATATGGAGGAATGCACAAACTGATTCAAATTAACCAGGACTCACTCTTCATTTTATGAAAAGCACTGGGTGTGCCTTGCATCCAAAAGCAACAATTTGTGATGCACTGTGGTGCTACAGTGCTCCGCAGCAGAACTGTTTAAAAATCTGAAGCGTTCCTAAACTGTTTCACTTAAACATTTCTGCAATAAAATCTTATTGAACTGTTGCTTTTATTAATTTTTTACATACTACAGACCAAGTGAATGCAAGTTGATTTTTTTTCCTTTCTCCCTTCTATGTTTTTTTTTTTTTTTTAAACTTTACCTACTACTAGCAAATAAACTATCTCGCTTTTTTAATAAAACCATGGCCTTGAGTTTTGGCCCCTTAATAGTAGCCTACATGGTCGACTACCCTTGGTGTTAAATTTTCTTAAATTGTATTTCTGTCAGTCTATCATTTTTTTAAGCAATGGACTCTATAATAGCAAGCTCTGTTCTGTCAGGAGTACATTTTAACAGCGTGACACAAGTATTTTTCACTACAGGAGACAAACAATGATATGTATTACATGCAGTAAACATTGCCTTTGGTACATAGGGTTTTCTTAGCATTCATCTGTCTAAAATTTCATTGTGTCCTGCACAGGGAAAAAACCCTGCCTCTCATTATCTATTGCCGAGGGCTGTAGGTTTGTAAAGTGCCAACAATGCATTGTCACATTTCTCACAAAACAAGGGCTTGATTGAATATTACAAGAGTGGTAGAGACCCAGCAAGGTGGATTAAGGGATATTTTAATAGTGAAAACGAAATAAGAAACCTTTCACTGAGCTGCTTAACTAACAGTATGGTAATCAATTTTTTTTTTCCTTAAAACAGGCCCCTTTTCCCCAAAACAAGTAGGGACAAGAACTTCATAAAATAGAGATGTTTTGCACTTAATAGCATCCTGGCAAGAGGAGAGGAAAATTGGCAATTTTTCTGTGGCAAATGCACCCAACCCTGTGATTTTACAGAACAAGGACTGTGATAGCAGTAGTTCAGAAATTCACAGTGAATTTACGTAGGGACTGCAGTTCAATAGTTAACCAGACTATTATACTCCCAGTTACTCGGGAAAACAAGTTTTCCAGTGCTCATGGACATGGAGTGCCCTTTAGGTACAAGGGGCCACTCTTGAGAAGCTCTTCTCTGATGGCTTTGCCACACTTTAGGTGGGTGTACACGACCTCATGTGAGCCATCTGCAGCAGGGTCAACCCCTCTTTTCGTGCATTGAGTAGGCTGGGAGTGGATTTATAAATGGCTCAATTCTCCTCTGATTCTAAAATCCAGCAGGACTGCTGAGCACTTTGTGAAGCCTCATCGGCTTTGCTGAACTCAAACATGACTTTCCTGCAGCACCTCAAACTACAAGCACCATAAATGGGCAACGTGCAGAGAATTATTCACGAGAATACAATCAATCAAAGTATACAAAATTACTCGGATGAAAAACCAATGCATTATTCACTGGTTAATTGATCCTTAAAAGAAATATGACTTTTCCCCTCCCTTTGGGGTAGAATCATCATGGTCAGAAAAAGAAAACAAGCAGGATTGACTTAATATTTTAGAGAGTTTGGGTAAATTCACTACGCCACAAAACCATTTGCTGTTGTAGGCAAATCTCTCATAAGCTCTCAGTTGTCTCTATTATAGAAACCAGAACGGGACATTTTCTCAGCTCCAAGGGAACAGACAGACACCTTGGGCAGAAATCCTGCAGTCCCAGGTTCAGATGTATGGCAGAACTTCCTCCCACAAAACCAGGAAAGGCTTTTTAGTGCCAGGGAGTTACTGGAAAGGGATTATCACAAGCACTGATTTAAAGTAGGCTAAAAACATTTTGGTAAAATCTTCTGGGCCCAAAGCAGAGAGGTCTGCAGCACACGGTAAAGCAACAGTCTGTATACAGAGGATAAGGTTAGAACAAACAATGTGTGGAGCTGGGGAGGGAGAGAGGGAAAAGGGGAAGCAAATGTCTTTAAAAGGTGACAAGACTTCTTGAAAGGCTTTTATGGAAATTACCAGGGATTTCTTCTTCCTGGGAATATTTTAAATTAAAACGCTGGCATACAAAGTGTCCAGTGGATCGATCAAGGAGAGGCAGATACACAACTCTTTATCCCAGGCACATAGTTCATTTTGCATCTGATAACTGTTGGCTCTTGTCAGGGCTGTTTAATGGGTGGGGGGGGGTTAAAGGAAGAGAAATTTACAGCTGTTTCACAGAGACAGAGAAGAGATCATTTGCTCTACACAGCCTTCAAAAAGAAATATAGAGAGTAGCTGGCATTGGTAAATGCTGAGTTTCCTTGCCAGAGCCTGTAGCCTTATGAGATTCTCTATGCATCTTCTCAGCCGAGCTGAAGGAGGTTTGGCTGGAACAAAATTGCTTCTCACCAGCAACATCTGCTACAAGATCTGGAGATCTCTGTCATAACAAAGCCTGTTTTCAGATTCCTGCCCTCCTGTAGGTGCTGAGTGCCAGATGAAGGGGCTGGAACACGATAAATGGACTCTGCAGGCCCTACATCCAACTGAGGAGGAACTGCCATAAGAAGGGGGAAATGCAACCACAAACTCCTGTCCAAGGGCCCTTCCGACAAACTCTGCTTTGGCAGAACCAAAGGACGGTTCACAGCAGATGTTCTGGATAGACTTGTCAGCATTATGCTGAGCTCCTTTGGCAGTGCAGGTCTGTAGGTGTACAAAAATAACTTCAAGAATCTTAGGCTGAAATTTCAGCATGGGGTGGGATGACAATTGGTGGCTTTTTGTTAAGGGAACTCCCCTGTCCGACCATGCAGGAGCCACTCTGGCAGTCACGCTTCACCACCCGAGCTGCAACCAAAGCCCCTTTGGGGCAGCTCCAGTGACCCAACAGGGACAGGTTCCTGTGGGATTCCCCACACACTCCGCCCTCACATAGCCAGACCAGGCTCCCCACAGCAGAGTCTTGGATGTCTGGATCCGTGCAGCAATTTATTCACGGCTCAGTAACACAGAAACTGTTTAAGCTGGTGCCTCCGAGGAGGGATCCTGAACTAAGGAACCCCAGGGCTTTCATCCCCTCACAGTCCAAGCTCAGGATTCTCTGGGGTCTTCCTGCTCCTGCCTTTCTGTGCATGTCTTCTGAGCCCCTGTTACGCAAAGTACACCTGCACTGGCCGTGTTCCTCCACACTTTTAACTCTTTCCTAACTAGTATGTGTGGGCTCTGGTAGGACCTGTCTGAGGAGGTTCCCACCAGCACTTTCCTCACCCTGACAGAAAGGAGCCATGAAACTGGAAAACCTAGTCTGGGGATGCAGGGAAAGGACACGGAGCAGAATGGTACTGGGCTACAGGAGGCCATCAGGAAAAAAAGCACCAGGGAGGCTGAGAGAGAATCTTATGTGCTGCCGCATCAGCCAACATTGCTCAGAGAGCTACTGCCCAGAGCCTTCACTGCTTTTCCCATCCAGCCATCATGTGCCAGATCTGCAGCCTGACCTCTCCCACTTTCTCACAGCATGGGGGGGGGGGGGGGTCAAGCGGCCTTCCTCTCTCCCCCAAAAAAAAAAAAAAAAAAAAAAGTAAGATTATGTGACCCATTTCCATTCCTTAATTTCTAAAGAACGCAATGTCGAGGCATCAGTGACAACTGTGTCCTTAACACAGCTGATCTATAAGGACTGCCAGGTAATTAGGTTGCTTGATTTCTTGAGACTACAGAAAGAGCCAGGAAGCCCACGGCGGGCACACGTGCGGTAATTGCTGTGTAACAAGATGCTCACCCATCTGTCCCGAGTCTTGTGTATCCATTCACTTCAACTCCACTGGCAGACGCAGAATGCCAGTCTGACTTCAGCATTCGTAGGTGACATTGTGAGAAGAGGTTTGCCCCCACCTGCTTTTTACTACAGCAATTAAATATTCATGCATTTGCAACAAAGCTTCTAAAGCAGATGAGAAATACTCATAAAACTAGATTTAAATCACCTCACCTTTGGTATTTCATCTTTGCAACTGCTGGAAAAGGTGTTGGCTACTCCTAAATAAATGCATGCGGGGGTAAAAAACGACAAACTTCACATGCTGCTCACAGCTCTGTATCAGTGCAACAGCCTAATGTAAAACAAAGTCCTTGCCTAGTGCTACCACAAGACTTTCACGTGTAGACTAAAGACAAAGCTGGGGTCCTGCTCACCTCCCTTGTGCATCCAGCTCGTAGCAACAGGAGAACAAGGAAGAGGGGGAAGCTAAAAGCAGGCTGGATTTTGTCACAGTTATTACTGTGTCTCCTTCACCATCCTCAGACATAACTCCTTTTCTTGTACCTCCCCACGACAGATTTCGGGTGAAGCCCTAAAAAACCTCTAACATCCATTGTTAAAACTCACAAACCAGAAATTCTGTGCTTTGGTGCAAGCAGCGACTCGGCTTGTGGGACTTTTTGGAATCACTGCAGCAAGTCGTGAATGATGTATGAAATGAAAAATCCCTGCTCACTGCACACAATTCAGATAGTAAAATCTCCCTGGAGCATTAAAAAAAGCACTTGAACGTGTCATTTTATTTTTGTCCTGTACCCAGAAGACTCCCTCGTCTCTCCCCGAGAACATGCAGATACCTCAGCTATCACCAGAGAATGAGAAAGCACTCTTGGAGCTAAAGTAGATGGGTTCAGTTTACACAGTGTTTCCAGGAAAAGATACAGGGACCCAGAGCAAACCAGACAGAATTATATTGGAGTCGTGTTCAGGCCTTTCTCCAAACACAGTTTTTTTGGTCATTTTTTAAAGTAATATCTAATCTCATCAGCCTGACTCTATAACTTGATTGACCTTTGGAGATTGCATTAAGGAAGCAACAACAGCATGCTCAATGTAGTTAGGACCATGAGAAGAAACATTTGATATAAATATCATGTGTGGGACTAGACATCATTTATGTTGGGACAAACACAGCAACATCCTTTGAATTCAGGCCTCTATTCTTTGTTACCCCTTTACTGGATCTTTTTTCCATGCCTGCCCTTCGGTGGTGACCTTTTAAATGCGGCAGAGCCAGATGTCTGCTACCATAATTTAGCCATTTTTTGACTTGCTGCATGTGGTGTTAGTGCAGTGAGATAGGAACTTTTCCTTGTGGTTCTTGATTCGTGTGAGGTTTTTTTTTCATTTGGGGGAGAGGGAAGCTGTGGCAGCAGCAATGCAGAACACAGAGGAATGTTGGATTGCTCTCAGTAGGGATTTCTTCCTTCCCAAAACTGCTGCATGTAGTTTTTTGGTAGCCTCTGTTCACACACACAGAGAGCTCCCCCATCCCTTCCTCCACATCTAAAATGACAGAAGATCTCCAGAATTAATCTTGCAGCAAAACCACTCAGTTTGGAGCACACAAACTGTCACTCTTTCCCAATCACTAAAAAGTGGGGAGTTGCCCAGTTTGCTGGTGTTCATTTTAAGCAGAGGGAGGATGGAAAACTGACAGCAAGGCTACAAATCTACGGAAGAGTGATCTGTCCAGATGCAGATGTCTTGGTGGCTGCATTTAGTTTTAGGAACAGAAAGCAGGGGTCCCATCTAAAGACAACTGATGTTGTCTTCTCTTGACAAGTTTTCTTAAATTTGCAATTTAATAATTTTTCCTCCCAAATTTCAGTGATGAGGAAGGACAGTCACCTACACTGGCATGACGCATCTGTCATCTTTCAGCATTCTGGAATTTCAGGGAAAGCAGGGAAAAGGGTGCAGCTGTTAACCCTTTCACTTCCCTTGCTTCTTCATATAAAAACCAGAGCTCTACTTACTCCTCCCCCTTGTACACAGCACAAGGAAGAAGGGACTGGGGGGATCATCAGACACCTGCTCCTGAGGCAGGGGCAGACACAGAACTTCACAGTGTATCCTCCACCCACCCATCAGCAGTTCTGACCCAAGCAAGCAGCACTGCAGTGAGGATAAATTAACAAATTGGATTGTTTGGTTGGGTTTTTTTGGGTTTTTTTTGTTTTTTTTTTTTTTTTTTTTTTTAGCAAACCAAGAAGGAGACAGCAAAGACACTGGTAATATCTGCTCCATTCCTCCCGTCAGGAAGATGCCATCTCTGGGTGTCACCACCCAGTCTGGGAAGCAAAGCACTGCTGGCAGCTCCTGTAGCACAGGGGCTATGGAAGGGTGCTCTTCAGTGCCTTTTCTCAGCAGGCAAACACACCAGGCCTAGGCTAGATTTGGTTTCACAAGAGGTCAGCTGGAGCTTAAGGAGCCAAAGAAACAGAGCTGAAAAGCATACATAAAATAGTTCTTCAAAATTTAGGGGTAAGAGGGTTAGTTCTTGAGTGCCTCGCAGGGACAGTAGTTTCCAGGCTTACAGTGACAAAAATCACATCTTTCCACTGAGGCAAGATTTTTTCTGGGAAACTTAACATGTTTGCAATCATTTTCTAAATCTGCTTCCTTCTCATTTCAATTCTTTTTTTTTTTTTCTTTTTTTTTTTTTTTTTTTTTGGGGGGGGGGGGGGGGGGGGAGGATCAAGGGAACTAAAGGANTTTTCTTTTCATTTTTTTTTTTTTTTTTTTTTTTTTTTTTTTTTTTTGGGAGGGGGGAAGAGGGGGAGTGGATAAGAAATACTTGTCCCCTATATCAGCTTTTTGATACTCTGCTAAAAGCAACAGTGTACTCGTTATATAATACTGACAGTATTGCACAAATAAGCCAAACAGGAGGCACGTGGGAGTTGGTGGCAAGAACTAACTTTTTCAAAAAGCACACCTTTAAAACCAGAAGGACGAGGAGGAAGAGCTGGGTCTCAGAAGAAAGGATTTATGGTGGTTAAATCAGACAAAATTATAAAGTGGTTGCATGTCTGCTGAAATAACCTTACATGTATATTTATACAAGCACGTACATAAAATAGATAAAAATTACTTTTCCAACAGGTCACGAAGGAAACAGTTTGTCTGCCACCACAGTGAGATTATGTGATTAATAACAAGACTACTCAGGATAGTTAGTTCCAGTGTTATTTGTTCAGACACAGTACATACCTATCAAGACTGATCATCTGGCAAATCACAGTAAATTTTGCAAACATATACTGGCTTTTTTTCCGAGTAAACCTCAGGGATCTTGCAGCAGAGGAGGTCTATTTGGATAAGGAGGGGAAAGAGGTGGATGAAAACAAGCACCTGCCCACCACAGCAGGGAGAGGTTGTGCTTCTTGTGCTCACCTTCAAATTATCCCATGGCCAAGTTGTAGAATAACTTGCACCGGGTGCTACCACCTACCCTACACATTTCAGGGGTGCTCTTATAAAACATATTTTACCTGTAATTACCAAGTAATTACAGAGAACCTGCGAGGAGCAGGGAGAATAAAGAAAGGTGCTGTTATGGCGACTACAGGAAAATGGCTGTGCTGCACCTGGAGGCAGAGAGTAATCGGGACCCTGCCCGGGACCCAACAGGGGTCGTACTGAAACGCCTCAGAAGAGCACAGAAGACACCCACCACTGGATGTGTGCTCGTGGAGCAGCCCGTGCTCTTTGTTTTGCTCTCTGACTCTCTTCCCAGCAGTTCACTCCGCATTATGACTGAATTAGGTAAGGAGGTGCTGGGGGAAGCGCTCTTGGCTACCTTCAGACTACAGCCAGGCTCATTAAAACCAGCACATTTGCTGCAGTGCGTGCAGCATTTCCTCTAGGTTTTGAGATTGTTTTAGTAAGCGAAGTTCTGAGCAGAAAGAATGCATTTTAATTTACTTTTTAGTGGCCCCGTTGTAAGTATTCGATGTCATGCTGGATTTTAATATTTTTTTTTTTTTTTACTATATGGAGAATAAAAAAAGCATGAATGCAGTATCTTAGTAAAAATGAACATATTCTTCTAGAAGGCTAAAGCTGCTAAGTACACAGCACTTGTTCATTAGCACAGTTATGGAGCATGAAGAGAAAGTGAATCGAGAACCCAAGATTCACAAGCATCAACACAAAACCTCAGGGCTTTTCAGTAAAGTTTTGTCTCACCTCCTACTGCTGTCTCCCAGGAAAACTGTGGCAAGCAGAGCCCATGAGCTGCCAGTGGGTTGTAGGGACAAGCCTAGACTTGGACCATTAAATCATTCAGCAGCAGTTTGATTTGGGGCAGTGGTATGCAGGATTAGCATACAAATAACCATCCTTCCTGTCAGAGACAAGCAGGGCAAGGTTGTCACAGGTGTCAAAACTTTGATTGACATCCTAGACATGGGAACAAGGTGCCTGGCCGGGATGAGAGCCGTGGGTTGGAGCTTTTCCTGGACCAGGGGGCCAGGGAGGTTTGTCAAGGACACAGCAATTCAAGGTGGGTTTGCAGGCAAAGCCATCCCAATTATAAATATTTGGCTTTACTAAGGCATGTTTCTAAATTAATAGGCCCTATACCTTTCAATAGGATTATTCAGGGTACACAAGTCAAGCATGTAGTACATGTTTGTAGGATTAGATTTAATGTTATTTTGGTGTAGAGCATTCTTAAATGTATCAGATTACAGATTAAGTAAGGAAGCCAGCAAAAAACTAGTGCAGAGCAGCTTGTTATTGCAACTGCCCTCCTCCTCCTTCTTAACACTTTGTATAAGGCAGACAGACACATTAGACTTATAAAGACTTCTTTGAAAAGGTTATTCTGTAAATCCAAACCTCAAATCCAAGAAACTTCTGAATTCCGTGTAAAATTTGTTTAACACAAATTTGAAAAGGAGAAATGAAGTCTGTTCTTTACAGGAAAATGACTTTTTTAGTTGTCTATTGTCTTAAAATCTTAATTTTTAAGACAAATTTTGAGAAAGGGTAGTACCTCTGAACTGAGCTCAGTCCTGACTTCAGAAAAAACCCCAAGATTTATGTAGGAACAATCATAGTGACAGAAGATAAGAAAACAATTCACAGTGATTGCAGTTTCCATCCCTAATCTGCAGCCTGTAACTCATTTGGACTATCCCCATCTAGAAATCCTTCTTTAAAACATATCTAAAAGACAAAATCAAGTTCAGTGATTGTTTCTGGAACTATTGTTAGAATTTGAGCAAGAATAATAAATTCTACTGTTTCTTAGAGTGAACATATTTACAGAAGCAGTTAATTATTAAAACTATTTACATCAACTTTTCTCTAATCCATATTTCTCTTTAAAGCATCTGCAAAGAAATATTATTATAAAATAGAATAAAACAACATTTATTTTATCCCATGGTGCATCAGTAAGGCTGTTCAATGCAGGGTTACAATATAATAAATACTGCCCACTAAGCTAAAACCTGAGAGACTGAGTACGCTGATATTTATGGCTTGGACGCTTGTCATGAACAAAAATCGGGTTGGGTTCTCAAGCATTTTGAACATTATATTAATATATGCATAAGAATATCAAGAGAGATGTGATTATCTCTGTGCATTAAGTCCAAAGTTTTGAGCTTTGTTAAAAACAAAGGTGTGATAGCAGCAGTACAAGAGCAAGGGTGCATTTACTACCTGGTGTAGGATAGAGTTTTCCTAATTAGTCCAGTACATCAATTACAGTATATTCAAATGTACAATTTGACATTCTTACTTTCACCACCCCACTTCAAAATTCTGAAAAAAATACAATAAATCCGTAATGTTCTCTGCCCTTACCTCTCACCCCCAAAATACTGTATCTCTGCATGTTGTGCAATTACCACTTCCATCTGCTATGTGCCAACATGAGATATTATCATTTTTGCAAATGAAAAGATGAAAAGTTTAAATTCCACTGCTACAGAATGCCACTTCACTCAAGACCTGCAGGGGAATATCCCAAGGAACATCATTCCAGAGACAAACACACTCTGCTCTTTATAAGAAGTAGTGATTTTCTGCTCGTGAAAAGTTTCCCTGTTCTGTGTTTTGCTATAAAATAAATCAACAGGGTTCACTTTAATCCCAAAGGAAAATATCTTGCAGTTAATAATTGGGATCACTGTGCTCTTTGAAAGATAGGTGCCAAATACTCTCCAGGTGCTGGTAGCTGCTCTTCTGATGTCAAGTGGGGAGAGGGACTGGATCGGGGATTCCTTATACTGGCACTCCATCACAACATTTTAGCACATGCCTAAATTAAGTCTGCAACTAAGCATGCCAATTGCCACGGGGCTGTCAAAATGCTCCACAGGCAGCATTCATTTCAGCTCAGTCCTGAATGCTTTAGAGAAGATGTGACCATGATCATCTTGCAAGTGCCTGTAGAATGTGGGATGCAGAACTCCCCCATGATTTCTACGTGTAAATATCACACCAAACAGTTATGCAGAGATTTAGATATGATTTGAAAGATTTATATGAAATTTGATGGATTCATACATACAGCTAAGAAAGATGTGCCTTCCTAGAGATGACTTGGACATCCTTTTTACTCTTTTAAATGAAGGATCTACTGATCTCCAGAGCCTTTTTTAAATGTCCCAATGAGATGCAATGAGACCCAAATGTTGAAAGGCCAACAGATTCAGGATAGGCAAGAAGCAGCTTCAGGAAGGTGGAAAGTAACAGCACCAGAACTACGTTACAGGGAAGGAGGTGTAGAACATGCAAAGCTTTTTGAGAAGGTTGCTTCAGATGTTTGTGTCTGAAAAACTTCAAAAATTCCAGAATATTTTGACCCAAAATCCCCCAAACATGTGACTATTACTCAGATTTATTTGAAAGGTCATCCATTAGTACACTCAGGAATCCATTGGGAAATTAGCCATCAAATAAATAATGCATTTCATAAGGTAATCCCAAAATATGGATTCTTAAGGACGGCGATAGCTAAGACCAGTTCCATTTGGAAACTATTTGAACACTGCATACCGTATATTTTGGTTTCCAAATCCATCATGAATACACGGAACTTCAGTGAGAAATTAAAAAAGAAAGTAATTTCTAAAGTCAGGAGGGCTAAACAAGTGCGTAACAACCTTAACCCATTTTGATTTTTATATGTTATTCCAACATTCACATCCAGACGGAATGTCATATCTTTTCTGGAAGACTTGAAAAATACAGTAAATAGCAAGTAACCAAATTCAGGAATAGACCTTTTCTTTTAATTACATGGTAGAGACTTGAGGGTTTTTTGCAGTTTTGGGTAAAATGTCCCCAAAAATTAATTAAAATTTCAAACCAATTAAAAAAATTAAAATTAAAAAAAATTAAAAATGTGTATTTTTTTTAAGGAACAGATACGTAGACGAAATCAGAACTTTTTAAAGGCATCTCTGTGTTAGGCTATTAGAACTAAATATAATTCTACTACATTATGCATAAATGCTTTGTTTCACGTATGCTTCTGGCCAAAAATGCAGAAATTTTCCAATTAAACCTTGGGTATCAAATCCCCTGTCACAATGTAGTTGATAATATTTATTCCTGAAGTCAGTAACTTTAATACAGGTATTATTTTAAAGATGTTTCATAAGAAGTACTACTCACAAAGTCACTTCTGAGAAAGAAAAATTAGGAAGGATGGAAACAAGAAAGCTGCATTTCTTTTAAAAGAGGTTACAGGAAATATTAAGCAGAGCTATAGAATTGTTGTTCTTTCGCCAGGAACGTTATCCCATCCTCTGGCACTGCAGAATTATTTCGGCTTCCCCAAAATCACTGCTTTTATTAAGCTTTACTGAGCTACTCTGTACTGGCAAAACCTTTGTAGTAAAATAATTTTCCATCAAAATACACAGCACTGTAGTACTGTAATGAAGAGCTGTAGGACAGGCTTTAAGAGGCATGGTACTTTCATCTGAAAAGTCTCCTGAAATTCTTTGAACGTTTCCAGGGGATTAATGAGGTATTTTGACAACACAAGAGAAGCGTCTGGTTTTCAAGAAGCCTTATAAGAGGGAAGATTCACATTCTTGAAAATTAAACTGTGTATTTTAAGCCCCTAAAAATAACACAATTATTAAAAATTTGGCAGCTCTGAAGAAAAATACCAGCAGATACGGGGAAACACATGGAACTACTGAAGAGCGTCAAACTTGAGTACACACATTTCACAGCATTTCAACATGACTTAAACACCAATTTTAACAGCTTAATTGAATGTTTCTTATTAAAAGCTATCACAGATGAACTAAAATAAGAACAAGCTAAACTAGCCAGAGTGTAACTAAATCAAAAGCATTATTCTTTGCAAGCTGGGTGGATTAACTGTGCGTGCGTGCATCACTCTCCTTATCCCTTTCAACAACTGTTAAGGCCTTTGGAGGTTTTCAAAACCTTTGGCAATTAGTGGAAGAAAGAGTATTCTTGCCTTTTGTTTTCCTCTTTCCAAGATACACTAAATTATACCGTTTATGTAAATTTAGAAGAACATTCATCACACACAGCAAAATTAGAACAAATGAATTGCTACACCTACCATTTTTTTAAAGTGTTTTAAAATATTTTTAGGGCATATTCCTGCAAACTAATAGTCCCTTGAATGCTTTACTGCATTGCAACAAGGATATTAGTGCATAAATAAGGGTTCAGTTCTAAAAAGTTTTAGTGAAGAAAGTGGAGCTCTCAAGCCTCACTTCCATATATACCTCAACATTCCTGAAAACCCAGAGTGCTTAAATCTTTAAAGGTCTACCCTTATTTAATCAAGCTGGGCAAGAAACATGTTGAGGAGGCATTTTGAAAACAATTGATAACCCACTACCTATGAAAATATCCACACAGAGTATTTATACATGCACTTAAGCAAGCCGTTATCTTAGGTGTTTGTAATACTGCCCATGACATGAGAGAGGAATGGGATCTGCTCATCAGCAGCAGGCCACAAGACATTTTAAGTCTCTCTAGGTACTCCTAAACAATAATTTTTTGAAATAATAATTGCCTTTAGAGTGCGAGCAGTTGCACAGGAAAAAGCTGTTTCCTAATTTCTGCTCTTTTCAGTCTGCACTGAAGCGAAATATTTTACAGAGGCAGCATCTTTATAATGCTTATGGTTGGACACTACTTTCTGTAGTCAAGTCTCATTATTTACAAGATCTCCAATATCCAGTTTTAGAGACTTGGCTTTTCTCAGGTCTTTCAACCAGGAAGCGGGGGAGAGAAAAAATCCAACATGGTCTGTCCCTTTCTTCAGGAATGGTGATCTACTCATTTTCATAGCTGTTCAGTGGTACTTTTAAAGTCTGCAGTATATTTACAAATAGTATCAATACCAAGGTGGAGGGGGAAGAGTGGGGGGAGAGGGTAGACTTTCTGTCATCATCCTCCCTATTCCCAATAAGGTTCTAGATGTGTTTAAGGGCAAATACTCCACCCCAATGTATTAGTTTTGTTAATCCTTTTCTTATGATCTTGCTTGCCTGGCTAGGGAAATTATGCAAAAAGTAATAAAAGTTCTAATTCAATTTCCATGTTAAGAGATGGATTTGGGAAAAAAAAAAAAGTATCAGAAACCATATTCTTTGTGTTTACTAAGAGATATGCACTCCAGCATTTAGTGTCATGGAGCTGGAGTTAAAACCAGAAACGGCAAAGATAATTTAGCTGCATGAATGCCTGCTCTTCAGTAAAATGCTGCCAAAATTAAATAGGAATGAAACAGCACTTTGTAGTCATTGGTCGCTCAGCGGGGTTTGCGTAGTTAAAAACCTAAGTGAAAAGGGTGATTGACCTACATTGCAACTAGCTTAGCACAGCTGTACTTTCATATTTCTGCTGCAGCCGAGGAAGCTCGTTATTTAATACAACTGAGTTACATGTAATTGTTGGTCTTTTATTTTACACTTCTAGGGGCCAGATATTAATCTCAACTGTGCAGCAGGCGTTACCGTGCATCTGGAAACATCCATGGCTGCCCATTTGCAGGCAAGGCTAAGAGAAGGGATTGCACACAGTTGCACTTGAAATTAGGAGGCTGCCCAGGGGCAGGAGAACCTCACAAATATGCAGAAATCAAATGAGCAGATGGAAGAGAAAGCAAATCCCTTGGCACCCCAAAGGCAAACGCTCTGCTCTTTCCCTATTGTTTTGAGCAGAAGCAGCCCAGAACGTGCAACCAAAGCACATTTCACACAACTCATACCTGCGGTTTAAATAAGTAATAACATTCCAGTTAACAACCAGTTTGACATGTTAACAGCCCAAGGGCTGTTAACATAATGACTGGTCATTAATGGCAGTAATGACAGATTTCAAAGGGAATATTGTGCTTGTAAATGGACATGCTGCCAGTCAGAAGAGAGGACAGAGCAGGATAGGCTGATGCATTAAGATGTCACCGTACAGCTCTGGAGGAAAAAAAGGTGAGAAAAAAAAAGTTCTTGCATATTTCACTTACTATAAATGGACTTGAAATATCGGCGTAAACCTAAGTTCCTTAAATTAAGTCTTCACTTTCTAACCCAGGAGTGTATAAGCAGAAGACAGAAGCCTGCAGGGGAATTATACTCTGCATATCATTTTCACGGAGTGTGTTATTTCTAACATAGAGCCCTTTCTTTACTCAAGTCAGTTCCCATCCTTGTTAACAAAACGGAGCTCGTTCCTGCCGCGGCCACCCTGATACGCCGGTGTCGTACGCCACCTCGGAAACCACTGGAGTGCCTTACACGAATCAGGTTCCAGGGCAAAGCCTCTCACAGCCAGAGCATCTTTCAACCTCATTACCTCATTAAAGATTCCTTCCATTCCCTCAATCCCTCCCAATCTGGAGAATAAGGTTTTAATGTAGTATAATTAACTAATTTTACCGAAGGAGACAGCTAAAGCAAAGCAAGTTTTGAAGTTCTGAAGATACAGAGTATTTATAAGAAGCTCGAAGTGGGGACCTCAGGGCTCAACTGCAGCACAAGAGTGTGCATCAGGGCTGAGGGAGGGTATAGTTTTTTTGGCAGGCATCTCTAAATGAAAGATACTGGAAGTATTTTTGCAAACAGGCAAAGACACAACCACGCCGTTTATGAACGTAAATGTGAATGCTAAAGCACCCAAACTGGCTGCATGATTATTGAGGCATCTGTAGAATGCCTGTCTTATTGAAAGGCATAATGAACACTGAGAGACAAGTTAATAAGCAATTTTACTCTTTATAGTATCGTTCAAGCCACATATCCTCTAGAGGGCACCACATAAATTAATAGGAAGACAGAACAGTTTTATACGCAGCAAAGACTCCCTTTATGGTTAAAGAGAAAAAAAACCTAAGAAGATAGTTTGAAACCATAATCGAACTCTAATGTGATCATTAGTACAATGCAATTTGTTCCTTGAATTCATATCAAGTGGGTTGCTAAATATGAAAGCTTATTTGACTACAAAGCTAGAGAAAATTTAGCTAGTTTGTACATTAGCATTAAAAAGATCACTTTTATAGGTTCACTGCATAACTAAGTAGATAAGATGCAATGAGGCAAATGACTATCTGCAATTACCTTAAGTGCATCAGTTTGAAGTTTAGTGTAAATACCAAGTTTAAATCTATGCACTCACAAGTATCACTCAAAAAAAAAAACACAAAACAAAACAGCTTCATTAAGAGTCAATAAATCCACAGACAAAAATCAGAAACATCTCAAAACCAATTATAGGATTTCTCATGTATGCTGGTTTCATGTGCAAAAGTAAAAGGTGTTATGTATGAAGAAATAACTGAAACACCAGTTTTGAATGTGATCATGACAGACAAAACAAAAAGCTTCATTTCTCTGAATCACTTAGTACTAGTTTTAACAATCTGTTAGGAAAATATTTACTCCTGTTAAACCTTCAAAGACCAGAGAGCAAGTGTGTGAATGTGTCTGTGCTGGGGAAATGCTTTGCTCCTATCTTTACTACCACATCATTTCTGGTTTTGGTTTTAAACACTTGATTTCAAAGCAGTAGATCTGCTGCACTAGCATTTGGGAGATTCAGTAAGCTCAAAGTCTCCAGTAAATTTAGAGCTCAGATGAAGCAGCCATATAGGAGTTCTCTCACTCCTGCGAGCATTTGTTGTATAAAGATTATTAAAATGGGTTTTAAAAATTGGGATGTTACTTTGCCCCACTTAAAGGTTTTTCCAAACCCTCTCTACATGCACTCCCCTAAAGACCACAAGCGACCTAGGTTCATGTACAACAATTGCCTTCTGTTCCAACAGTTTTTAAAAGTGAGGTTTTGTTACCTACTACTTTGGCAGCTTCAGCAAAATGGGTTTGAGATGCAGCCTCTATACTAAATTCCCAGCACTCTATCTTGGGTTCAGTTCAGAGCTTTAATAGGTAGCAGAATACTTTTACCATTAAGTAGTCTAAGCCCATCTGAAGAACCTGATCTGCCTTTCAGCCCCAGCTGAACAAATGCACAGTGCGTTTGTGAAGGTTTTTGTTCCACTCTTTTTTTCTAGAGGTGGTTACGTGGAGAGACCGAGCAGCAATAGTTGTTAGTGCTTTAGTCTTGATTCCTGTTCCAACCTACCCATGGTGTATAATAACTTGGGAACTGACCAGTGTGTGAGAACCTCCTGTTTGGTACCTGTACTTAAGCTGAACTTGGAAGTTAATGCATTCAGAAAGAATTTTAATTTTTCCCCAATGTATTAGTGACTTCAGTGTCCCTTTAAAAGGAAAAGGCTTCGCTAAAGGGGCAGGGGAAGTATTCCCAGAAGTTCACCTTAGCCTGGAGCAGCTAGTCTCATTAGACCTCCTCTACAGGGAATGGAGGAAAGGTGTTACTACAGGAAATAGGTGCTCGGAATCACCCCAGAGGAGCCTTTTCTCTCTATTTGCTATTGAGAGCCCAGGGAGACGAAACATCCCAGTTAAACTTATATCCTGCAAAGCAACCCTGTTGACACACGATGTGTAGATAAACTATCCTGGTGCTGCTCATCAGTACTTTGAGTTATTCCTCAAATACCTTCCAGAATGCAGGTCCCCAAGCAAACACGAAGATAGAAAAGCAGGTGTTGATTTGCTACCTCTAACAAGTGGCCATAGCTCAGCCAGCATCCTGCCTGAGTCACCAACTCAAATCAGGAGCAGAGTGGATTGGAGCTCAGACACATGGTTATTAAAAATGGAGAAATCAGTTGGTCACCCTGGTCCAGCTTCTGACAGCTGAGTGGCATCATTCATAAAAGCTTGAGTGCCACAAATGAAATCCCTTGGCAAACTAAGAGGACAAAAGCAAAGACGGGTGAAACGCTCCTCGCTTGCAGCGTTCAAACCTTGCCCTGAAGCTGGGTAAAAACCACACATCTGGCTGGTTTCTGGCTGCTACACCTGGCCTCCACTGTGCTGCCAGGAGGAGGAGACCACCACCTCCCCAGGAGCACGGTGCTGTGGGAAGCATGGGGGGGAATTACTCTCTTCTACTCCAGAATCAGAAACCTGGCAACCACCCCCACAACCTGGTTGTGTGCGCTTTTTGACTCAGATTTTAATTTAATCTTCATGTTTCAGTACTTATTTCCTCATCTCCACACACACTCAGCCTTGCAGCCCTGCTTATGCGAGACCAGCTTCGTAGGAAGGACTGAACAGATTTCCCGAGTCCGTCAGCGAGCGGAAGAAGGCCGTGACCTACCTCAGATAGTCTCTGCGACAAAGGATAAGGTTGGCTTTGGTGTACAAGGTAGAGCCCACCTCCCCCAGGCGACAGTCACAGCAGGCACATTTCAGGCAGTCTTCATGCCAATATTTGTCCAGGGCCTTTAGAAGATATCGGTCTTTAATCTTACGGTTGCAGCCAGCACAACCTTTCGGCTTGGTGTCTGGCTGGACTGAGAGCATTTGTATACCTGAAATACAGTAAGACAAGAGAAGAGTGAAAATAGATATTCTCTCAAGTACGAAATCTCTTGCCCTTTTCTTCCTCCACCTCGCTGCTCCCCCCATACCCAGTTCATTTAAAAGTCAATGGTGTAGATAGGATAAAATAACCTAGTCAGTCCACAGCAAGCTGAAAACAAGGCTAAGATAAATTTGAGAGCAGAAACTTCCACTGCTCTAAGTTCCACAGCTTCTCTTTAACACCTCATTTACCTGGTCTCTTTGCTGAAAAGAAATATGATTTTAAAAAATAACATGAAATATTAAAACAGTTCAGTTGAGAAGTCGTCCAATTTCAGCCATATGATCCAATATTTAGCAATGCAAAATTTAAATAAACAGCCTATCTCCAAAACTTTGCAACCCAAAATTTAAATAAACAGGATATCTACATGGCAAACATAGTCAAATCCACATATTTGGACTTATATGCACTATTTTTATAAAATATAAAAGCACTTCAGATTCTAAAGAAGAAAAGACTGAAGCTTTCAGAAGCACAGGACAAGAGCTTCTGTGAGATTTGACATAGAAATTTTGATGCTGGCAGGAGGGTGTTTTGTTTTTTAATATTTTAGTTCTTTTGCAGACATATTAATGAAACGACGAGATTTCCAAAGACTTCAGCACCAGCATCGCCAGTCACAACCTGCAGTGTAAGGACCTTCTGAAAAATCTGACTTAAAATAATCTGCACAAGGTCAGAGAATTTCCAGTTTGTCAAGAAAAAAAAAAAAAAAAATAGAAACGCTGCCCCACTTTCCAATCCCAGTTTTAGCCAACAGCTACTTCGGGACAAGGAGTACAGTAGTGTCCATTAAGTATATATACACCTTTTGATGTAATAGCTGAGAGCATTTAAAAAACCATTCAAACACCTGAAACACTGTTTAATGGACAGAACTGGCAAAAAGTGGAGCACAGCTGAGCGATGTTACTCAGAGCAACACAGCCAGCTTCCAGGGATCCATTCAAAAATCAATTGCCCTCGGCTTTACAGTAAATGGGGAGAGGTCGCTGCCCCAAAGTGCTCACAGGCTGGTCTCTCTGGTTAGCTGCATGAGCTGCCATCCCAGTGCACTCAGACTCATTCTCTGAAAGTTACTTCTTAGGATAAGCAAAAATAATAGCCCTATGGATATTTTAGTGGACATCAAACGGGCACAGGAGAGAAGGGAAGAACCGACACGCTGTTCAATACCAGGTTGTCTCACTGTTTTAAAGCCAGTGACGTAACTTAAAAAAGGCGCTACTCCCTACAGAGCATCTGAACACTGCAATGAGAATTTGTCAAGACTGGGGAACGAATGCTGTTGCCAACAAACAAAATCCTACTCCAACATTTGGGGTATGGAACTCTATTATTATGCAGAGACTGGGAAAAGTCACATAGACTTTCATAGCAAAGAAGAGCAAATTCAAGAGCCCCTCATCATGAACGCTCTTCTACCTAGAGTTAAGAAAGCTTGGCAGTCCCAGCTTCTATCAGCAAATCTCGGCTGGTGCTGTAACACCCCACCACAGACAGGCAGGCTCAGGGATCTGGAACACAGACGAGTTGGGGTTTGTTTGGTTTGTGTTTGATTTTTTTGAAATCTCTCGTAAGAAAAACACGAAAACCAGTGTAACCTTCAAAGCAGTGTTAGAGTGTGCCTTTATGGATATCAAGGCTACAAAGACGAGAGGCTGAGGCATCTCAGGGATCTCCACACAGGTGTACGTAGAACTCACAGAATCTACGTGGAGTGCAGCGACTCCATGGCCAGTTAAGTGACTTTCCAGTGCTCCCAAGCTGAACTCCTAAGTCCCAGCAGCAAAGCTGATGGCTGAATTAGGAACAGTAATTCTGATTGCGACATATGGGCACAGCAGCCTTGCTCCCCTCTTCGCAGTGCAGCCTCTTACACACCTTGGAGTGATACATTTATCTGGTGGAGGAGCCATTCAGGGGTGTGCAGGCGATTCTGCCAGCGGACGCCCCGAAGCACCCCGGCAGTGCTGCTGCACCACACCTACAGCTCATGACAAAACCGTAAGGTCTGTATTTTTCTATCAACCAGGATAAAAATGGTCAATGCTGCCCCTCCCATCACTCCCCAGTTGATGCTCGTAGCTCCTCACCACGTAGAGACTCTTAAGATCTGTCTCTCATTCCCAAGGGGGGAGGATGAGATCCAGCGACCTGCACAGGGCTCCGCAGGCTGTGGCAGATCTGGAAATGAACATTTCCTCTTGAGAAAGCACCACGAGACAAAGGCTGAACCTTTTCAGCATTTTCAACTGGCAGCTGACTCCCCTGAATCCAAGGTACATCCGTGAAACACCAAAGTAATATGACTACAAATAAACGACTCAAAGCGTGAAAATACCAGAAATTTTTGGTAAGGAACCCATACCAGACTGTAAAGGGAAGTCCTGCTGAAACTCTAATAATATCACTTGGTTGAAAAGCCTTAATCCGTAATGTTTCTTATCACAGTAGAGCGTAAATATCCACTAGGTGCCAACAACAGGCTTATCCCCAGACCCTCTCTTTGGCTGTGCAGAGGACAAATGCATAAAATCGGCCACAATTTGTATAAACTTCTTGTAACTCAGTAAAAAAAAGTTCAGAAGCATGAAGGGCTGTTCTAGGACTATAATCTTTAGCTCGAGGGAAACCAGAATAAACTAGGAGCTAACACAGTTAAAGGCTTTAACGAAAAAAAATCTTAATGTAAAAATTTCATCGCCTGATAAGGAAGCGGGTTAGAGAGTGGAGGCTGACAGTCTCTGATCCAGGCTGATCTACTGTCCTGAGCTGTCTGAAGGGAACAAGATGCCACAGAAACACGGCCAAAGAAGTGAATGTCTGAGCAGATTGCAGTAATCAAGCCTGATAATTCCCGAGGTATATGCTGCAAACATGAGGTTATTGTATTACAAATAAAACTGCAGCTTGCACATAGCCTGCACAGCTTTTGAGGCATTTGCTACATGAGGAAAGCAGGCAGAGCCCTGACATTCACACTGGTTAGACCAAACCCTTCTTGTAGGGACAAGTGCAAAGGGGCAAACGCTCCATGGAAGGAGTATTTGCAGCCCTGCATGTCTATTTTCCTGAGGCAGAGAGAGAAGGTGGTGCTGACACCCCACTGGCAGCATCTTCAGACTAAGGATTCAATCTGCAGCAGCTTTTGGAGGGAAGGAATGCTTTTCTCCTCTGATAGATCTGATCTGTTCTCACTTTACTTGCAATGAAGCTGGTTCTGTTTTATTATTCAAAAATCCCCTCTTCATTGTAAAAAAAAGAAAAGTTACGCTTTTTATGAAGTGTAGAAGGGTTCTAAACAAAGTCAAGAAGTGTTTGACATATCTCCGAATTTGAAAACGTCCTTTTCTTCACATGCCCTGTTTAAATCGCTTAGTTTTGACAGCAGAACATTTTATTACTTTTTATCCTGTATCGTATGAGCCACCTTGAAGCAGATCACCTCACAGACCATCTCTCTTCCCTTTAACATTCCCATAAGATCTCCGATGCAGTTGCACTTTTCAGATACGTGCTCGTGTATTTTTAGCTCTCCCTTAATTTGGCAATAAGAATACCTTGCAGCTTTACTGTCAGCCAGCTTCTCACAGGCTGTGGTTTAAGTACTCATTTATTTCCTAGGACATGGGCAGGGCCCTTTCAGAGGCTGACAGCACCCACAAACCCATCCAAACTGCTCACTGCTGAAATATCAGGTAGCAGGGCACAGCACTGCTGCCTGGCTGCCTTCCTCTCCCCCTCCCCCAGGAAAGCAGAGCTTATGGAGCACTTTCAAAACATCATACAATTCCCTAAGTGCTACACCCAGGCAGTAAAAAAAAAAAAGAAAAAAATCAAAACCAGCTTTCCCTTCAGTTCTGCAGAGTCCTACCCATGCTCTGCATCACAGAGCAGATCTGCTCTCAGAACTGAGAAATTTCAGTGCCTAGTCTGTCACTGTCAAACAAACGCTTTTTATTTCACCCCAATATGCTTTCAAGGGCTTCCTCTATCCTTCTCTCCATTTCCTCCCTTCCTCCACCCCTACTCCCCAGGATGCTGCACATAAACTGCAGAGAGGTGTCAGGAATAAGACTTCTTCATCACCATTCACTACCTTTAGGATTTCTGAAGGGAGAACTTAATAACCCAACTTGCAGGTTTTCAGGTTTCTTTCGACCTCCCCAAATAAGTTCGATGCAACTGACTGCCCTCCCTGTTTATTGTTATTATCGTGTGATGAAACACTGTCAACTGATTTGTAACTATGATTTCATGATAAAGAGGAAGGGTTGCTGGAAAAAGCTAAATTAGGCTCCCGGGGAAGGCAGAGAAGCAAAAATCCATCTCACTCAAATCATCGCCCTTCTCAAAAATCAAAGGGAATGAAGATTTGATGTAATGAACTATATTGTGTTAGTGATTTAGAAGCATCTGTAAGTGGGATTAGTCCCTGATGGTGCTGAGCATGGCATGAGACACTGAGAACTCAGCTCTTGTTTGTGGTACAGGCAGTCCTTGGGAGGAAGGGTTGGATATTTATGCACTGGATCTCCCACAAACTTTTAAAGACCACTCTTCCCCCCTTTTTCAGAGGCATGCACACAGTTCTACCAAGGACAGTAGCACAAACAGCACAAAAGGGAAAACTTGCCTCTACTTAGAAAAAAAATAAAATTTAAAAATCAGTTTGGAGTACATTAATTATTGGGTGCATCAGTCTTTAAAAGCAAACTGACAGAAAACAGGCAGTCAACAAGAGAGTTAGGGGTCTAGGAGAAGATAAAAAGAATACTTTTCTGATGCTTTCCCACTTTGTAGCTTCATCCTAAAAGCATTCAGAGCTCCAGTAATTCAGGGCAACACACACCGACTTGGGGAAAAAAAAAAAGTTAAGGTTTCAGAAGCTAAGAAACATTTCAGAACTCATATGTAGCACATCAGGAGTCGTAACTAGTTTTAGATTGGCATGTAAATTGTTCTGTGGAAAATTCTTATTGCCTCCGAGACCCTGCTATTCTGAGTTATTTGACAGTTTAAGGGAAATCATAATTAAAAAAAGAGACATAAATAATAGCCTGTGCAGTGTGGTGCACAGAAATAAGTGGAACCATTTCATTTAAACTCTGGTGAGCTTTTAATTGCCTGGATTGCATTGTGAACCAGCCTAACGGTTGATTGCCTCCATTATGCTCTCTTGTTCTGTGCCATTCATCCGCACAGTCTCAGCTTCTGTAGTTAACACAACAAAGTAACCGCAACTCCATAACACTCAGGGGTTTTCTAAAAAATAAAAGTAAGGATTTCAGTCCTCTGAATATAGCCTCTTCTATATACTTTTGAGTTGATTTTCCATGGTATATAACTAAACTTCACCTCCTGCCCCTTCTTCTACAGAGGAATCTGCTTTTTACTTTATTATTTTTGATTTTTTCTTTCTGAATAAAGGATATGGGTTGGGAAGGAGGGGATGGAAAAAAAAGGAAAAGAGAAGACATTAGGCAAAAAATAAAAATGGGAATGCAGTCCCACAGCTGGGAGCAGTGATACAGATTAAAAGAATTTGGCCAACATGGCTAGTCGATTGCCAAGAGACACCAAACAAAAGATTTCTCTTCTTCTTTTCCCTTCTCTTTTTGAAAGCTAGATTGGGCCTAAAAGCTTGTTTCTCTCTGTTCACTGGCCCAGAGCATCCCTGCAGGCTGTAGCCCCCTAAGGGACAACACAGCAAATAGATGTACCCAGATCTCAGGGACCGGAGCTGCTTAGCTATGTTCCTACCCCTGGCGTGTCCCCATCTCTCTCCCCCAGCCCCCCCACCACCACTCTCCCCCTCCTTTTTTAGAGCAGTGGTGCTGGGAACCAATTTGATTCCCTTTTTCTCCAATGCAGCTGCAAGGCTCAGAGATACTGACATTTTTCCACTCTTATCAGTTTAATTACAGTTACCATGGCAGCAAAGTGCTAGTGCTTGGCAAAGGCCAACAAGAGATTTGCAAGACTGAGTTCAATTTTGATGCAGCTCACATGCAAAATAAAAAAAAAAAATAAATAAGAAACATATACTCCACAACAAAGAATCCCTTTTCGGAGTTAGACGCTCAAGCCTTTTATGCCAATTCCTTTCCGAGCATCACAAGGATGGGGAGAGGGAGGTGTCGGGGACAGCACGTCGCGATGTTTGTCGCACCGAGCAAAACGAATGGGTTTAAAGAGCGGTCCTACAGAGCTGTCCTAGGAAGCGGAATTTCGGGTCTCCTCAGAGCACACGCTGGCACAGCCGCTGGCCGCGGCAGCGCGCTGAGGATGGAGGAGGAAGGAGGACCCCCCGCCTCCCCCCGGGAGCGCACCGCTGCGCGCCAGCGCCGGCCACCGCCGCCTTACCAAAACTTTTCTCCTTTTTCTGCATGAGTTGATTTACGGGCGCCTGGAGAGCTCCTTCTCATTGAAGCACCAAATCCCGGCAAAAGTAGCAAGTGCTTCCTCGGCTCGGGTCAAGTGAGCGGGAGCGCGGCGCGCCGCAGCGGGGGCGGGGGNGGCGGGGGGCTGGGGCTGGGGGGGACGGCACACCCCGAGCCGCCGGCCCCGCGCGGCGATGGCGAGCGACAAAGCCACATGCTCCCCTAACTCTGCCGTAAGCCTATAATCCCAGCGGTCTCTTAGCTTTGTTGTAACAAATGGGTTTGATTAAACTGTCACACGCGGCGTTAGCATACCGTATCGCGCTCGCTATGGAGGGAGAAGGCGGGGGGGGGGGGGGAGGGGGGACAAAAAAAAAGAAAAA
>VZTE01007282.1:336292-346782 GCA_013397775.1 Eulacestoma nigropectus
AAAAAAAAAAAAAAAAACTAATTAGGAAAAAAAAAAAAAAAAAAAAAAAAAAAGTGTACCAATTTTTAACCCAGATTTGAAAACTGCCAAGTTATAATAAACACCTGGAAACCTGGGTTTATAATGGAAACTGCAAGTGACCTCTGGTTGCAATGGAGCCTGGACAATAACAATTTACAGAGCAGCTGAAAGCCATTCATAACCAACTGAATAAACTGCCTCTAAAGTAGTAGAAGCAACAGTGTCGGTGAGAACGCGGTTCAAAGACTAACGTAGCAACTGGCGAGATTTTCATAGGAAAAAAATTAAAGCCTTGCCAGTTTTCTAAATGGCTTTTTTGGGCACGTTGCCGTCTCCTGCCACTCCCCCCTTCCTTCCCTTTGAGGATATCAAAATACAGGCAGCTTGTTCTTTCTAAGGCTAAATTCCACAAACTACAGTTTAAATCTCAACAAAGTAATCACTGTGATGGTACAAGGGCCTCACCTACAGAGCCTGGCTAGTCTAGGGACTGGCATCAAGTTTCTCTTTCACAATTATTATATCCTTTGTCATGCTGTGCGTTCTCTGTACACACTCTTTGAAAAACAAAACAAAAGGCCATCCATAAATAAAAAGTGATCACTTATGTTCAAACTCTCCCTGTCAAGTCCTAAACGGGAGACACCATGTGCAAGGAGAAAAAGGCATACAGCAGGAAACTTAAAATGCAATGTGGCTTATTGTCCCTACAGAAACAACTCAGGACAAAGTTTGGCAAAGTACTTCAGAGGTTTAAGAAATAATCCTATTTTCAAAGGTCAGTTAAGAGATAATGGGTCTGTCCATCCACTTGCACTGAAACATATGCCTTGGAGGTCAACGGGAATACACACAGAAAGTGGAGTTAAAAAGCTCTGTGAGTCTCCATGGGATCTGAGTGTAGTTTGTCCCTTTTTTCCAAGGTTTGGCTTGCTATTACAGAAGCCTAACTTGCATTTCTTTTAAACGCTGCAGTAACGAGTATATGCCTTAAGTATCCATATTGTCTCCAACTAAATCTCTCCTTCAAAGCCTGCTTCCCAAGAAACATTACAGATTTCTGCCTTTTGTTTGCATGCCTCCAAGTCTTTCTGAACCCTACCAGCAAGTGGAGCCCTCAGCTGTGAGCTAAGCAGGCAATGTAGGCCCTGTCCTTCAATAATTTCAGGGTCTTCTGTGCAGGAAGATACTTGTGGTACCTGCAAGTTTCACAGACTCCTCAGCTGAGGAAATTTAGCTACCGATGCCCAGACTCAGAGTTTTATGAGTGATTAAGAGTTGGCACACACACAAGCCACCAGCTGGAACACAGTCAGCAAAACGCAGGCCTCTGATAAGGCAGAAAGGGGATCGGGATTTGAGGAACTCCTTGGTGCCCGAGGTGTTGCAGTGTGGGAGGCCCTGTCTGCAGGAGGCTGAGCACAGAATCCTTTGAGGACTCGGTGGGGACACCGAAACTCATGGTTCAATTTGTGCCCCCTGCAGAAAGGGAATGGGATGGGATCGCAGAACTGTAAGTACAAATGAGGGCCAAAGGTAAGGATTGTGTGTGAAAGTCACTTTTAGAAAATATCCTGCAAGGAGATGGTCTTGGCACCATCTTTAGGGATATAATGCCACCTACTGAGTAGCCACTGGTGCAGCCTGGAGCTCCCAAGCTTTTCCCAGGGGATCCATAGTTAGGTACCGATCCAAGCTTGACCCTACCTAACATATGAGAAGATCAGAGCCCTAGCAACTGGGATGGCTCTAGGCTATTTGCCAATGATTATCTGTATTTATTGATGAATTTATGAAAATTATCTTTTTTTGTGGGCACCTGGTACCCTAGTGGAGAAACAGCTAAGCCTAATTTTCATGTTATTGTAGGGGGAACTCTATGACAACTGCTTTGAAAAGTATCCTGACCATCACCATGCATGATTTCTCCCATGGACTCAGACACTCCATAAGTACTCAACAAGACTCTCTGGTAAGAGAATATGAGGAGTAGCAGAATGAAGAGATGAGAATTAGAAAATCCTGAGGTAACAGTTAAGAAAAATTCTTGTATAAAAATCCAAGATTGATGTATCCCCTAGTAAAAGCATGCTGTAGCATAGTTCTGAAGTAAGAACCCATACCATTAGTGCAACAGTGGAACAAGGGCTCATTCAGTTATGAAACATCCCATTTCTTCAGTTTCAGGCCTTATATAAACTGGCACCTTCAAACCCCAGAAATAATACAAAACTGTGGTTGTTTCTTTCCTCCCTGTGGTGTGCTTACCTAAGTATGCAAGTCATTCACAAAGAAAGATCAATTCAGTACTTCAAAATCCTTGTGAGAGAGAGGGATTCATCCCATCTCAGAAAGAGAGAGCTAAACCACTGACACTGCCTCTTTCAACAGGGCCTACCCACTTCAGGCAGCTAACATTTCACAAGTCCTGTTTTCTTTTTAAACCTTTGGTGTCTCATGGTTCTTTATATGCTGAAAGCAGTGTTCCTGTTCATTTCAGGTGGGAGTATTTGGCACCTTTGCCAACCTGACCCCAGGTGCCTTGCATCAGGAATTCGCAAACAAAGAGCACACAGTTAGTAACTGTAAGGGATAAAATAAGAGATAGAATCCTATTTATTGTTCAGTGATAAAAACCGCATACTTTGACTGGAAAACTATCCTTGTTTTTCTGTTGTGGTACCTTGTGTTAATCAATTTACATCTCTTGTAAAGTATAAGATATAGATCCTATAGATGTTACCCTTTTCCACCATATAGTTAAAGTTTTTTCCCAAGGTAGTTTCTCTCATGCAGTGAATTAGACAGGTGATTGTGTTATTAAAAGCTAAAAGCAGTGTAATGATTTGTATTCATAAGGGAAGTAAATTGGGGTTGTATGTAAATACAATAATACTGGTATTTCCTGTGTGGGATACCGGTATACTTGGCTTTTCATCACAAATATTTTTAATGTAGCTCCTCTATTGGGGAAAAAAAAAAGGGATAAAATAAAAAAATCTAAAATAGTGAATCACGTGGAGTTTAAGATTGTTTAAAGCAATTCTGAGTCTTCAGACTGTAGACCAGAACAGCGTTAATGCCTGTGGCAGTGACACAGCCAGCAATGTGATGCCCCCTTTCCTGATAGTTCCACTTGTTGAAAACAGCACAGGACTCCTAAATTTTGGCTGTGCCATTGTCTTCCTCACATTTTCCTTATGTAGTACTTTTGTACTCCTTTTTGACTGCTGTCTTCATCTGCCTTAGCTCACCTAGTTGTCTCTTGGTGCTTTGCTATTTCACCTCCATGTCCCGCAGCACTTCTCTCCCTCCTATTTAGTTTTCTCACCCTGAAAGGCTGAGCTAAGGGGCACAGCAGAGCTTTGAAGCCCCTTCCCTAAGAGCTTCTGGGGTGCCTAGGTGGGGATAGGTGAGAAACACTGAGAGTTTGCTCTCAGGCCATGGGCATGGCCACAGGGCAGCCCAGGCAGACAGGAGGAAGAAGAACAGGGAAAGGATTAGAGCATTTAAGTGGCAGCTGAATCTTGGGAAAATATAAAAGTTAATCTCTGAAGTCTCTACTGATGCATATGAACCAGAATCCCTGGGAGGCTTTTAACTTGGCCAAATTTGGGCAGCTTTTCACAAGGATATAAGAACTCATATCCCTAGCGTGAAGGTGATTTTTTTATGTGACCTTTTGCATCCCACTCAAAAGAAAAAGACAGTAGATATTCGCAGTCGGGATATATTTTTTTTTAACAATGGGCAAAACAACATGTTTTTCTCCTAGTTCTTTGTTCTCAGAAACAGCTAAGCAGTTTTAACTGAAACTCAGAAAACAAAAGGGAAGGAAGGGAAGCCTGAGGCAGACTTTTGCTGCAGAAAATTTCAGTGCAGATTCTGAGAGTCTGGCAAAACTAGAAACAACTGAAAATAGAAGTTTAAAATAGAGTGCATTAGGTACCTTTAAATTATAGACACACAGAAGCTGGTGTACAGAGCTGTGGCTGTTTCATTGTTTCCAGCCCTGAATTGGTGTTCTCAGACAAACGAGAGGAGGTCTGCTGCATTCGTAGCGTTTTTTCTCTTTGAAAGTGAGTCTGCTAACTAAGGCACTTAGATGTTAATTTACGTGTCAACTTTAGGCATGGTTTATAAAAAATACAATAAAACTGGGCCTATGCACATTTAGGTAGCGACCCAAGATGGGCAGCTGCCTTTCTGCTGAACCTCCACCTCCGCCACTTTTAGGAACTGTGTAGATACCTGCAAGGCCTCTGCTCTGCTGCTGTCCACACCTTTGAGCAACATGAGAGGGTTTTGTGCTTTGTGCTTACCCTCAGTGTCCATTTTTTCTGGGCACAGACCGCAGAGTGTGCCCCTGACACTGAATTTCAGAAGGGTTGGCTCCATTCAGACTTCTGAAGGGGTACGTCTCTGGCTCCCACGGCACCATATATCAGAAGAACCTTTGGAAACCCAGGAGTTCGCTGTCAGCTGCATGTGAAGTTTGTGAAGCTACTCTGGAATTTTAAATGCTTTTTGCTGGGGAACAAATGGGACAGTAAAACCGTGGAGTAATAATCAGAATAAGGTCACCGTATATAGATCCTCTCGGAATATGAAATTCTAAGGAGAGCCTGTACGTGTTTGTTTGAACAAGAGCTTCCGAGTAAGAGGTGGACAAAGTGTGGATTAAGACCTACGTAAGGAAAAGGCTGTAATTCTAATATTAATTAGTTTCTGCATAATTAAATATTTCTCATTTTGAACAGTGGCTGTGAGCTCCCTCCGTCCTTGGCAAAGTTTGAAGTCTAATTTTATGGCTTTGACTCTTCTCTGGTACACTGCAAGTACAAGTATGTATTAAGCAGATTTTTTTTTTTTTTTTTTTTTTTACTTTTCTCAATGTAAATAGTGCTCTGATAGTGAGTCACTTTGCTTATTGCAAGATGTTGGATGATGATTAGAGAAACAATGGTTTTTCTGACTAAAATATATGAGAGCAAAGAGTTGAAAACACTAGGAAACGTCCACCTTTCTCAGACTTTGATGTTTGACATCTTGGCAGACTGATACCGGTTTTATGGCTGTAGGTTATTAAAAAAATTGGATTATTTCCAGAAGTTTATGAAAGCTGATACATCTTCAATTGTCTAGACTTTGGGAGGCAACCTTAGATTATGTTCTGACTACGAAAGGGGGATTTTGTTTAGTCAAATATGTGTAGCCATGTTAATTTGATGAACCTGAGGTAGACTGACCTGTAATCTGGGCTTTGCACACACTTTCATTTGCTGTCATACACAAATCAGTTTGCATGAGGGACACAAAATCCAGTGACACCCAACTCTTTCTCCCTATCTCATGTGACCTTGGTGAGTGTTTGAGACGAGTGTGTGGAGGGCAACAAAACAGTGAAGGTTCAGCCCAGGCAAGAGTGACAGTGGTGAGAGTAAACTGGGAGAAACAAGCAGGTTCTCAATGCTGGAGTTATGTTGAGAAACAACCCAGAATCAGGGGGCCCAGGCTGTGGACTTGCTCTTATTTTAGTCTGGACCCCACAAAATGCCTTTGAGAGATCATTAAAATATTCTTCTCATATGGTGAGGATTTGAACATTGTACCAATTTCCTTGGACCCTAAGAACACTGAAAAAATCTGACCCAGTGCCCATCTCAAGCCAAAAGATACTCTTCAGTCTCTCACAGCTAAAAAACAGCAGCTCTCTAAGCCCTACGTGTACCTTTTCCACTTTGATGCTTGGGTGTTTGCCAAATGTGTGTGACCTCCACCTTAAAATGACTCAGATACTGACTCTAGTGCAGACCGTGACTATTTGGCTGTAGGATGTTACACCTCTGCTCTTTGCTGCTCCAAGCTGAGTGAAAGTTGTTGGAAATTATCTCAGCTGGTCCTTTTAACGGGCTACTTTTTAGGTATCTGTGTATTACCATACATATCATCTGCAGAGATGCATAAATGATCGAGCTTTTCACTTAATAGAAAGGAAATGGTGATAGGGGGTTTCCATGAAGATTCTTTGATTTCAGAATTTATTCTCCCTGAGGTCCAAAATAGCCCAAATTTAACTTTCAGAACATGCTGCATAGCTATTTTTTGCTGAGATTTTGCTGAGGGTTGAAGAGCATGAGGCAAGCTGGGAATTTTTTCGTGATTCTAGGCTGATTTGATTTATGTGGGCAGGGAGTTATTTGGACTGAGCAAGTAATTTTGTTTGTTATGAATATTTTTAATTAGTTATAAGCCCTCAAAACTTTGGATAAAGACATTTTGTTTATACTTGGGAGAAAAATGAATGAAGTAGATTACATATTTAAGCCTTTTTTGTAATGATTTACTCTTCCTTGTAATTGTGTGTAGTGAACAGATTATCTTTTATTTTATGATTCAGTTTTCCTTTAAGTGCTTCCTCCCCTTTGCTGCCACATCAGAGAGAATCTGTTGAATTTAATTGGGCTCTCCTTAGGCTCCTGATCTTGCTTGCCAGATCAGTTTTATGAAATTCTCTTCCTTTTTTGGAAAAATGAAATGATTTGTGGTTTTGGCTAAAATAGTTCTGATCAGCCTCTCCAAATTCTGAGGGCTACTCCTTGGCACAGCAGCCTTGCAATGCTTAGGAGATCCATCCCTTAGCAGGGAAGCAGGAAAGACAGATGCTTCTATCCTGAGAGACACGTTACACTGTGTGGAATTCCACATTCCCCAGATATTTCAGATTTGTAAAATACTGCTCAGTGGAAAATGATCGCAAACAGATCGCACAGTTCATTCTGACACTTTTTTTAAACAGCAAAATGCACAAATTAGCAGAATACTTGAATGTGCCACTGACCATCCACCTCTTTTTGCCAGTGTGAGACTGTTTCCAACCAAGCATAATTCAGTGTTGTTTGGTTTAATGAATCAATGGCACATCTCTCATAAATAAGTCTTATTTTCTCCTCCGCTTTCTCCATGCAGTAAGTCCTTGCTTCTGCTCGTCCCACTTACACCATTCAAATCAAAACAAATACAAAAATATTTTCCTTTAATTAGTACTTCTATTTAGCTTGCACTTCTTTCACCTTTCAGTTGTCAGTAATGTGTAAGAAGATGAAAAAGGAATAGAATATAATATTTGGGCTCATATGCTGGCTTGTGCTGTAGGGACTTTGGTAGAAATGACTAACAGCAGTCTGGTGAAGTGGGTGTACCAGTATCCAGACTACAGGTTCTCATTTTCATGTTTGTCCATGTGGGTGGGTTTCTGGAAGCAACTAAATGACTTAGGAACTAGAACTCCTAAATTGGACTGCCTTTTTTTTTTTTTTTTTAATCCCCTAGTTTTCTCACCCCACCTCTAATACAGGCTGGATCCAAACCTCAGATGTTGGCATCTTTAACTATTGGTAGCAGGGTGAGAAATTCAGATTGCTGCTTTGAAATTTAATGTATTTTTAAATTATATCTATTATATCTATATGTGACCTCAAACACTTAGAGCTTCTTTGTTGATTCTGCTTATGCTGTTCCTGGACTAGTTTTATTCCACCTTTGCAGACATCTGTGTCTCAAAAGTAAAAAGTCCCACAAATTGTCTGTGTGCAAAAAAAAAAAAAAAAAAAGGCACAGGCCAGTTAAATCAAAGAGAACTAATTTGCACAGAATCACATACGGAAATTTATTCAGGTGAGCTGGCAAGATTTTGCAAGTAAACTTCCCAAGAACAGTTCCCTTTGGCTCCATCCTTCCTGGTGAAACACTCGTGTTTTAGGAAGCAGTTTAAGGAGATGCTGTTTTTCTTTTTGGGGAGTGGAGAAAAAGAACATGAGAGTCCAAAAAACAATAAATTAACAATGTGAGCTTATTCAGAAAAGAGTAATTTGCATTTCCATCATCCTAAATTATACTGTATGACACTGGAGAGCAGCTTCTATCCTTTGTCAGTTGCCATAGATGGGTTGTACACGAAGTTCGGGAAAGGCTTCAGAGTCTGAAATGATATCTCCTCCTTCTCAGATCAAATCTTGCCATTGGGAGTACGGTCAGTTCTTCCTCCCTGTGGTTCTCTGAGAATTTGGGAAGTGTGGCTTTTTCTCTGTCTGCAGAGGGAGGCTGGGCCAGAGCTGAGACCAGTCAGAGCTAAAATATTTGAGGATTGTTTATATTTGTGGGGCGTTTTGTTTTGCTTTGCCTTTTTCTTCCCTGGGCCATTTCTCAAATGACTCCGAATATTACAGAACCTTGATATAATCCTGAGAAGGACCTATTCTGGAATATTTAATTCTCAGAAAAAGTCACAGAAATATCAATGTGTGAACAAATATGCCATGACATTATGTAGACACCTGTAGAAAGAAAGTAAATATATGAATTCATGCGTATCATGTAAAGCTTAATCTGAAATTAGGGGAGATCCTGATAACGAGAGGAATGTCTTTCCCCTTCTACCGAGAATAGGAATCTGATCTGACACATTTTTTCTTTCTTAAAAACACCAAGTCCAATTTATTTCCTGTGACAGAAGAAAAATGGAGTCCATCAAATCTATCAGAGTGAGCCATTTTTAAGAGACATTTAAGTAAATGTACTTCTGGATATTCTCTGAAAGTGAAATAACAAGGATGGACAGAAAAAGAAGGGGGGAGATGATTCTAAAAGCATCTTATTATAGTTTTAATTTATATGGGCTTTGGTGCTAATGATTCATTAGGTTATGCCCTTTAAATGGTCTTGTCTTGAAAATGCCAACATTTTGAAGCAGACTTGAATATATTTCTCAGACATCAGATCTTGCACTTGTTATTAAGATAGGCTTTTTATATTTTTTTTTAATTTAAGAACGTCTTGTAAATTATACACGCTGCAGAACTTTTGCAGTTTTGCTTTGTGCCTCTGGACTGACTGGGGGAGGTAGTAACACACTGAATTAATGTCTGTGTTTCATTACTTGGAGTAATGCTGGGGTGATGAGATATCTGCAAGGCTGGAAAAGATGAACCTGCATTATCATTTCAAGTCCCAGCTACGTACAGAACACAGAGAAAAGCAGGAAAAGACCGGCATACACAGGACTTTGAGGGATATAGTGTAGGGTCTGATGGGTTGCTATTATTTTTGGAATTTCTGGTGTTTGCATGACAGCATAAGTTAGCATTTTCCTTTTTGCCTCTATGTCAAGTGTTCCAACAGTGTAAGGAAGAGGCTTGCTCCCTTGCCTTACTTTTCATAAAGGTTTTATTTTTGTTGATGACCTTTTTCAGTATCCCTGCAGCTCGTGGGAGCTGTGGTCACAGGACACAGCTGCCCTGTGCTGAGCACTGCACAAAGCCAGAACAGCTGTGGGGGTGGGCAAAGAGGAGAGAAAGGGAAAGAAACATCTCTGAATATGGTAGTTTAATGTTGAAGCAAGAGATTTTTTGGGTGCCTTGGGAAGAGCTTAAAAGAAGGAAGGTAACTGGCATGGCTTTGTGGGTGTTTGCAGAGAGCTCTTTCAAAACCTACATATAATGGGCTATTACAGAACATATACGCTGGCAGTCTGGAAATGTGACAAGTGGCTTGTAAACAAGAACATTGTGACCTGATGGTGAAAGAGAAATCACAGTGTAGGGGGAAAACAAACAGCTCCTGTCTTACACAGCAGAAAGGAGGAACCAAGGAGCACCGTGAGAGAAATTGCATGGGCCCATCCTGAAACAGTGGACATCAGATAATGGACTTCACAGGAGTGTTTTGCACGAATATAAAGGGAATGAGTTCGCACAAGGGCAAGGCCAGAGGTAAAGACAGTTGCCATAACTGGGAAGTAATTGACATGAATGAATAGCAAAGTGGGTGTCAGGTCTGGGAAGGAGTTTGGACCTGAGGGTTTAGAGTTCTAAGCCACAGCTGACAACCAAGTTATTGACCTTCTGATAGAACCATGGTCGTGTTTGCAGCGCTTCGTTACAAATGGAAGCGCTGAGTCTGCAGTGGTGGTGATGCACCCACAAGAAGGAAACTGGCTCAGATCCTGGCTTAGGCAGGAGAGGAGGGGGTCTAGAAAACAGAACTGCTGGATTTATGAACTGATCGGGTTTCTACATGTCTTTAGAGAGGAGATTAATCAGAGGGAGAGTTTGCTTTCACTGGAAGAAATAAAATATTCTGGGGTGGAAGGTCACCTGTATTGGATATTGCACAGAGAAAACCTGACACTGAAGAGTCAATACTTTATAAAAAATTTTAATACAGGTTTGAATCTGAAAGAATAGTCTAGCAAGCTTAGACTGCTTGCTGAGAACACTTGCAAGCATCATGGTCAGTTCACAAAGTTCTGTAGCAGTGACCATAATTTAGGATGTGATCTCTTAATCTGTGCTTCAGGAGTTTGGCTGCCCAAACCTTCTGTGAAACCGAAAGCTGGAAAGTGCATTGATAAAAATGAAACAGAGTAGAAAGTATAAAAATCACTTCCCCTTGCCTTTTTTTTTTTTTTT
>VZTE01007282.1:346847-366280 GCA_013397775.1 Eulacestoma nigropectus
TTTTTTTTGAGAATGAAGAAAAATGGGACACCACAGTGAACAGGAGGGATTAAAGAGAAAAGGATACGTTTATTTCAGGTGACAAATGAAAAAGTGCAGTGAAATTGTGATGCTAAACGTTAAGAGACTAGCTAAAATTATTGAAAACTAAATCAAACTATACATGCAAGATGAAATTAAAGATCATCATCACAGAACTTAATCCAAAAGTCTTTTCCAGAAGTGTGTTATGGGGAGTAGGGGCTGATTTTGCTGCAATGAATAATTATTTAAATTTAACCATTTCTTCTGATTATTATTTGTACATTGTCTAAGTGTATTCATAGCTTCACATAGCTTTCACACATCTCTGTTTCAGCATATGGGTAACCTGGGAACTGATGACAGTGAGTTTGGTTTCTCATTATTTCTATTTGCTTATGGCATAGGAGTGAATTTTTATCAGACAGATGCTTGTAAGATTTAGAATTAAATTTGCAGTTAAAATTTTCATGATTAAAAATTCGGATTTTTCTCTGTGCTAATATTTTGTGAGCATTTATCTTTGAAATGTCTTGTTAAAGTCCTTGTAGAAAGAGTTTATAAGGACTGGCTTTGCTGTCAAAGACATGCTAAGGAAGTTCAAACAAAAGTTTCCAAATAGATTTATCCTTTACTTGTTCATCTTCTAACCCTTAGCATGACACTTACAAATCAGAAAGTACACACAAGTTAATGTCTTTTAGTTCTCTCTTTAGTAAAATATAATATTAGGGTTGAATGCTAACAACTGATGGCTTTTCCTTTTAATCTCTTAATGTATATCATACAGTCCCTTCACTTCTCCTTCTCCTTTTTCTCTACTGCTTTCCTTCCTTTGTACCCCCAAATCTTTCCTTCCCCCTACTCCGTCTTGTCCTTATTTTTAGTGTTATATTAGCACTGATCAAGAATGGATGCAGTAATGCTGGTGAAGACCTTGCCTTTTGGCTTGCTTTTTGCAACTAATTATTCTTCTATGGGCCTAATTATTTTGCATGTAATTCAAAATTTATAGAGTAAATTTGGAAACCTCTGCAGTGCTCGGACTTTGGGTAACACACCTTGAGAGGGTGTGCAGGAGGCCCAGTAGAGGATGGCCATTTCAGGAAGGTGGAAGGTGGAGCAAAAACTGGATAGAGCTAAACATCAAACACTCTTCTGCTGCTTTAAAAGTACAGTAACCTCCAAAACTGCCCAGCCCACTTTAAAAGCATTATGTGCAGGTTCACACTGTGAACATTAAAGAAACAAAGTTGTTTCACTGACTCTCTCATGACATTAGTGAACCTCTTGCACGGTTTTATTGGACACTTTGCTATGAAATAGAGGTATCTAATGTAAAACAATGAAGATGTTGCAAGGTAAGGTATGGGGAGTGGTAACTTGCTACCAGGGTGCTTGAGATACTTGGGGTTTTACTATAATAAACACCTACAGTTACTTTACAAACCCCAGAAAATGCATTAAATGTCCTTTGCATGTATTTCACCACTGGGGCTGTACTATTTGGAACTTTAGATATAATCATTGCATCTGCTGTATTTATAATGCTTGCACAATGTAGAATTGTGACGAAACTAAACACAGAAGCAAAGGAATAATGGAAGTGTGTTAGGGCCTCTGCTAGAGCTTATTTAAAGACTGGAGCCCTATAAAAGTGTGAGAGCACCAGTGTGATCATGGAGTTACTGATCCAAGTTGTACTAGGGCTCAGAGGCGAACTTCTCATTAGGAAGTGAAATCCTTTGTGATCGTCAAAGTGAGGTTTTTCCAAAGCATGAAGCGTTGACCTATTGTCACTGATTGCAGTGGGAATGGAGTCAGGCTGCTTTTGCAGATGGAATCCATATTTTTAAATGCGTTGAACAGTCTAGAATTAGTTCCATTCCAGGGCTACTGAACGCTTGGCTTTTCCATTTCCATAATGCCTCTGTCAAATAGCACACAAACGAGTCACTGCTAAGCAGTGTTTCCTAACATATGGCCAGTCTCGGGAGGTCACTCAAACATCAGCAATTAGCATGTTTTGTCACAATGCTATTTTCAGCATGTACAGTTTAATTAAAAAAGGTAGCAGTGAAACAGTCAGCTGTTTAAACATCAGAAAGATACCTCAGGATTTAAACTGGCTCAACTTCATTATGGCATGCATTTTGACAAGTTAGGCTAGGAAACACTTCAGAAGTAGTTAAGTTACTTGGAAATGTAAGTCTCTGTGACTTCGAATTAATTAACTAGAAGGATTTTTAGAAGTTGCCTAGCTACCAAAAGTATTATTGCATAACCAGTATTTGGGTATGTCACTGTAATCTATCATGTATGTTTAACCTGTCTTGCGATATTACCAGGAGTTTATATTGCTTTCCTGATCTTTGAGAATTATTTGGTTCTGTGACTCAGCCACTTGATCTGGGAAACAGAGTCTGAGTATGAGAAGTAGGGAACCTAAATCCATAGTTAAATAGACAAATAAGTGGTCTGAGATTTTACTTTTGTTGCCAGCAGGAAATGGACTCAGATAAACACAAACGCCTCGACAGTACAAGGTTTATGTCTGCATGTGAAGTTCCACTTCCTCATATGTGATGTATAGACATAGATTTCTGTGCATCTACATATATGTAGGTATTTATGAATACAGTTAATGAAACTTCACATATAGAAAAAAACAGAAGAATTTGAAAAGTATAGTGTTTTAGGGTTTTTTTGGGGGGGAAGGAGTGTTGGGGAGAGTATTCTCAGTGGACTAGGATTTCCAATATGAAATTTGCCAGCAGTGTAAATAACTATTCCCAGCACAACATTAGACCTAGAATTTAATGTCATAACACAAGAGTGCTTTTTTATTTTTTTTTCCCTATGTGTGTGTGTGTGGACGTTTTGTTTTCCCATATCATGAACTTCTAAGGCTTGACTGAAGTCAGTGAGAGTATGGGATCTTAGTATTTCTGAAAACTGGGCTCATTTCTGTTCATAAGTTCTTGGCATCAAATAAATTTCTTTGCAGATACTTTTTAATAATTGGAGCAGATTAAATTAAGGTTTTTCATAATGTCTCTGTTAGGGAGTTGTAAACCTTTTAACAGAGGGAACAAAATCTCCTTGATATCTTCCACATTTGCATTGTCACTTTCTCCCTCACTATGCCTGATTATACAGCCATAAATTGAGTAAAAATTTCCATTTACTTAATTGGGTTATTGAGTGTCAAGCCTGTTTGCTAAAGACTGTAAAAGAGGAGGGTAATATTTGCATTAAAAAAATACTCTCTTGCCTTCCCCTTGCTTTTCCCTTCTGCATTTGACCAGATTCATGAAAGACAGGAGAAGACAGAAGCATCCTTCCCATTTTTTTGCAAGCAGTGAGAGTTTGACCGCCTCTCAAAGGAGAAATTTTACAAGGCTGTCCCATGTCACGAGCAACAGCCTGTTGCTGGAACAAGACTGTGGGTAAGGTGGAGGAGACCCTGGGATTATTTATCATGGGATGGGGAGCTGCTGCTGCCTGAATTTCTCTGGGTGTCCCATTAAGGACAAGAGGTGGACCAGCTTTCCCTGACAAGACAGTCTTGATTATTTGCATATCTTAAACTGAACCAGCAGAGCAGCACGAATAGTAGAAACTGAAATGAATAAAGGGGTGTCCTGAATGTCACCTCCCACATCCTTAAGATTTTGCTGCTTCCTCCCCAGTAACGGGACCCACGTTCTCCAGCACAGCTCAGCTGTGTCCCTGCAGCAAGGTTGGAGCAGGGAAACATGAATCTGCACACGTGTTTTGTTTTAATAGATGTACCTTTTAACCTGCAAGATTTTAGAGAACTGCATATCTGTATTTTTATAGCATCCACATGACCTTTGAGATAAAAAGAGGTCTTTTCTTTTAACTCCCCAGTTCACAACTGCTCTGATAGCTCCTTAGATAAAGCAGTGATGACCATGGTGTAAATGCCGAGATAGTTGCTGTAGGTAGACAGATAGACTGAACTTTAAAATTTCATCTCCTATCTGTCATCTTACCCTACACTGGTAAGAGAATGAAATATTTAATATCACACTGTAATTATTTTTAAAATTCCTCAGCTCAACCTGTTTTGCTATTATATTGCAATTTTTTAATCTATTGTGAAAATACCTCCATTTACACATTTACCTATGATCAAGCACCACCACGCAAACCAGACCGTGGCACTGAGTGTCATGTGCAGTCGTGACATGTACAATGTCTTGTCTTTAGGCTCCTGGTGATGACTGTGTCATCCAGCAGCTGACTGCACCCACCTTTTTGGGATCTGTGTGTAGAGATGCAGAAATTTCACAGTGTAGTTTTAGCCTTAGTCCCTTCATATCCCATCCAGTGTAGTCTCAAATCCTCTAGCTCGACATATGGTTCCTTCCTAGAGAACTTGCCTCGCTCTTGACCCTCTCCAAGGGCATTTTAAGGCCATCACATTCATTCAGTGTTTCATCACAATGACACTGATCCTTTCCTACAGCCCCTCATTGCACAGTTTGCTCAGGCTTGAATTCCCCACACCTCCCTCCCTGCCCCAGTTTAAAGCTGGGGAGAACATTGACTTTGGAATATTATTTCTTGTATCTTTGCGATGCAATTTATGACATTTCACCACTGTTCAAGATAGCACAGTAAAGAAATTTTCCCTAATATATAATCTGAACCTACACTCTTTCAGTTTGAAGCCATTCCCCCTTGTCCTGTCACTACATGATCCTGTGCAAAGTCTTTCCCATCTTTCTTTAGGTTCCCTTCAGGTACTGGAGGGCTGCAATCCGGTCAGATCAAAGCCTCCTCTTTTCCAGGTTCATACATAGACTGTGTATTATTTGTTGAATATGAAGAGCATATGGTGTGGCCTGAATAACCTATGGATTTTTGAACAATGGGAGTGGATTATTATCTAGCTGTGTGATACCTAAAATTGTGCATATCTTCCTCAAAAGGGCCTTTGCACTTCTTTGGTCTAAACCTAAGGGCCATGAAATAAAAGCATCTTCTGTTGGATTGGATGCAGACAAACACTCGGGCTGTGGAACAATTGGACTAATTATCAGCTAAGAATATTCAATTAATATTTCATCCACATTTCAAGGGCTGGAGGGGTATTTGTCTTCTGCACCTTCTTCAGGAGCATCCTTCACACACTAAAGCAATGTTGATATTGCATATTCGTGTAAGTGCTTCTCAAAATAATTTCTTATAACATTCTTATAAAGGAAAAAAGATGCATGAAAAGTAACATCAAAGTGTTTTTAAATAGAATGAAAGTTTTATTTAAAATATATGCAAACAATAAAGCTGGCAAGAATGGTTCAGCCTTTATGATTTGCTCTAACAGTGATCAGTGAAAGAAAAAGAGCATAGCTCTTAAAAATAATCCTTGGGTTTTTCATGCAGTTTAGAAGGCTTAAAATATATCTTCTATAAAGACTCCATGACAAATCTGATATTACTTGTACATAGAGACAGTAAGCCAAAATCAGCTTATATTAAGGTGAAAATACGGACATTGACTTCAAATTGGGCTTTTCTTGATGGTCTTTATTGGGTCTTGAGTGAGCTGCTGTTCCAGGAGAGGCATCGTTGGCTCTTTTTAATGTGGACCCATTCCCTGGTGTGCAGGGAAAGCTATTCCATTTGGAGTAGGAGTTTAGTATTTCAAAATCTGACTTTTCTATTGAGTATGTTTAAATCTTTCATGGTAAGCTGTGAAAGGGAGCAGAAGGCCAGTGATGTGTCAGCCAGCCATGCTGGTCCCTCCAGGTTAGGCTGATGGAATCTGGAACAGTCACCTGGGCGAATTTTTATAGCCAACAATTTTTATAGGCACTTTTTCACAGCTGAAAAAGTTTGATCAAAATTACTGCAGTATGTGGAAGACAGTAAAAGCTTATGTGCATTCAAAATTCTATTAGGCCAATCCATGGAGAGAGAGTCTGCACCATCCATGTACTGGGGAAATACCATGCATGTGGGGAGTGGGAGCTGGGATGCTTTATCTAGGAAATATCATGGTTTCCTCTGCTTGAAAGACTGGTGGGAATGGGATAATGCAGGATCAGAAGGACATATTCTACTATGACCTTTCTTACGTTTTTCTGAAAAATGTGTAACTTGCAATAGGTGTTGTAGAGTGTGAGTGTGGGTAGGGCACGGAGAGCAGGAAGCTCACAACAAATAAAGCTTCTGATATGCACACCTTCTGAATGAATGACTCTTAGATTAAAATAATGCTTCACTCCTTCTAGTCTCTTGTAGTCCACTGAAAAACATGCACAAAATAGTCAAGTTAAGGGTGAACAGCTGGAAAAGATACAAGTACTGACAAAACCCAAGTCATTTCACAAAACATCTGTTGTGGACAGTAAAGGATATTGGTTCACTGGTGGTTACAGCCATGTTCCTGCCAGCATTCACTTGACTGTATTTTCTCATAGAGCATGGAAATTTTTAAGTTGTTATTTTTTTTTTTTAATTATTTTTGTAATTGGTACAGGCCCAGTCTGAGCTACCTTGTCATGGAGATAAGAGTATTCAGGTGTGATGTTCTGAATGAGCATAATTTGCACGAAGTTCGCTTTATTTTATTTTATTTTGTTCTATTTACTTTTCTTGGGACACATTCAGACCTGGTGAATTATAAAAGAACAGGCTGAGTTAATATGACAAAATTCCAGGAGGTCACAACGTAAATTAGGTTCTTTCTGTAGACATGTAGCTCTTTCACATATGCTTCCCCAAGCCAGGAAAAGAATTCTTGCTTCCCTTGTCTTCTCCCCTTTCTCCCTTTGTGAAACAGCAGCATAATGCATGTTGTCTGAGCCACCAGGTTACAGTGGTCACTTTTAATTTGCTTTAAGGCTTAGCTTTCAAAGCCCAGTGATGTGTCACAGGTAGTGGTATGCTCTTGCCATAAAGTACAGAGAGATTTTGTTGAGATCAGATGGGAATGGCAATGATAACAAATAAAAATCTAAATTAAGGAAGAGAGAGTAAATAAATTTTTAATCATACAAAATTTAATACTTATGTTAAGGAAAAGAATATTAAAAGTCATTTTATAGGGAGTGAATTTATATTGGAGCTGATTTTAAAGTTGTGCAGCTTTGAGTGATATGATAATCATGTATTTTTCTCCCCCCTCAGCTGTACTAGGGGATTGAAATTTATATACTCAATAACTAGAAAAGAATCATAAAGGATCAGGCTGGAGGAATCTGTCTCACTCCATTTTTTCCTGTCACTCCCATAGCGATTTTAATATTTTTCTTATATCTCTGCTTATTTTCAGTGCCAAACATTGTTTTCAAATACAGTTGGCTTGAAAATGAGCACTTGAAGCTGCAAGCTTGTCGGCAAACTACCATGATTTTCAGGTAGTACAATGAAATCTTTAGCTATAAAAAATATAAAATAAAAATAGGATGTCAGAGTCTCCTGCCAGCTGTAAATGCAACTAAATAGTCTTATTGTGTGCTTTAATATTTTTAACTATTTTAAGCATTTGACTCTTGCTTTTCTTTTTTTGTCTTGGTGCTAAAGGAAAATGGATTTGCAAAAGCTAACATAACAGCACATTTATTTCTTTCACCCTTTTCAAATAAGAATTAAAGACAGGATAGTCTACTGAATAGACTGCCAGACTGAGAGTCAGAAAATAAGTTTCGTATTATCAATTCATTGAGAAAGTCTATTTGCTTTCCTATGCCTCAGTTTCCCATCTGTGAAATGAAGATAATGTAATTTATCATCCTGTGCAACGTGCTTTGCGGTCTAGAGCAGCAAGATAGAGTGAAGTATTATGGTGAAATATTTTGGGCAAAATACTGATGAGTTTTAATGATTTAATTTCTTGCTTGTAATTTTTTTCATGCTTAGCTTTTGATGTACAAGTTGCTCTCCAATCTTTTCTATGAGCTGTTGTTGGAGATGGCTGACGTGTTGATCCCCAAACAGAAAATGAGGTGGGTTTCATGTAAAGATATTGAAGCCAAATGGCTAGGTGGTTTCACTTGGAAGTGTCAGTGAACCGTTTTCAGCCACCCAGAGCAAAGACAGGAAAGTAAACAGAGAATATATAGTATTTTCAGAATTAATCTGGAATAAGTGGAGAGATGTTCTGTCCGATTTAAACACGGCATAGCTGGAAAAATGGAAATATATAATGTCCCTTTCCAGTGGTAAACGCCCTCTATTTTTTTTTTTTTCCCCAGAAATCTTGTATTTATGGGCACCTTCCCCCTATTTTCATGGTCTTCTGCTTGATGTGTTATGATAGCACATGTCCAGTATGGGCATTTGCTTGAATGGGAGAGGTTTTTACCTTTGGCATGGCGACGGACATCTCTAAAGTGTCTGTACGATTTTGAGAGCAAAGGCCAGAAATAAAAAAGCTTCATGGTATTGCTCGCACACTAACCACGTATAGAGTCTCCAAGAAATTTAGCCTAATTTGGTTTCAAATAGCTCAAAATGGCGAATATTTACCTGTGTCTTTATCTGTCTCTCATCTCTGTTGTCTGACCTACACATTTAGATGAAAACGGGTGAAAGTGAACCCGTGGCTACCCAGGTGAAGCTGGTATAGGTAGTCCAGGGGTTACTGTTGCTTTGTGAAATTACATGGATGATGTTTGGTATCAGAGTTTCAACAACAGGTTCATTGCCAGTAGTTGCTTTTGCTCTTTTTTTTTTTCCAAATGATTTTCCTCTCTGGACACCCTCTGGAGTCAAGGAGCCCTGGGGGATCCACCAAAGGGTGAGCGCCAAGTTTGGACTCCTGGTCTGAACTAGTTTCTGGGTACTGGCTCCAGGGATTTCCTTGGCACCCAGATTTATGTGATGTGATCATCAAGACAGGTAATAATTATCCCTCTGTCCAGCAAACACAATTCTAATGCAATTTCTGTGTATTTTAGGTATTAAAATATATGCTAGAAAATACACGAGCTAAGAATGGGTTTATAGTCAAAAGCCACTTACTTTATAGGAATGTAGAGTACAGATGATGAGGTACAAAATTCAGTCAGAATATTCTATGTATCTCTAAAATCTCAGAGGCTTTGAGAACAAGTATCTTAGCTTGAAGGACCCACAGATTGCAGAAATAGGGATGGACACTTAATGGACACCCTCAGTAGCTCTTTGAGAAGAAATGAATGATGTCTGCATTGAAGGCATTTGTCCAGAGGTTTACCCTTTGTCACCTTTGAGTATCTGGACAAATAAAAGTGAGGGGACTGCGGGATAGATTGCAATCACTTTGTGTTATCTGGCAGAAGATGATGGGTTTGGAAGGACTGGATGCATTCCCTCTCTCCTCTGGCCCTTGAGATGTACCTGTTGCTCTGAGATCTTTGATATCTGCACCTTTAGCAGTAAAAGTGAATAAAGTTCCTTTTAGGTGGAAGTCTAACCTGCTGGCCACTCAGGTTTACCAGGTAGGCTAAGACAGCAGAGAGGTAAACAAGGCTATTCATGAGGCTATAGAAAGTAGTTAAATTTCTTTACCAATTGGAGTGGAAAGTGTCTAAGCCGAATGAATGAGCCAACTGACTGAGTTTAAGGGGAAAGCATAATGCCTTCCATACTTTTAATGAAAGCAACAGGTTTTGTACTCTGAAGACTTGCTTAGAGTGGCGTTTAAGGACAAGAGGCTTTAATCTTGTTAGATGAGGATCTGTCTGCTTTGCCTGTTGTTAAACAAGAAACTTGAATATTTGGAATTAAAAAGTTGAAGAAAGCTGCAAATCTTAAGTCCCCTAAAGAGACTGAGAAACAATTTCTGAAAGACAGTTCTGTGTTAGGCCAGTGGTTTGCACCTTTTGGTGTCAAGTCTCACTTGCATTGTATCCCCCTCACCTTTTGGCTTCTCCCTGAGGATCTGCTGTTGAATCACCTCTTGGTCACCTAACCACTACCCAAGTGCCTCTAGGAATCACTGCCTGCTCTCTGGGGTTCCTGTAAACTCCTTCTTTCCCTTTTCCCTAACCCTGGGTTAGGGTTACTTTCTCCTTGCCCCTCCAGTGCTTTGTGGCTTTTTTTCTAAGACAGTTGTACGAGCAGAGATCTGGCACAACCATTGGCTTGTACTTTGAGCCTGAGATGTGCCTGGACCTCACTTGCTGGTAACCTGTACTCTAAAGTGCTGTTTAGATAGTAACTTTGAATGCATGAAACGGCAGAAGAGTTGAAAACCTTTGATGCAAGGAGTAACAAAAGATTTATTGTGTTACAGGCTTGTTTAAAGGCTGTAGGGTTCATAGCACAATTTATTGTGCTTTTCAGGAGGTACTGTTTTTCCACATGCATTCAGTTTTGTTCTGCTGAGACACAATTTGTCTTCTCCGTGAGCTGACTGCTTGCTATTAATACCCACTCACCAGGATTTTCATAGGCTAACACTAAGAATTTTTTGTGACATATTTCCTCCTCACTCCTCGAGCTGTGGCCTCTCCCTCAGGAAAGGATGATGCTGAGGTATGAAAAGATCAAGTGTAGAGTAATTAAGTTATTTGTCTTCACATCTCCTAACTGTTACACAATCAAATAGTGTATTTTTAGAGGAGAGGTGGTTAATTGCTGTTCATGTTATCATCATTTCAGGATGATTAGGAGGTGGTGAGTGAGTAAATAATAGCAGTAGTAGGATGTAAAAAAAGTAGTAGTAGAGGATGCAATGAAAACCCCAAAGAGCTCATAGGGTACAAAAGTAGGAAGTGTATTTTACTATTGCCTGGCAGTTTCTCTTTTCAGAGTTAGCACTGGCAGGGAGAAACCTGCGAGTGGTAACAGTGCTATGGGTCATGTAAACAAGAAAATATTTTTTTGCCCTTCCTACTTGAGAAAGAAGAGGTTTTCACATGACTGCTTGTGCAGCTGATTGAAAAAGCACTTCCTTTCACTGGGCATGAAGTGTTCAGCCTTCACACTGAACTTCCTCTCGAGGTTACTCCTTGAATCAAGGAGTCCTCTTGTCTTGTCCTCAACAGAGACATAGTCATCACATGTTTCTATACCCATAAGTATAGAGTTAAAAAAAAAAGAGTTCTTGTTTGACATCAAGCAGAATGGACAAGTCCAGATCTAAAAAGATTTAAGCCTCCTGTGCTTAGATAGTGTTGAAAACAAGTCTTCAAAGACCTCTTTTTTTTATCCCTCAAGGACATTGACTACTCCCAATCAACTCCCTCTTTGCTGGCAGTTTACTGTAAAGCTCTTGCTAAGAGTGAACCTTGAAAGAGCTTTTGGACGAGCAGAAGTGGCTGAAGCCCTGTGACTGTGAAATGCCTATGTTTGTGCTGTGGCCTTCACATCAGGACAGGATTTGCAACTGCAGAGCTTAGAGAAAAAGTGAGAGCAAAGGAATCCAGGATACTCTGCCTCAGCACCGGGCTGGGGATTGGTACAAGAAGAGTGAGGAACGCTGTGTCCAGTGAGATAGAGGAAAAATAGCTACAGAACCAGAAATGTGCTGGAAGTACCTTTTGTGAAATGGTCTATTTGATCATGTATACTTTAGTTTTATACCTCAGCAGACACATGTGGGTACTTGACCCGGACCAAGACGATTTTTTCAAGGCACATAGTTCTCCTGGTGAATTCTCAGTACCTGGGATCTTTCCTCTGCCATTCTCCTTCCCAGGTACTGACACAGCATTATTCTTTATCAAATCAGAGCTAACACTTCCACAGTGAAAGAAATATAATTGCAAACCAGCTGAAAATTAATGTTATAGTCTTACAATCCATGTCACAATCCTGATGACATTTGTAGTACAATATTATAATGATGTGGAAGAGGGAATAATTTTAATGGTTGACCTTGGCATTCAAATAACATCTAATAGCTGCAGCTTTGCCCAGAAGACATGTGTCAATGTTCAATTTCCAGATGTGGATTTAGAATGCCTGGATTTAGTGCCTGCATGGAAGGTTTGAGTTTGTTCATCTGATGGGGAGAATACAATTTAAAAAGTTAAGGTAGGAATTTCTGTTCCAGCTGCATTTAGCAATGGAACTGAAAGCTCCCAGCTTGAAAGTGAGAAGCTTCCACTCTCTCTAATGCTAAAATGAGAAAAGAGAAGGATTATGAACCCATACTGTTGAATGCAATAAACAGAACAAGGGAAGTCTGTCCTTGCAGAAAATAGAATTGTAAATCAATGAGAGAGTGATTAAGTGCAGAAGAAACAGAGCCCTCGGTAGGGTTTGCACTAACCGTGGAAGTTTAGTAGCACACTCTCCCATCTCAAACACAACTGGGGTTTAGTTAAACAATATCTGGCATAATGCCATCAATAAAAATGGTAAGTCATGCTCAAAACACTCACAGAGCAGACAAATTTCATTTTACAATGAGAAAAGTCAAGGCACAGTAATGGAGAAATTATTCTCAAGGAATTGCTGTGTTACATAGGTCAGATAGGTCTTGTTTTTAACTTGGCACATCGTGCTGGTCTCTAAATGGACCAGTGGGATGCCTTAGTACAGTGAATCCTTTCAAGGTCTTAATGAGGTGCAGTCAAAGACCTTGGACAAAACGCAGGGACTCCCAAAGGCAAGTCTGCATATGCCAGTCTGGCTAAGAAAGACCTAGCAAACATAGAGCAAGATGGACTGAAATGTCTGCCCACACCAAGAACAAAATATTGCTCATTGTGAGCTGGTTTTGGTACTTCCATCACATTTAGATGTGTAGATTCAGTAGGGAACTGTCTGGGAGAGGTTGATGAAATGTTCTCTATATCTGATGCATGGTAAAGCTAGCACATTTAGCAATTAGTTTACTCCTGTTTCTAGTGGAATGCCTTGTGGGCAGGAGTAGATGGGAACTAAACTTGTCAGAAAATACCAACATGTTCTCTGCAGTCTAAGAGGTGGCTCTACCAAGTGTCTCTCTCAGCTGACATCTAAACTGTTGGTATGTTTTTGCTTTGGTTTTCATTCCGGGTGCATATCCTGTTCTGAAAGGTCACCATGAGGGAGAAAAATCAGCTCAGGATGCATAATTTGTGAATACATCTGAGAAATAAAGAATGCCACTACAATGCAGAGAGAAAATGAAGGGTAGAGCAATGATCATATGAAAGAAAATCTCATTCCTTACCCAGACATGATGTCATATTTTCTCGTGATACAGGAGAGAGCTAGGGAAATGCAAAATAACTGTAGATACGAGGGCTTGAGAATTCCCTAAGGACGACTGTGGATAGATTTGTGTGATTAGTCATGCTCCATGTTTGGTTCAGTGTCAGGTTTAGTCCAAGACTGAGGTCAATAAATGAAAGGCAAGGAACAGAGGGAGGGGAGAAGGCAAAGACAGCTGACAAAGAAGGAGCTTTAGCTGAGAGTGGGGAGCAGGTAAAACAGCCCTCTGGATGGTGGTGGGAACGGAGCACAAACTACTCCAGCTCTGCCACCTGCCCTTTTGTGACACGTCCTAAATGGTTTTTTTGGGGTTTATTTTTGTCCGGTGGAGTGACATCTATCTAATGTTAACCAGGAAATTAAGGACACGCCTTTTATCACAGAGTCCTTCTGAAAGTAAGCTACCCTTTCCATCATTACATATTCTCTCCCCTTTGAAAAAGAACATATTAAGAGTGCAAAGCAACACAAACGTAAAAGCAAAATATTGACAAGCAATACAGAAACTTTTCAGATATTGTCTTACTCTTTTTCACTGGGAAGCTTTGCCATTCCTCAATAAATCTCCATTATTACTTTTTTTAAGCTTCATTGCTAACCAGTGACAAAAAATTTGTCTTATATGTCCCACCATTACACATTCCATTGACACGGGGAGTGAGTGGCATTATCTGGAAAGGAGAGCTCACCGTCTAGGTGATTTCAGCCAATCGGAGATGATGATATTGTATTACCAGTTTCATAATATAAATGAAAAAGATGGCCTTCATTTTGATGAAAGCTGTAAAGTAGCTATTGTGCTTGTTTTGTATTGCAAGGCCCAAATGTATTATTTATGCAATTTTCCTTTTGAAAGGAAAAACTGAAAGAGACTATTTCATTTTACAGCATTCAGTCAGAGCTATTGTCTCATGAATGTGAACATTCCTGCATTTTATCAGCTCCGAATGTAGAAGGCAACTCACAGATCACACATAGAAAGGATTTCTCAAAGTTTGAAAACTGCTTTTTAAAAAAGCTAGCCCCTAATGACTCGAGATATTATTTGTGCGTACGTGCAGGCTGAATCAACACTTGGCCTATCAGAATGTACACAGAGCAGCGTCTTTTTCAAGGTCTTAAACAGCTTTGATTGAATCTTCGTGTACGTTAAATTGATAATGCAAGCAGCCTGTAATACACAATATTCATAACAATGGCATGCATCTTCATTTGTAAATACACACTTTTATGCCAAGTCAGCATCTATTCAGGGATCTCCGAGCCACTTATCAACGTGACAGCAGCCTGATGTTGTTGCTCTATTACAATAAATATTGCCACTGGTCTGAAGGTGGGGAAACTGAGGCAGGCGCATGTGAAGAGACTTGCTTGGAGTTGTAAGGCCAATGCTGATAGCGTGGAGTAAGTTCTTGGCACCAGCCCATTAGGCAGTCTGTGACACATGGAGTCACTCCCTTGGACCTGGTGATGCTTATGTCTATGGAGAAAACACTTATCGGAGAGTGATGTTGAGATTTTTGCCTGTCCTTGACACCAGTAGAAATTAGATGTTTGCCCTTGAACACCCATACAAAGAGGTTGGTTACTCTTTGGTAGAGAGACACATTAAAGCTTAAATTGATATTCAACCTCTTCCCCTATGTACCTAATTAAAGGCTCACTTCTGAGATACATCTTTTCTTGCTTGGTTTTTGTTTTTGTTTTTTTTTTCCTCAAAACCCCCTTACTTTTAGTGCAATGCCTCTGAAACTTACCATTAAAAAAACCCCTCAGTTTTGTCATTCAACTTTTGCTGGAACCAATGTATTTCTCAATGTTCTTTCTTGTTTTCTGGGCTAGTGTGCAAATGCATATATACAACATATATATTTAAATGTTAGTTTACTTGTTGCTCTATCTTGAAATGAAAAATAAATTGGTTGAACTGCTCATACCCCCAATGAAGTCAGACAATTAATTTCAGATAGGGCCTCACAGTGGATGACACTCCTGAGGGTTAAATAAAGGTTATTACATTTTAATAACAAATCAGAAATTAGGTTTACATTTACTGTTTTCATATACCCAGAGATATTGTCTTTGGGATGACATAATTCCCTTCCAGTACCTGAAGGGAGCCTACAAGAAGGATGGAGAGAGACTATTGACAAGGTCACGTGGTGGCAGGACAAGGGGGAATGGCTTCAAACTGAAAGAGGATATTAGGAAGGAATTCTTTGCTGTGAGGGTGGTGAGGCCCTGGCACAGGTTACCCAGAGAAGCTGTGGACGTCCCATCCCTGGCAGTGTTCAAGGCCAGGCTGGATGGGGCTCTGAGCAACCTGGTCCAGTGGAAGGTGTCCCTGCCCATGGCAGGGGGTTGGAACAAGATGATCTTTAAGGTCCTTTCTAACCCAAACCGTTCTGTGATTCTCCAATCCTATGATACTCCTCAGCACTACTGGAAGAAATAAATTATTTTTTGTGGATGTTCCTGGCCAAAGTCCGTGAATACAACCAAAACCAAATGGATGATAAATTTTATCTCAGCTGGATGCAGAGTTACTGAAGCTGCTGTTTAGAACAAATGTCCTTATATCCATCCATGTTAGGTGACACCAACAGTAGCAACGCTGCAATCTTTGCCACATTTGCAAGTCTCACCATCCCTTGTTTTCTTCTCTACATACCCAGACGTATTTGGCTTCCCAGGGGGGTAAGCTGATATGTTGTATTTAGAAATGCTTAGGGGCTGTTCCCATAACAAACAATAACAATACTTAAGGGTTAGCCTATGCAATAACAAAAATCAAATTAAACAATATTACACTGAAATATGGGGTTAATTCTGAGCAGATCTGGTACAGACATGAAAATGAATACTTGTCATGTAATCAAATGGAAAAAATAATGTAGAAGAAAAATTCTGGTTCACTGATTGTAGTTGTGCTAATGTTAGATTACAGTTATCTGTCAGCTCTAAGTACTGGCACTCAATACTCCGGATACTTAACTTTTCTTAACTGCCTCAATTCGTATTTAAAGCTTGCTTTTGGTGACATTCTTGCCATGGGAATTCACTTGCTCATATATCCTCAAAGTGAACACACAGCGAGTGATAATGCAGTGGATCTGATCTTTTTAGAAGTTCAGATAAATGCATACCTGTTTTTTTCTTATGATTCACCTTAATTCATCTATTAGTGAGAGCATAAAGAAATCTACTATTTCCATGCCTGTGTCTCAAGCAATGATGGGAAATATAGGATGTAGGAACTGGAATTATCCTGACTGAGCAGGCTTTCCTAAAACTCAGTATGTTTTAAGCATATTAGTTGTATTTTTATTCCCTGAATTAAAGAAATCAAATATTTTGCTTTTGTCTCGGCTATTTATTGCCATTTCAGGGTTAGTGTGCCACTGAAATGATCACAAGTCTTTTACTCTGGGTGCTGGATAAAAATAAATACTGGGAAATAAAATTGCTGGCATAGAGAGTAAATTGCTGTGGACTAGCAATTTAGCAACAGATTTGGGCAACAGGTATTGCTCTCTCGCCAACATTCCTGTCATTGTCTGAGGCAGATGGCTTCAATTTTATACACGGATTTTCAGTCTGTAAAAGAGGGATCGTATATTTATTCATCAAAACAAAACAAAACAAACAAAAAGCCCACAACATAACTTCTGTGCCTGGTCAGTGAAATAAGCTTGGAAGAAAATATTGCTTTATTTGGAAAATAAGTCTCCATTATGCATTTGAATATGAAAGCTAGAACTGCCTAAAAAATGAGGATAGGTTTCTTCTCATAAAATGTCTTTTCCTTCAAACAGAAAAATGTAGCAAGAAACATGGATTTCTTCTCAATCAAACCTTCAGCTGTTAAGGGTTTAGTTTAGGAAACAGATTAATTTAATACCAACTAGTGATCAGTAAAAGTTGTGATGCTGCCCCATCTGGGTTCTGTGCCATTTACCAATATGGAAAACTATCCCCTTTTCCTTCTACACTTTTTAATTCTTCATATATTTCTTCTGAGGTGCTCAAATTTCCAATTTTGCCTTTCCGCCCCTGCACTTCTCCATCTCCACGCCTCTGATAGTACATCATACAATAAGAGAGCAAAATGGGAGCATGCTTTTTCTTTCAAATAGTCTGCAGCTGAAAAGCTGAGTAGGTGTCACAGAGCCCACCAGAGGTGGCTCAGCTCTGCGTGGATGGAAAGCTCTGTAGGGCCAGTGCTGAGGTGGCTGATATCCAGCTGTAGGAACCCCGACACTCATGTTGGGAATGGTGAAAGAACCCTCAATATCTACATTGTAAAAGCCCTTGCACAAAGGCAACGCCCCATACGGATCTTGAGGCTCTGGTTTAAGTTGCTTTGTTCATCATAGTATGACAATCCCAAACATGGGTTGGAGACGTGTACAGTCCAGTCTTTCTGTCTCTGGTAAGAAAGAAATTCCTTCCACTGGAACTAAACCCTGACAAAGAACTGTGTAATAAATTCTAGATGGAATGACAAAGACATCTCTTCTTGGGAAGTTAATATATTACTTAAGACCTGGCAAGAGCTTAGCTCCAGACATACTGTTGCTTCTCTGTAAGGGTAACTGACATCCCAGGGAGAAAGTTTACTTCCTTCACACCTGGTCTTGTGTGCTATTAAACCATCACAGCAGCTGTTGAATTATTTATCTTTCTCCAGCGAAGAAAACTAGCATTCCAACCGACACCCCCCTTGCCCAAGAGGAAAAAGCAGTTTGAAGGAGAGAATGCATTACAAAATCTGCAGTACAAAAGTTTACATCATTAGGCATTTAGGGTTTACATAGAGAGTAGTGGCATGCAACAGCAGGCACGTCCCTAGGCGATTTTTCTGCAATCAGAATTTCATTCATTACCAAATTTTCATGCAAGTCCCCCGGCATTTGAAATGTGGTTCAAGGTAGGTTTCCCAAGGGCTCTCCCCCTCCCATAATAACTGGTTTGCAGTGTCCAAATACAGATCTAAATATCTTTGGCTCAAATTACTTAAGGCCTGTAGAGCAGGATCCTCTGTCATCCTCATCACATCTCACACCCACAGAACAGATAACAGATTAATATCTGGTCTGCAAATATTTCATCAGTGTCTCCAGCTAAGGCACCTTGCATTATTTTATCTGGGGGCAGCAGTGGAAAACCAGGAGGGAGTGAATGGAAATGTATTTGCATTCTACAGGAGAATGAGGGTGTGGATGGCAAAGAGAAGGAAAAGGGAAATGAGAGAAGGTTTCTTTCGGTATTACAGGAAAAGGAACAGAGCTAGTCCTGGCAAAGTTCTCTGCTCTGATTATGTATCCACTTTTATTCAATCACTGGATTGCTCTGTGTCTGACACTTGGTCAATAGTGCAATCTACCACTGATCAGAATAAAACAGCCATCCTAGAATACCTTGGAATTTCATTAGTTTCTTTTCAATGTTGTCTTTATAACTAGGTGATTACTTGGAAACACAAACTTACAGCATGGTTCCATGCTTTTTCACATAAAGAGCCTGAGACTCTAAACAGTGATGCAAATTTTTTTTCATCAGAAACACTGCTCTTAAATGATTTCCCTTTTGTAAAAAAAGAAAAAAAGAAAAAACCCTAATCTAATCAAAGCCACAGATGGATTCCTTGTGTCAAAATTATATCTGGTCTTCCCAGGTTCAGAAATTTTGGAATCTATGCTCTGGTTATCACCTAAATGACCTTCTCATCTAAATCCATTTTCAAAAGCTTTTCTAAAAAAACCCATTTATTTATAATTCTTACTCCTTGATTGCTGTAAATGTATCAATTAGTGTAAATTCCTTCTGTGAGTTTCTACAACAAGCTGGCTATAATTTTTCTGGTCCTCTCTTTCAATATCAATGTCATAATTTTGAAGTAAATGGAAACAAATCAGGAGACTGACTACTGCTTAGGCTCATGGGAATTGGACACTCACTGTAGTTGTTCATCACTGATGGCAATACAGACACCTTTAAAATTTGCTCTTTGGCTTTAAAGGAACAGTGGACACCACATTTTTACTTGTGTGGAATATTTGGTAGTGGATTTGTGCTGTCTTAATCTAGTGGCACTTCCTATAGAAGTGAGATTGAAAAGACAGAGGTTGTGTTACATGGTGATGAACATTGTGAAAAGCTGCTGTCCGTTCCCAGGATAAGTGAATCAGAATGTGCAATTAATTCAATTAATTCTTTCACTGTGCCTTTTTTTTTTTTTTTTT
>VZTE01007282.1:366309-376309 GCA_013397775.1 Eulacestoma nigropectus
GTTTGTTTGGTTTTTTGTTTGGTTCTTTGTCATGATTACTTCCTTTTTCTGGCACCCTTTTAGCTCAATGTCTGACCTTGGTTGCATCATGCTCTGCAGGATTCATCATGAGTCCCTATTGACAGCCTCCAGCTGGAAAGTTTTTCCAAGATAAGGTGAAAACAATACGGTCTGCCTGGAGGCTGATCCAGGGCAAGGGAGTGGCCTTGCTTTGAAAGGTTGTCTGAAAGGGCATGTTTGCACCCAACTCTGAGATCGAATCCAAAGTAAACCTGATTTCTCTCTAGGAAAAGGCTAAGGCAATCCTGTCAAGCCCTCTCTAGTTTAATGTAATCTATAAGCATCTTTCTTAAAGTGGGTCTGTCTACTGATTCCCCCCTCTTCTATCTTAGCTGTCCCCTAGGACAAAAACAAGGGTCACCTCTGGCTCAGCCAATTCCCCAGGCTGAGCCAGGAGATTTGACTAAAAAATAACATGAAAGCATCATCCAGCAATCCCACGACATAACCATCTCCTACTGCTATCACCCTCAACCTATTGTGACATGAACGTATGCATTGTAACCTATTCAGTCCATATCCTTCATTTTTTCTTCTGTTGCATAATTACATCCTTAATTTTTGAAGCATTGTTCCCTCCTCTGTTTTATTTGTTTCCTGTTCAACAGCCCTTATTTCGCATAATTCTTTTTCACTGTTGTCTCAGAATTCCTCCTCAGCCTCTGATGTTTTCATAGCCTGCAATTTCCTTAGCTTCTCTCTTTGTCATAGCCTTACCTCTCATTTTCCTAGTCTTCTTCATGGTCCACAGGAGCTTTTATCTCTCCAGTTTTTGCCTGTAGAATAAATCTCTTATGAAGACTTTTCTAGTTTCTTCCTCATTTGCTCCTTTAATCCATTTACTTGTTTTAGTTTCCATCTGCATCCATCTTTCCTCAGCAGCCTCCTTGTCTGGGTTCTTCCTTCAATGCACACCTGCCTTTTCCAGCTCTGTCTTCCACATTTGGCATATTTGTCTGCATTCCTGCCCTCTTACAACTCATTAATCTCCAATAACTTGAAGCTGCATATTAAATTGTTGTTTAAGGAAAAGACTACTTAAAATATGGGTGATGACATGGACATCTTAGTGGCTCATCTTCAAATGTGATTGAGGCCTATCACGCTGTGGGAGCTGTAGTATTCTTCTGCATCAATAGATGAAGAAGAAAGTCCAAGCATCAAAATGAAAAGAAGTAGGGAGGAAGGGGAGTGACCTTTAAAATCCATTTTGGGTTGTTTATTTGTTCAGGGGCTTGGCCTTTTACCACTGTCTCGTTAAAATATATTGAAATTAAAATTCAAACTGTAAAAAGACACCTAATTAATAGCAAGATCAGACTAATCTCTCTCCTTAGGTGAGTTCTTCTAGCACAATTGTGCTGGGAGAGGCTTTATGCAGGGTCAGGGAGTTGGTCTTCAGTACAGCTGTTAGGTTGTGTCCGTCAGCTGTAACACCCTCCCCGGTTTGCTCCTTATGTTGTTTACAAAATGCAGCGACAGAACATCTTTTGTCCTTGCCAGCAGATGCAGCTGTTAAAGCAGAATTTTTTTTTTTTTTTTTTGGATGTGAATTCAATAACTGGGACATGGCCTTGATGTGCACAACCACCCTCCAAATATGTAAAAATAAGAAAGAAGCTAACCCCAAACACTTTCCTGAGTATGTAGAGGTAGCATTATTCTGCTATGCAATCTATCAATGTATTTGTTTTTCTACCATTCAGGAGCATCTAAAGGCCTAAGATTTACAATGAACAACATCTTATGTGAGCCTGCTTCTAACCTTCATCTAGTGAAGGGCAGAATTTTGATAAGTTGCATCCTATTTCTGTAGCAAAGTCAGTCACACTTTTGCCTGAAAGGAATCTTGCATAAAGGCTGAAATGGGGATCCTGTGGGTTAAAACAAATAGCTCTTCCACGGAGTGGTCATCTGCAGCATTTCTCACATAAAACTCTTCTAGACATCGGGGTGGTTTTATAAGGAACTTAGGGATGGTGGGAGACTGCACTACGATGGGCTTGCTCTAAGAGCAGCAGAAACCATGGACAGGGCGCATCAGGTAACGAGCAAGTTGTGGAGCTCGGTGCTGGGAGTTCGTCCTTTCATGATTTGCTTGAAGCAGCTCAAGATGATGAAACAGCAGAAACCTCTGCCTTTTTTCCTGGTTCCAAGGGTAGTTCAAGTCATCAATCAGCCCAAGTCTGTAAACGTAAATATACATATGCCTGTGCTCACTTGACCTCTTTAACAGCCTTGCTCTTGAAAACACCTATATTGATTATGATTTGTTCCTTCTTTAAGAGCAGGTTTGTGCAGCTCTAACTAAGAAAAGGTTGTTTTAAATGTGAATGGTTACATTGGAATTGGCTTTTTTTCTTTTCTGCTATTTTTTTTTTTCAGTAAACCACTGCATAGCAACACATTTGTGGAGAAATATACAGCTATTACAGGTATTAAATGAAAATAAGTTGATGTTACTATCAAGCTAATGGACAAACCAATTACTATGTTGCCTACAGAAATTACATGTCATAAAGAAACAGAAGAGAGAACTGTGTATTTTGCTTCACTGTCATTTCTGTGCTAAACCAATGTGTTTTCTTTGGACTGTGAATAGTATAGGCGGCTTTTTTGTAAATTTTCCGCCTAGATTGCATTTATTTTATTTTTTATGTTTAATTTTTGCCTAATTTTCTTTCTAGAACAAATCCGAATTACCAATCAGTAACAGGAAACTACTGCAGTTTGAAAACTGGTGGTGCCTTTTGGTTCTGATAAAACTGTGAGATAATACTTTTTCTGTGGGTGAATTTACGGTTATATGTATGGTGAGGATCTTCTGAGAAATGACTTCCATGTGTTTTCAATAGATTTATTACATATTTTTTATTGTGGTGGCATTTTCCTCTCTTTGGTGCTGGTAGTGATTTCAGAAAAGCAAAATAAAAACAAAAAAATGTGTAAATATTAGCCTTTGCTGAAGTTTATAGACTGAATCTAAAGCAAATGCTGGTGTTATAAAAAAAAAATAAATATAAGGCTTTATCTTTAAAGATAAGACAGGCGCTTCACCTATAGCTCTTTCAACAGAGGACTCTGATGAAATGATCCATAGCTATCAACTTATAGTGTGAAGGTGTTATTTGCGGAGAGTAATTTGTAATTTGCTAGGTCTGTTTGACTACAGGAAGGCTGTAGGAAAGTATCTAATTGCTGATAATGTCATTTTTTAAGGAGTGGAGTTAGATATGACTTTAGATTACTGCTTGATTTCTCTGTGATCCATCAATCTAATACTATTTACTTCTAATGGAACTTAGACAACTTTATGAAGATAAAAAAATGTTTTTCAAATGCTAAAATATGAAAGCAGGTAGTACCACACAGTGAAAGACATGGTATAAAGACTTAGATTTTTTTTCATAAAGAATGAAAATACAGGCAAGTGATTGTTCAATACACAGAGCTATGCAAAAGCTCACTCTACAAAAATTCAAAATATTATTGGCTGGAATATAACTCCAGACTTCAGGGCAGGTATTTAGGTTTTTAACTACTTCAGTAAAAGAAAAACTAACTCTTCAATAAAAGAAATTCAGTAGCAACATTACTAGCTAGCATAGGAAAATGAATGCTAATATTTCAGCTGTATCATTGATGCCTTAGGTTCCAGCTTTTATATTTTTAAATCCTGTACTGCCCGGTGTGTAACTCTGAAGTTTCTTGGAGCCTGTTGGCTGCTGCTCTCTTATGCCAGACAGACACAACAAAGCCTCTCCGAGCTCATTGTTCAAGGACACTCAGGCTGTCCTAGGCCCAAAAGGTGTAAACCAGGGCCTCTGGAGAGGTGGAGAAATTGAAGAAATTCCATCATTAGCTGAAGTTTGAATTGGTGAATTTATGCTGATATGCAAATGAACCAAACCTATAAAAGTGTGAAGAACTTGTGACTCGTCGTCCATCTTGGGGTCCATTTTGGATGTGGCCTTTGGCTCCCCAGGGTGCACCTTTGAAGGCCTTTCAAATAAATATCCACCTTCATTCCCTTACTCCTGTCTAGTCTCTGTTTCTAGGTAGCCTCCCAAGGCACCAACATCCCTACTTCAATGGCTAACTCCCCAAAACCCTATCTGAATAACATGTCAAGGAAAAAACAACTTCTTAAACACTGTTTTAGCTCTTGAATATTTTACTTTATACAATGGATACAAAAATGTCAATGAGTACAGTGCCTGTATAATCATCTGCCCTATACTGAAGAACAGGCAATGTGTTATTAGCTGAAGCTATAACCAGACAACATATAAAGGAAACCTCCTGCAGTAAATGCATCCCTTCACTGTCTCCTTGTCTGTTGAAATCTGAGAGAGGAACAGCACGTTAAAAAATCAGGGTAAAATATTTTATTATATACAACGGCTTATGCTGGACAAGTAAGAGAGTAGGAAAAGATATTAAATTGCAACCCTGTTGGAAAGTTTAAAATCTAGCTGAGTTAACTTTCCTCTCCTCTACCCCTTGATCAAAGATGCTGTTATAAATTGAGATATATGAACCAAGGCATCAATTTGGTAGCTCTTTTTTTTTCTTTCTCTCCCAGCTAATAGATATTAAATTTTGTATTGGGCATTCAAACTTGTTTTCAGCCTTGAGCCTGGGAGGCCTTCCCACCCTACTGAGGTCAATTGGTTCAAAATGTGCAGAAGGTAAAAAATATATATTTTCCCCTGCCTTTGTGGGGCTCTCGAACTATTTTACCTCCTTAGAGTTTTACCTCCTTAGAATCAAGAGTAGAAAGTCTGTAAAGAAATGAATTATTAATCTCTGATTTGTATCAGCGACAGAATCTCTTTACTCAAGGAGTGGCATTTCTTCCATGTTTTTGGATGTTTTCTTCCTTATATCAAATACTGACCCTTTGGTAAGGTGTCTTCTTTTGGCTCACAGATTTGCTGGCTTTCGTAAACACACTGCCTTTACTTTTAATCGGTGCAAGAGTTCAGTTTGGAGAGCTTGGTGGTCAGCTTATAATCAGAACTACATCTAACAGAGCGCTGGCAAAATAAAACAAAGCAAAAAATCCAGTAGGCAGAAAAAGGTGCCTTCTGGATAAATATGGACAGAGCTGTAGTTTTAAACGTGTTCTTCCTGCCCCCATTTGCACAAATCTCCATGTGTCAGAGAAGAGAGGGATGACGGAAGAGGTAGTAGCCAAGTGGTACAAATGCTTTCTGCTTGTTCTAGAAAAGTTACAGCAGCACTGTAGGATGCTTCTTTTGACCTGGCTTGCTGGCTGGTATTAAAATTCCATGTAAAAGAGCTGATGGTTTCATATTGAGTCATTAGAGCATGTGAGACTAGTTCTGGAAACGAAGAAGACAAGGGCTCATCAGAAGAACTTTTGACGTTGTCCAGAATGGAAAGAAACTCAGACTCTTTTCTTTATTTTTTTAATAATTTAAATTTCTTCACATAATCTACGTCTCATAATTCAGTCTATATGAGCTGTGGCTTGAAGCTGCACAGGAAAACAGCTTGCTTATAAATAGACAATCAGGTAGAGTCCTATGCCATGTATATCCCAACACCACAGTCATTTCCTGGCATTGATAGTTTATGAACATGTAAACAAGGTTTCTGCCAAAGCTGCCACATGTGATGAACCAAGGTACAATTTAAGTGTTAGCTTTGAAGTTAACTCTGATCTAATGGCCGTGATCATGACCAATATGGCTGTGAAGTCGTGGTAATCTTGTTATTTGTCCTCATATTCATGAATTGAAAATCATACTTTGCATATCAAGTACCAGAGCACAGAAAAAACAGTGTTTTCAACGGTCCTTGAAAGATTTTGGAAGGAGGAAGAGTATGAACTCAGAGTACTCTAAATTAGAGTCTAAAGCAATCTTGATAATTCCTCCCTTACCTGGCTAAGATGAAAGAAGAGGGCTGAGATTTAATGTAAGAAAAGCTACAAAGCTGGTGAATAAGGCCTGGTCCAGAGGTACAGGCCAGTCTTTTCCAATCCCAGAGAAAGTGTGGTGAGGATCATTAGACAAGATACATTCTAAATATCCTTCCCAACAGAGGCAGTCTTGTATCTTGGACCCTCTGGTTCCAAATAGATTCAGTGGTGAAAAATGACATAGAGGAGGATGAGTTTCAGTGTTGCTGAATTCTTTTGAAAGAGTCCTGGGGATTATAGAGGAACATCGTGTCAGGCTAGGGGAGCACTGTTTCCCAGATAGAAGTCACCAAAAAAGCAATTCTCTTCACAGAAAAATGACCTTCTTGCTTCCCTCATGGAGGAGAGTGCTTTCTTGTCTCTATCCCTGCTTTTCAAAAAGCATTGAAGTTTATGCCAATGCACATCTCTACCTCTGAACTCCAAACTAGTTATTTTCCCTTGACAAGATGAAGCAGCACACAGACATCCATATTTACCAGACAGATGCCATGTCAAAGCCAGTGTTTGCATTTACTGTTGCTATTTGGCTCATCTCTGAGAGTTTCCAAGATCTTGCTTGGTTCTTAAATCCATGGAACCAAAACTCTTGTTTGCTATATGGCCCTTCACATTCATGCAAAATGACATCAATTGTGACAATATTTCATTAATTTAAGTTTTAAATATGCCTGTATTTGGTTTATTTAAGTGTAAATTGAGTTATCAGAACATGCTTTATTTTATCTCTGCTATTACCTGAATGTATCAAACCTACAAACAAAGCCCAAAAGAATTTTCCTGGCAATCTCAACCACAGAATGTTCATGTGTTCCACTGTCCTAACAAATATTGGAGCACTGATTTGAGAGAGAACAGATGAGTAATGCTTTAGTAATCACTTATATTTAGTGAAAGTATTAACTTTTTCTTTCTTTCCTTCACTGTCTCTGTACACGTAACAGATCAATTTCCTCCTGGACAGATGTTTTTATCCCAATTTAACATAAGAGGTAGTGTTTCAAAAAGCCCAACATTTTAAGATATATTAATTTCATGTTTACATTTTACACACATCTGGGTGAGAGCACCATAGCTGACACTCATTACTGCATGTTTTACTCTTCAGCAAAGAGAAAATAAGGAATAGCAAGAATATAGCCAAATAATGTCTAATTGCATGATAAATTTTGCTGGATATCCAATTTCTGTTCTGAGTGCTTCACTGAATATTGCTACATGGCTCACTCATAAACTACTTTAAAGACTATTACACAATTTTTTAAATACTACTTTAAAAAGTACTTTTAAAAATACTACTACTATTAAATCACCTCAATCCTCCTACAGCGAAGAGGAAGAGGAACCAGTAGAGTCCAAACGTTACTCTACTGAAAGATATTTTACACCCCCTTTCGTGAACGCTGTCAAATTCCCAGTGCTTTTTCAGGATTTGTTCCTCTACTCCTGCTCAGCCCGGGTGCTTTCTTCCCACTGCTTTTCCTCATGCGTTAGGGTACAGCCGGGGACAGCGATATGACATATTGCAGATAACATCCTAACATATTAAATAAGGATGTTCAAACATAGTGACAGATCCCGTTGTATGATGATACATCAGGGCAGCCCAAAGATAAGAATTTTAATATATTCTATTATAGAATCACTTAAGCTGACTAAGTGATAGCTGTGGGGGGAATGGAATAGCTTGTAGCTTCCGGAAAGGGTTAAGAGACAAGCAACGGGAAAGAAATACCTGGGTGCTACAGGGAGACAAAGGCAGCAGTAAGTCAAATAAACCTGTGAAAAAGAAAATCCTTGATCTCTTTGAGTTATACATGACACGGTGAATGTAATTTTTTTCCTTACATGGAGGATGAGATGGCCCCAGCATATGTGACCTGCAAAGATCATCTCTGAACAGTCCCCAGCCACAACTTTTCTACATTTTCTGTGATTATAGGCTATGAATACCTACCATTAGATCATAGAATCTCAGAATACTTTGGGTTGGAAGGGGCCTTTACAGGTCACCTAGCTTAACCTCCAGCTTCAGCAAGCAGGGACATCTTCAGCTAGATCAGGTTGCTCAGAGCCCTGTCCCACCTGACCTTGAATGTTTCCAGGGATGGGGCATCCACCACTTCTCTGGGCAACCCATTCCAGTGCCTCACCACCCTCTTTCTCATATCTAGTCTAAATCTACCCTCTTACAATTTATAACCATTATCCATTGTCCTATTGCAAAAGGCCCTGTTAGAACTCTGTCCCATCCTCCTTACAAGGCCCCCTTAGGTACTGGGAAGCTACCCTAAGGTTTCCCTAGAGCTCTCTTCTCCAGGCTGAACAGCCCCATCTCTCTCAGCCTGTCTTTACAGGAGAGGTGCTCCATCCCTCTGATTGGCTTTGTGGCCCTCTTCTGGACCTGCTCCAACACATCTTTCCCACACTGAGGACCCCAGAGCTGGATGCATGACTCCAGGTGGGATCTCACCGGCGTGGAGTACAGGGGCAGAATCAACCCCCTGGACCTGCTGGCCACAACAGATACTTTGGTGGTGTCAGCCTGCCTCATTTTTCTTAAACCTCTGAATCTCCTCTTTGCCACATGGTGGATGAGCAGACCTATCTCTGGATGACGGAAAAGGGAAGAAAGAGAGTGCCAGAAGTGTTTGACTTATTGACCTGCAGCCTGCTCTTTGCCTGGATCTGAGGAGGTGTTGGAGTGACAGGGAATTGCAAACTAGATGTGGATAAATCACCCTGGTGGTCTAATGTGCTGTTCACTCTGCCTAATCCACACTCCACCGTCCCCCTCCCCCCGGCCCCCAGATCCTTCAGATCTGATCCACCACGGATTTATTGTGCCCAACCAAACTGATGTGACCTGCTGTTGTTTTAAGGAGCTGTGCCATGCCCTGTTAGGACAGTTGGATACCACAGAACTAAATGGAGAATCTGTTGTAGGATTCATACAAAAGCAGGGCTTGACTGAAAGCTCTTTTCAAACCTTAGTGATTCTATGATTCTCTGAAAAGTGTAGTAACTCCTTCTAATTTCTAATTTTCTTTAGATATTCATCACTGAGAATGCTATCAACTGTTTTAAAATGTATTTTTTTTTTTCAACTGCAAAGTGTTTTTCCATTTTGAGTTAAATTTTAGCCCCAGAGAAAGCATCCAGCAGAAATTTGACTTCCAGAGCAAGAAAATATCTTTCAGAATTGATCATTAAGTACAACTGAAGATTTTAAGCATGTGAAGGGCATTTCCTTTCATACTGGGAAAGGGTCTCTTTGCCTTTCCCTTCATAACAAAGATAACATGCTGTCACCTAGAACTACAAGCCACTCTGGTTAACGTATTTGAATGGTGACAAGTATTTACTTCCATGATATCTGAAAAGAAAAGCAGTATTGTATTTGAATTATGGGATCTGTTTATGAAGGAAGCGTCAGTTTCATCATTGAGGGCGCATAACTTAATACAGAAATATTACATCAGTGTCAAATTTGGCTCTAAGTACTGAAAGCACCATGATAACTGTATTTATATTTGGCTTTCATATATACTTAAGTCTGGCAAGTGTATCTTGTGGGCACCTGTTTGATGCAGAGATTTATGGAGAATGCCAACATTTGGTCTTGATATCTAAAAACAATTTGTTAATTGTCAAGAAAAGTAAACTGTTAACATCTTTATTTACTGATGAGACAACACGTCAGTACTGGAACCTATTCAAAATGGACAGCCATTTATTAGTCTCTAAAGCACTGAAGTTTTTAAACTGCAGCCTTTTTTTTTTTTTTTTTGCCTTCTAAGTTTTGATTTTGCTTACGAACAGGTCTTAAGGGGATGTTTCACTTTACCAAACAGTTACATAGCTCACTTTCTATTAAACGTCATACACAGCTTGTGCCAGAGAGAGATTTTGGACCCCAAGAAATGCAAAATAAACTCCTTCTGATTTAAAGATCCCTTCTGTTCGCTCCCTTTTCTTTTGTTCCATATC
>VZTE01007282.1:381309-386838 GCA_013397775.1 Eulacestoma nigropectus
GGAAGAGTTTCTCAGTGTCTTTTATTTTAGTATATATTTCTTGCTGAGTTACTTTTGATTTTTTTCTTTGCAACTTAATTAAAACCAATTAATTCTTCTTTGAACGTTGTCATTTAAGAAAAAAATATTAAAAATATCTCCTATGGAAAAGACTAAGTTTTATCTACAACACTTGTTTTTATCAGTTTTGGGTAAACTGGTTTATTTTGAGATACAGCTTTTTTTTTTTTTAAATTCCAAGCAAAGTAAAACAGCAATGCGTAGTCACAAAAAAAAAAAAAAAAAAAAATTGGTTATTTGCTGTCAACTCCATCTGTTCAGAGCCACCAGGCTTGGTGGTTACCAATACAAGCAGGACAGTGGCTTTTGTCCCAGTGACTGTGGAGGGGTCCTGTGCAGAGAGGTAAATCAGGAAGGGAAGAGAAACCATCAGAAGAAATCTGGGTGATGTGGCAATACTAATCCATGAGACAGGAACAGGAGGTGAGGGTGGGAGGAAACAGTGCAGACGTTCTGAATGTGGGCAGCTTGAATGTGGGAAGAATGAGCCAAATATTAGTTAGCTAGTGTTCAACTGCAGGAGGATTTAGCAGGCAAATCTGTGAGAAGACAGAAGAATTTGAATACCAGCTAAGAAAATAGTTTGCAACCAACTTCTATTTAGACAGCTGCACTGTAAGACACATAATAGTTTAAAAATTAACTGTGCTGCAGTGTGTATGTGTGGGTGGGTATAAATGGCAGTAAGGCACAGGAGTGTGCCTTTCATACCTGTGTCTCTTAGATCTGATGCAGATGTATAACTGATATTTTCATTCTGCAAATGTCTATGTGTAGGAAGAAAATGTAGCTGGTTAAGAGGCCATAAGCAGTTTTAAAATGCTTTCTTGCAGGTCTGTATGAACTTCGTGATTTTGAATGCTGAGTAAGAAGATATTCACCCTGTGAATGTGATTGAAGTAGCCATTAAGCTTAAAGTTCAGGGTTTAAATAGAGGACTTTTGTATAATGTTTTCTGGAAAATGGATACTCTCCTGCAAAGCATTGGTTTGAAATACAGGAAAGATAATGACCCACGCATATACATGTTGGATAAGTGACTGGGGTTTATAGGCTGTGGGTATGAGGCCCTTCCTCTCAAATGCTGCTAAAAGTGCTGTAGTATCAATCTCCTTGTTTAAGGACAAAAAGCAGTGTCTGTTTTATTGTCTTCAGCAGATGAGTCTGTGTCTTATGCTGGCATTCTCTGAATACCACAGATACAAACAGCTGGAGCAGAGTTTCAGGTGGGGGGAAGTGTAAAGAGAGGTATCCGAGAGATTTCTGTTTCCAGCCTTGAGGAGTAGAAACAGCTTTTGTCCCTGGTGCAGATTCTCACGGCACAGGGCACAGCTTGGGGGGTGGTGGAGGTGGATGCTGTTAAGTGCGATGTAACTTTTTGAAAAGTGTAGTGTTTTACAGAAATGCCCTTACAGTAAGCTAGCCCACAGTGCTTGGGCTCCCAAGGAGCAGATTATGGCTGCAAGTTTAAATTCTTTCATGGAAGCTACTGCCTGCTGGATGGGTTGATAAGGTATGCAGCTTAAAAAAAAAATCTTATTATGAAGATGAGATGCCATTATATCAGTTATTGTGGCCCAAGACTCGATGTTTCAGACTGCAGCCTGAAAATTAATACCTTAAACAGTGGTGTGACAGTCATGTACAATAAATGCAGGTTGTAACCAGCTATGAGGTAGATGGTATACTTGCAGGGTCAAAAACCCCCTAAACCTAGTAATGTAGAACTTACATTAGCTTTTGTGCTATTTGGGGCTACTGCTTCAAGACAGAAGACATCAATTTTAAGGATATTTCTTCTAAATTAGGTCTCGTTTCACACCCCAATAGGAATTTGCCTTAACTTTCTATTTTTGTTGCTCGCTGGGGAAATGCTTTTTTTGTTTTGTTTAATCAAAATATTTTCCTACATACATGTTCTGTCCAAAGTATTTTCATTTATGTTTTGAACAACACTTAAAAGTTAGTAAGAGCACTGTATCCCTTTAGCACTCTCTTCTACCTTGTTATAGATCTTCTCTAAAATCAGTGTGATAATGTTATAGAGCATTCTCCGTTATAGAGCATTCGCTTTACAGTGACCTTAGCCAGAGAGACAGAAAGTCAAGGTCATTCAGGTAGGGGAGGAGCTCAGGGGTCCAACCTCCTGCTCCAAGCAGGATCAACACTGAATCCAGACCAGTTGCAGCACTGGGCTTTGCCCAGCTGGGCAAGGTTTAAAACCAAGGTTGAAAAATCAAAGCAATAGAGCTGTAGCAGACAGGAAGCCATTAGTACTGGTAAGTGGGGACAAAAATATTTTACATTTTAGTGACTTAGCATGTTTAAGCTTAGCACAGGCTCATTCTTTTATCTCATGATGCTGTGCTAAAATCATCTTGGCAAAGCAGGTGGCCAAGAAGGGTGTCAGCAAAGAAGCAGCTGCAGTCTCATCATTTAGTCTCAGAAGTGCCTTCCACTTCCTTATTAAAGGGGCATATAGGGCAGTGATACTGTGCTGGAAGGACTCCCCCCTCGTTTGCTGGGGCCACAGCTTGCCTTTGGAGCTGGAACTGAACCCGCCCCCTCCCCAACACCCACACACTCCGGTTTTCCCTTTCTATGGCACAGTGTTTCATGTATTGCCCCATTAAAACACTTTCCTTTGTTAGGGAGTGCTCATTCCTCTTTAATTATGTCCTCCAGAGTGGCATTCAAGGATAGGTTATTTTCCTCCTTTGTAGAGGATGTGGAATAATTTTCCCAAGGCAGTTTTAACTTCCCCTTTCCTTTAGTAATCCTAGTGTTTTAAATTACTCCTTTAATCACCGTCTCAAAGTAATCACCATGCAATAACCTGTCCTGTGATTCTGACTCAGGAATAAGAACTTCCCCTTTTCTGTGGCTGAGGAGGTGACTGAGCAATGACCATTTTGTGTTTTGCTTTTAAAACATTTGATTAATTGTGATCCTTTTTTATTTCACCTACTTTTTAAAAGGATCTGAGTTGGAGGAGGGATAATGTTTCGTGGATGCTTCAAATTTCCCTTCTTGTTTTAGGATTTTTGATTAACTCCTCAGTTTTAATGATTATCATCCTCTGCAGAATTCACTTCCATTGAGAACCATCTTTTCCAGATCTGATTAAACTCTCTTTCATTAGCTCTTGTTGAGCCCTTTGTGATATGTGGCATCCAGCAGGGCTACAATTAACCAGCTCTGCTCCTCAGAGAGTAGCTTGAAACCACCTTTTAAAAAACCTATAGAAAAGAATTAAATGTGTGGTCTCTATCTCTGTGAAATGGCAATGCTTACGAGAATAGATACCACACTTTTCTAAGAATACGTGGGGCAGCCTTTTTTTTTTTTGCCTTCAGAACCAGTTCAGCATATTCTTTCCTTCACTTCCATTCTTTTCTACTAACTTTGCTTTCATGAATCCCAAACAAAGAGAAACAGTTGATAAGGATGTTCAACATTTGTTCCTGGACTATAGTTTTTGCGCTGCCAAATGACAAGCTTTGGCATGTGAGAATCCCAGTACAATCGGTTCAGAAAATTTTAGATACCTTGTGATTTCTTCCCACTTTTTCTGCGGCTTGCATTCACAGTTCTTTATTTCAATTTAGGCAATTTTTAGCTGTATCCATAGGATGGCAGCTTTGTATGGAATGTAGATGGTGCTGAAATGGACGGTGAACATCTCTGTGAATAAGTCATGAAGATAGAAAGCAAAACTTCCTTTTGCAGATGACAAGAAATCATTCCCATAGTATTCTCAACCTGTCTTGAGGAAGCTGCTTGGTTCTTTGTCCATTTTTAAAGCCTTGGGAGTGTGTGACCACTGGGAGCAGGATGCCTTCCTTATCTGAGACGACTTTTGCGAAATTTTTCTTGGGGGAAATCCAGACTTCCTGCCTTTGGCGCTGGAGGTATCAGAGGACTTGGCAGCAAACTTTCTTAATCACAGAACTGCTTTCAGAGCACATAGAAACCTGATTTTGATCTTTTTATGTGGGACATATTCTTCAATGAAAGAAACCTAAGTGTTTGCAAAGCATGTACTGAAAGTGGAACCCATCCTGCCTACCGATTGAAACACCGCAATGCACAAAATAAAACCATTGAGAAGGACATGAGAATGTGCGGTGGAATAGCTGGCAGTAGTGTGAGGTTAATGCTTCTGTCCTCTCCATGCTCTTGGTTTCACAAATAAAAAGGTGTGGTGGAGGTTAACCTGGGACTTGCCCTCTCTTATGTCCCAAAGGACCAGTCCTAGGTTAAAAGCTGACTGGTAATTTATGTATCGGTAACTCCTACTGGTAAAGTGATTTCTGGCACTGAAAGATCTATTTCCCAACCAGCTGTTGGTTTTGTCCCAGTTTACTGAGGCAAAACTGACTAAATCCCATTGTAAGAAAGCCAAGCAAGGCTAAGCCTTTCAAATCTAGCAGTGCAGATCATGTCTGAGAATGTCGCTGGCTGAGGACCTGATCAGACTCAATATGCACATGCACAGAAAGCAGCTCTACTGGAGACCATGGGATAGTCACTCGTGCCCAGGTTTGCAGAAAAGGGATAGAGTTCACACCATACTAGCCAGTTGTGAAAAATCCCACTCTTAAAAATAGGCAAGAAAAAAAAAATGAGCAGAAGAAGACATAAGGCTATACTGCTCACTGGAGTTCTTCTCATGCAAAAAAAAAAAAAACTCTACAAAAATTTCTTATCTGTTATACTCTGTGTTTCAGTATTCCAGATATTCGGGGTAGGATCACAGTCTTATGTGTTTAAGGAAAAGCTGGGAGAATGAACCAATTCCAGAAATGATATTTGGTGGTTAATAGCTTCAAGCTTTGAAATGGGTAACTTTTAGAAGAAGCAGATGGCTAATAATGAAGCAAAATTTATATGTGATCACACGATGACATTTAATTTTTAGAAAATAGTTTCTTTTGCTGTCATTACATATGTTTTCTATGAAACACTATCTTGTGGCCACTGTGACTTTGAGCCAATACAGACTGACACTGCCACAACCCTGTGTTTTCTCTCCCATATCCTGACTCCTGTGCAGCCATTTCTGCACCAACACTTCTGTGGTTTAAGAAGTGAACTGGATCTCAGAAATTGAGAGGAGTTAAAATAACCGAAGAAAATATTAACTGAAAATATACATTTCTAATGAGAGTTAAAGCCAAGGTTCACCTCCCCTCTCTGGCCCAGTTCAGATAACTCTCTTTGTTTGTGCTTGTAAACACAGTGTGGGGTTAGAGAGTTGATGGGGCAGGTGGGATGTGGAATCCACAGTTCCTTTCTTCTGAAGGTATTGTGGAAAGAAGACTCTGAAGCAATGACCTAATTTATATGCTAAGGCTCTGCCAAGTTAAGTTTCCTGGCAGTGTATGACGTTTTGGGGTTTTTTTGTTTCCTGTTCTGTTATGGGGTTTGTCTGGTGTTTATTTTGTTGTTTTGTTTTTAATTTTTTTT
>VZTE01007282.1:393079-408079 GCA_013397775.1 Eulacestoma nigropectus
GGGGGGGGGTCCTTATTTTGCATTAGACAGTAAATAGAATGGACATCCCTGGCAAAATGTCTGTTTGACCACCCTTTAAACAGCCTGGCCAAGTCCTGGAATAGGCTGAGGACGAGTTGTTATGAACATGGTAGTGAAAGAAGAAAGAAAATATATGCTTAATGTAAAAGCAGGGAATTGACCTGACATTACTACTGTTGAACTATGAATACCAATATAAACACAAGTCAGGGAAAGCCCTCCTGAGGACAGAGCATTCAGAGGCAGCTTTTTTAGGTCACAAGCACCCTAAGACCCAAGTTAGAGCCATGAAGGTCAGAGTGAGTCTGTCAAGGCTCCCTTAACTGCAGACTGAACAACCTCAAATCAGATAAAAGTAGCAGTTCCTGATGTCATAGAAGATATCTAAAGCCCTGAACTGTGTCTTGGTGCATCTGCATTAGGGTTTTAGTCCTGACCAGGCAAATGGGTTGACATGGAAATCCTAGTCCACACCCCTCGTGGTTTACACTATGATGAGGTCTTCAACCATAGAATTCTATTCCCCTCAGATGAAACTAAACTGGGATGTGTTTAGGAGCATGCTTAATGGACTTCAACCACTAATAGAAAATCAGAGCATAGGCTAGGGCTACTTACTGCTTATGCTGGCAACAAACCATAACCAGAGTTTACAAAATGTCAGATTTTACTTATTTTATTTATTATTCTATTATTCTATTGTATTCATTAATTCTGAGTTTTTCAGATGTACATATTTTGAAGGCATAATTTCCTTAACTGAGTACTCACAGATGACCACAGAGCTATATTTTTCTAAGGAAAAGTTTATCACTAAATGATGTGAACACATACCAAAAAGGGTGTTCTAACTTTACAGAGGTGCCTTTTTATACTATCCCAGAGCCATATTTGCAGTCTTTTTCCAATGGGTTTAGTCTCTGATCCCTGAATGTTTTGTATGGACTGTGAAAATTAAGGACAGTGTGGTTCTGGTCTTCTCTCTCGGGGTCTTCAAGATCCTGCCCTGGACAGAAGATGCCTGAACATACTCCAGGCCAGCAAAGGAAGTTAGAAGCTGGTTACATTGGAAGGGTTCAAGCCTGTTATGGAAGTACTAGATCAAAGCAGAAACTACAAATTCCTTATTCCTTAGAAGACTTTGACAAACACAGAGATATTTCTTTGAAAAAAAAAGGGTAGTTGGTGATAGTGGCCCATGCCTAGGGCCACATGAAAACTGTGTTCAGCATAATCATGATATTTCTCAAAAAGTTTCTAAATAGGGTAGTAGCCCAGTTGGCTGAAAAGCTAAGGACCTAGATATGAGATATCTGTACACTTTACAAGAGAATAAGTGAAACATCATCAATAAAGGAATTTTGACAGCATAGTAACATAAATTAAATGTTACAGAAACAAGATTTGCATGAAGCATTTCTAGCAGTATGTGTGAACCCAAGGGGGGAAAAAAAGGTGTAGTTAATAAAGTTCACTAATTACAAAAGTTTTTTTACACCTAAGTTTTCTTGTGTGCTACATTCTAGACATCTGCCTACTTTGAAATACCATTTTTATCAGATAGTTCAATGTCTTTTTTTGTTATGGTGAATAAACTTGTAGCATTCGTGACGTCCATGTGATTCCTATTCCCATTGGAGGATGAAGTTTCCTTTGGCAAAATGAGATTCTGGCAAAAAAGGCTATTAATAAATGTAACTTCTTATGCGTAGCAAACTATTTTGTGTACTTGCAGCATGGGGAATTCTTCAAATGGTTTTCTTTTATGAATAATTGTAAATTTAATGCTGGCATCAATAACTTCTTTAAATGGCTCATTCTATATCTGAGTTACACACTTCTTAGCAACACAGCTCAGCTTTAATGAATCTTGTGCATAATTTTGGGTTTTACTGTGTGAGTACAAAAGCAAGGAAGATGCTAGAATTGTTCAAATTACCTGGCTCTTAAACAGTTTGAGGGACAAAGGAATGCATTATGCTTTGGTCATTGAGATTGTAGAATGCAATGGAATCAACATTTTTTGGTTTATTATTCAGTTGCAAAAGAGACTCAAAAAAATAAAAATGCAGCACATTCACTGAAAAATAGAAGTTTTCTCAAAAATCACCTAGACAAGCAGGATTTTCCTGAAAACAACTTTCTTCTACAGTCTGTGAGTTTGCTATAGACAGCTGTAACCCAACAGTTACAAGAAGCTGTGATGTTATTTGTTTTAGGGCATCTCCATTTGCCGGTTGGAGCTCTTTCCACAGAGGGTACAGCACAGGGCAAAGGCAGACACAGCTACAGCTTGAACTGCTCTGTGTTTGGAAATGTTGCCATCAAACAGGAAGCTTCTGCACATGGTGTTCCAACAGTTCAACGCCTGTGAGGAAGTTTTAGTACTTTAAACGCCCCTCTCACCCCGCTGTGGGGATCAGCCTACAGCTCAAGGGGGCTTTGGCTGAAGCCTTTGTCTTGGTTCTTTTAGTGCATGCCACCAGGCACCACGGAGTTGTATATGCCTGGGTTTGCAGATACACCTTAACGATGTCCCCTCTTCCCTCAGGGTAAATCAGGATAGTTTCAGTCCTTCCCACATGTCTCAGAGGCCTGGGATCCCTGAAGTGAGATCTTACCAGTCAAGACCAAGGTGTTGAGGACCTCAGCCTTTTCGATAAACCCTGTCACCAGTCTCCTGACCCATTCAGCACTGGGCCCACTGGTTTTCCTTTCACTTTTAATATACCCATATTCAGCTCCAATTAGGCTTTGGCTTTTCCATCCTGGCACACTTGAGTCTGTGCATTCCTTCTGATCTTTCTTTCACCTCCCGTATTCTTCCTTCTCATGTCTGAGTTTTATGAGTTTTATCTTCTTCTTAATCGAGGCAGGCCTCCTGTCACCTTGACTTGATCTTCTGAACTTTGGGATGGACTGTTCTTGAGCTTGGTAGAAGTGACCCTGCAAAATCAACTCGCTTCCCTGGACCTTTCTTCTCTCATGCACCACATCCCATAGGATTCATCCAAGCAGGTCTCTGTAAAGGGCAAAATCTGCTCTTTAGAGACCCAGTGCTGTGATACTGCTTTTTTGCCTCATTCCCCTCTCAGAATCCTTAGCTCCACCATCTCATGGTTCCTGCAGTGAAGGCTGCCCCTGACTTTCTCATTCCTAACCAATTTTTCATGTTTGCAAGTATGAGGTCCAGCAGAACACCTGTCTCAGTGTCTTCTTAATTACCCGTCAAAGCAGAAAACATTTAAGGATCATATGTACTTGAATTAAGCCATCTGATATCTTAGAAAATTCAGATGTCTCACATGCAGATATTATGACACAAAGCCATTAGTTATTTTTCAGGCTTTGAAGGCATGATAGAATGGGCCAGGGCATCGTATTTCACCTCTCAGGACTACATTTTATTTTTGATTGCTCATTAGAAAGCACCATTGACATGGCACATCTTTGTCAAGTGATGTTAATTTTTATTTTGGAGGTGATATGGTTTCTGCTGTTCATAATTGCTGCTATCTTTACTGAGCAGCAAAGCAATGTCAGAAAAGTGCAAAGAGAACAACCACAAAATGAAGTAGATACACCCCTAAAAGCCTTAAAAGATAATAAGGTCTTCTTGAAAATGGCTGGGTTTTTTCCCTTGTCTTGCCTGATCTGCCTCCCTTTACCCAGTGTATGGTAGGAAGACCGGAGTTTCTGGGACCCCAGGGAAGAGTTTAATGAATAAATGTCCTGTGTTCTACATTATATGAATCCTGCCTTAAAAAAAAAAAAAAAAAAAAAAAAATTTTTAAATTTGNAGTTGTCGTTTTTAAAATTAAAAAAAACCTCACTTAAAAAAAAAAAAAAAAAAAAAAATTCTTAAAGTTGATGAGCTATAGATTTGAAGTCTTTCCCTCTGCTCATACATGCCTTGAAAAATAAGATAAAAGACAAAATAACCTCCAGCTGAAATTAATAAAACTATCCTCTTGCAGTTTGAATAAAATGTAAGGGCTAGACTTTGAAAAGTTTGAGTCTAAGACATGCTCCAAAACTTAGGCTGATGTTCTTTAGTCCTGATTTTTTCTCCAAGCAATGAGCTCTCAGCATTTCTTACTAAAGAGGATAGAAATTTCTGAGGGCTGATATGGCTTGAAAAGTGGGTCTTTTAAAAATGGATTCAACATCTTATTTCAGAAGTAAGTGAAATACCGATTTAAATATCAGGCCTGAGGTCTATTCCTGCAACAGATCACGTGTAAGCACATCATTTACATTGGGTCACTCCCAAGCTAAGTCCTTAGTGCCACGGCTTGAGAGGGGGATTAGAGTGGATGGGAGAGGAAGGAAAGGAGGAACACCTTAAGTGTCCATCTTAAGAGAGATTTTTCAGTCTCCCTTACCCCTCCTGTGCCGTCCAGAAAATCTGCAATGTATTTTACAGTTTATTTCAAAAATTTGGTTAAATATTTGTAAGTGGTAGTACACATTTCCTTTTACTTTTGAGTCTCTGAGTGGTAACACAAAAATAAGATTTTGCGACTTTTCTAGTTCCTATACTCTTTACAGGGCCAAAGCCAGCTGAGCACTTAGGAGCAGTAATTCATTCTTAGGGACCTGGATATTTATAAATAGATGTATAAAATCCTAAATATTTTTGAAGTCTCTCTTCTAACATTACACTGGAGCAAATCCCAAAAGTCTTGGTGACAACTGTCAAGTGAGGGTAATAGACAGAGATGAACCTAACTCTGGACCAGTATGTCCCGGTGTATCAGGGCAAAAAAGTTAATAAAAGTTTGTGTGAAATTAGGAAAGGCTACCACAGCATGCCAAGAAGAACCATATTCCCAGCTGCAGAAACCCAGGAAGGAAGATAAACCACCCATCATGCAACTGTACACATATAAACTGAGGGCCAATACTACAGCAAAGCTTCTTAAGACATTATGAAAGGCTAAAATAGCAATTGCTTTACAACCAACACCACCTTGGCAGGACTGTGGTTTTGGGGACTGCTCAGAATTCGTCCAATAGGATTCTTCCTCCCAGTGATTTATATTATATGGGATGTTTGGTTCTTGGCAGCTCTCAGTAACATGTATGGAGAGGCTGAGCCAGTATGATTCAGCATAATTCAGTATAATTCAATCTCAAAGAAGAGATTGTGTCTGTCAGACTTGGTCCTGCTCTGATCCTCACCCTTTTTGCCACCCCCGTTCTCAAACAGTGCATGAACTCTGCATTTCTGAACGTGGGAGTGAAACATTTTCTATGAAATGCACGTTTAAAACTTTGGGTGTTTAGGAAACAAACTGCCACGTTTTTTTTAGGTGTTACTTATGCAGCATACTAGGGAAGACAGGCACCGTGGTTTCTTATGGAAAGATTACTTCTTCCTTGATATGTCTGTCCCTTAGCAAACATAAGGAGGATTTTATGGATGTGCATAAAACAAGGCAAAGCTACAACAAATATGACTTCAGCCAGTTCCACTGCCAAAGTCCTAGCAAAATTATTCATTCTCAGATAAATCTTTAATTGGTTCCCCTCTTAATACTATTTCTGGACCCCAGAGTCCTTTCTAAAAAGCCTCTGTGGAATATTTTTCTTCATTTTTAATTAATTATCTGCAATGTAAATTAATGCACAATAGCATTTTTTTTAAGTCAAGAGGAAAGCATTTTCGCTGTAAATTAAGATTCCTCCATCAACAATTTTACCGCAGCTAAGCTGCATCTTCCCTTTTCCAAAGCTCCAGACTCTGCTTCGTGATGTTGCTCTGCATCAGTAAAGAAAGAAACCACGGCTTCACAATGCTAAGCACTCCAGTGGGAAACACAAACAGAGTGCATAAACCAAAGCATTCATTTCATGAGATTTTATTAAAAGGTTTCACCTCTAAATTGAGCTGTCATACGCTGTTGGGAAACTTTTTACCACAGTTTATTTTAACTATGTAAAAAAAGAAACATTAAAGGAATGAAAATTCTGCAGTTTTTCTTATAAAAGGCGTGACCTTTCACACCCTACCAGCAAGCCATAGTGCATTTAATCAAATTGGTTTGAAAGTAAAATCATGCCGAATGTGAGGATTTTTTATTTTTTTTGCTCCCCCCACAATTCTTCGAAATGACCCCAACCTTGTTAACATGCTGCAGATTTCTGTGTATCTCTGCAGCAGGCTCTTTGGAGTTCACTCGGAGAAAACTACAGCGCATGATTAAAAGATATCCTCTAGATGAGAAGGACGTTCAGTAATTTATAAATCATTCATTTGTGACACAGCTTTATACAGCTTTTCAAGGAATTGCATTAACTGCTTTTGCAGCTTCCTCAAATGTTGCTTTCAGTAGACAGTGTCATAGGTCATTACCAGTTTTTCCCTTATGTAAGCAATTCCAACTTTCTATTAAAAATACTAATTTCCACCCCACTACAGTATCTTTTGAAGTAGCATGTATATTAAAAAAAAAAATTCACAAGTTGCTTTGAAATATTAAAGGAATATATTTAAGTGAAGGGCTTTCAGGCAGGTTGTTTTTCTGTATTCCTGATGACAGAAAGATTTTAGCCTACAAAGTCAATAGTAAATTTTATTAAAGTCATTATTTTCCTGTTACAGGCCTTGTGCTTTAAATAAACTATAGCTGACAATGCTGTCTTACATACTGTCATGCTGTAAAACAGCCTTTCTTTATTACCACAGGGACAACTCATTTAGAACTTTGAAAGTGTTTTCACACTGGAGTTGCTCATTTGTGGTGCTGGCCGGTGGCTGTTCTTGACAAATACCTTTTATAGCTGGAACTTTCTCCTTTTTTCTTTTGAAGATACAGGGGACGAAAAAAAAAAAGAAAAGAAAAAAAACTTGCAAACCCAACATTTTCCTGTTAAAGATAAATATTCTACCCCCACCACTGGAGACATATCTCAATCTTCCAATAATATTTTTTCTATGACAGCTTGAAAAGTCTTACCCTAACCCAAATTTTCCTGAATTACTCTTGTGCAAATTGACGGTAGCTCCACGTAAATAAAAAGAAGACATTCCTGTTCTTTAACTGTTGTCATTTAAAGGTTGTTATTTAATTTATATTACAGGTTTGGGCCCCTGGCTGAGGCCGTCAAAACTGTTTTTCCTATCAAAACTGTTGTTTTGATAGGAAAGTCAGCACAAGGAATTTTCACCCTCTCCATCTCGTTGTCCTCAATCCTCTGTTGCCAGCCCCTGGGGGTCAATAGGGAACTGGACAAGGAAATAGAAGTCAGAGCAGGATAGGCTTGGGTTTGGGGCTGGTTTGGGGCTGTGCTGTTTTCTGACCCAGCAGGCAGAGGTGCAAGGCCTCTTATGCCTTCTGCCTCCCAGTTTCATGCTCCCTCTCCCCAGTCTAACGATTTTTTAAGGCCTCCCAAATACAAGTAAGGGTAGATTTGGACTCTTGGCATTGGATGTATCTGCTTGCTCTTAATGCAAAATATCCTTTTTCACCCCATGAGAAGGTATGGGTTTGACTGCCTAGCTTAGCTCCAGGCCTTCATCACAGAGCCATCCTTCCTGCTCCCAGAACTTTTGTCAGCTGTTGTTGTCATGCAAATAGGATTGCAGACAGGCCAATTTTATAAATTGTCCAGATGAATGAGTTATATGAGCAAATGCTGCTTGAATTACAGATGGATAGCTCAATCTTTGTATTTTGCTGTTCTGAATACATTTCTACGAATTAAACTGGCTATCTTGATATCTGAAAAATTAAGTTCATCTCTTGGAACTTAAATAAAGCAGTAGTGCTTGAGTCATCCAAATGCAGAGTTGAAAAGACCACAGGAGATGATCTAACCGACCTCTCTTGACCAAGAGGGAGTAACATTGCCTAGAACTTCACCCAAGAGTTTATCTAAACTGGATTTAGCCACCCATTTCCATCCATCCATCCATCCATCCATCCATCCATCCATCCATCCATCCACACACCGTTTCAGAATCCCTTTTAAAGAAAATTAAGCCATGGTTTCTCTCCCCCGCCTTTTTGAGCTTTGGAGAAGAAGAAAGTGACTTTTTACACATTACAAATTGACATTTTACTTTCTGATTTTCAAGCTGCCCAAATCCAGGCTCCTCCAACAGATTTTCTAACAACTCAGTGTTGCTAAAAGCTCCCCCTTTTGCCTTCTCCTCACCACCGCATCCCCAGGTCTTCCCTCACCATGTGTCAGTACACATGCCCACAGGAACTCTTAAAAAGCACAGAAAACACACCTAGAAAAACCAGCTTGATGCCTTTCCAGGTTATCAAGCTAAAGTGGATGATGACAGACTCCAGCAAGGATCAAAAAACAATGGAAAGGAGTGAATGTGTAGGCAAGGGCTGTGAATCAGGGAGGGTGGAGGGCGCAGCGAGCTCTGTGGATGGCTCTGGTACCTCAGAGCACAGATTTAATGCTGAATTTTATTTGGCATAGCTGAAGACTGCTGCTGTGAGAGCCTTCTCTCGCCATTCCACACTGCTGTGCTCCCAACTTTTCCTTCAGGGCTGGATCAGTGAATCACACACCTTCATGATGTGTAGTTTGATGGGTTAGTTTTTCCATCAAGCCATTAACCAACTCAATTCAGAGCCTCCTAGGCACTGGATCAGATGGGAATGAGGCAGGAGTAGCAAGGGATGGACATGGAACCCTTGGCAGCAGTCCACAGTTGACTCAGATCACACATTAAATGAGAGGAACAAATTCTTCCCTTTTTTTAATGCTGATTTAGTCCAATCTGCTTGTAACTCTGAGTGTGACACTCCACACTGGATCTACTAGTCCAGCAGAGACCTTTTCAACACAAAGTAGAGACATTTTCCCAGTAAAACCTCCAGGAATGTGCTTTCCCTTTGCTAAAGTAAAGGCACAAGAGTCTTGCCTCAGTACAGGAACGTGGTATTCATACTCGTCTTGTAACACTTTTAGTCATGTCATTCAGAAACAGAAACCATCCTGCTTTATTCAGCTAGTCAAATCAATTCTGAATAAAATCCCAACCAGAAAACCTCAACCGAAATAGTGGAGATCAGAATATATATATTTCATAGGCTAAAATATTCTGAATCAAAAATCCTGAAAGACACCATTAGAAATAGGGAGCTCCTCATGGAAAACTCTCAAATGGACAGAGAGAAGACTAAATGTGCTTTAAGTCCTTTGCTACGAGTATTCTCTTTGGTGTGTGAACACCACCGTCCTTCTCCCCAAGGAGGCTAATTTAATTGTTCTTTGTACATTTTTAGGAAGTATTTGAAACACAGAGGCTATAAATTTACCACTTGTCAGTTTGGGCTTCATGTAGAACATGCATCTGGTGCTCTGCTGACATCTCAAAGCTTGCGATTCTTGACAGAGAATATGTATTTGTGGATACCCAACCAGGAGGTTACATTTAAGGTCTGAATCCATGCACTGCACTCATGATTTATAACAAACATTCTCTCTTTGGGTCACCAATGCTTTATCTGCTGCCCGTTGAATGGACGTGTTTTGTATGAAAGAGATTGAACACATATCAATGATTTTTAAGTTTCATTGTTTCAGCTGTCTAGAAATAGATGTAAAATTTCAGAAATTAAACTCCAAGTACACGTTACAGTGATTTTTGTCCTCCTGGACATCAACAGGTATTTTTCTCCTTCAAGTTGTGAATTTCAATAGATTAAAATGCTCACGAGTATTAGATATCTGCTGCAGAACCATCTGTCCCACCTGCAGGACTGCCCAAAGACTGTTATCCAGACAAAAGACATACAAAGACTGTTTCAAATTCTGGGTTGATTGTTTCGATATATAGCAGTAGATATCCAGCCCACATTTTGCAACCAATTTTTTGCTAGGTTTCCCTGCCAGAAACTGAGGATTTTTTTTTCCTCTTCCCCCCACAGTCATGTCCCTCATGCTAATGTAGATTCTATCAAAAAGCATGATTTGTGATGTTTGCGTGTTACTGTTTACTTAAAAGTGCTAAAACCACCTTTTCTTATCAACAGGAAACTTTCAAGATATTTAAAAGCATGCCTTTAAACCTCCTGGCAGCAATAAAGCAAAAATGGCAGGTGGCTGTATAAAAGAAGCTGGATATGTTTATACTACAACTAACCATGGGAAGGGGGGAAATTATACCCAGTACTGTGGGCTGGAGTCTCATCTCATTTACAAAGGTGCAAATCCAGAGTAAAACTCGGTTGGCACCAATGCTTTTTAAAAAGTCAGGCTTTATCACAGTGTGTGAATATAAAAATTGAACTGGATTTCTTCTAAACAGAGCTGTATTAAGTTTTCTGGGGTGAGGAGGGACAAAGGGCCAGTTTGCCTGTTCTCCTGCAGAACCAGTAGCTTTTGTTATGCTACTTTGAAGTACTAAAAGGTGCGGTGCCTGTGGGATGGGAAAGCTGAAAAATTCAAATTAGTCTGGAGAAATAAAAGTTGAATTTTCTTTTCAGATAAAAGAAAAAAAAAAAGGCTTTTTTTTTTTGATCGGTTGGTTGGTTTTTTTTTTTTGTTTTGCTTTGTTATTTTCCCACCTGTCCAGCCCTAGCCAGTCCTCTCAAACCGTGCACAAGCAGAATCTTCCCAGAAGTGAAGCAACAGCTATTTTGGTAAGGTAATCCCATACCTGCAGAATGGAAGCAGCTGCCACTATGCAGATCAGACACACTGGTAAGGACAGTGGACAAGACTTGGCTCTTTGTAATGGTTTTTACTTCTGCAAAATCTATGAACCATTTGAAAACTAAGTCCTTGCTGCTGTTTTCCTGCATTTTTTTCTATATTGTACTTCAGTGGAAAAAGGACTGTGAGGGAACTTAGGCTTGTTTGGTCTCCAGTTTGGCAGTCTTTGAATCACAAAGGATATAACCACCTCAGAACTGACAATATTTGAGAATTCTTTCCTTTATTCTTGTAGCCGGCTGTGGAAGAGGAGGAAGTATCACACCTGTTTTGATGCTAAAGGCCCCTTCTGTTAGAAAATGATTGTCCTTGGTTAAAAGGAAATAGAATAAAAGTGCCCCCAATGACTCGAAAGGCAGTAGTTTAACAAGCTATATTACTTTTGCTGTTTTTCTCCCCCTGTCTTTTCCATCTAATAGACTCCTTGGTGCTAGTGACCAGAGTGACACTGGAGGCAGCAGGCAATGACACATTACAGGAATTCCTCTAACTGACTTTTATCCGGCGACTTTGAGTGCAGGTGCGAGCTGAATTGCGCGAGGTAGTTCAAGCTCCCTCTCTCTGATTTCAGTCTTTCCAGGGGGTCAACTGCTTATGAAGAATATCCATTATTTATACCTTTCAAGGGAATTACATCAGCAGGAACACATGTATTCATGTAATAAAGCTAGAAAGCACCGTGCAAAGCCACGCTGCTTTAAATATGTATGTGAAATACACTGAGCCAAGTTCTGAATTGACTTGCACCTCTCTTACATCGCTGTCTCCAGCAGAAGCACTGGCTGTAAGTCAGTAACTTTGGCTCAGGGGATCTCACGTGCGCCTGAGTCAGCTGCCCCCGTTGGACACACAGCCATGCCCCATGTGTGATGTGTGGGTCAAGACTTCCGTCCCCCCTGCCATTGTCTGCTGGGACTGAGAGCTTTCTTCCTAGGCCTGGCTTAAGCAGGAGTGATCACGGAATCTTGCAAACACGGGGCCCTTCCAGGAGCTGGGGTGTGTCCCTGTCCAGGGCTGTGTCCACACATCACAGAGATTTAGTCCCTGCCTGCCAATCAACAGCCTTCGTTACAGAAATCAAATTTATGTCTCCACGAGCAGTGGAAACTTAAATGTTGTTTCATGCTGGCTTCTGGCTCTGAGCTGTGGCATTACTTATCCTGAGCAACTATGTTTCTTTTGGCTAAATTAATCAATTGCGCTTTCAGGGCAGGTCCCTTTCTTTCCTCAAGGAAGAAACTGCATCACATTAGCTACCAGTCAGCTTCAAACCTTTCACTTTGGACTACGCTCAAAGAGAGTTTAGCCAGAGAGAAAACTGGAATCAATACACCAGGCCAGCACAATCTGGATTTCAGGTCAGCATGTGGAGAGAGAAATGGCATTTGTGAGACTGATGGTCAGTGAACTGCTGTTTCTGGGTAAAGGGCAGACTTTCATCCTCCGTCTGCTGGACTTGTCTGCATCAATTGACCCAAGGACATTAGGACAGCAGTTTGCACCAGGGCTTTGGGGTTTCACCCTAATTGTTAGAAGTTTTGTTGAGAGACAAATCCAGACCTCCAACTGCAGACTTCTCTAACTGTGAACTCCTCCAAGGATAAACTTTATTTGTATCCTTTTCACGATCTAATGCAGTCTGGGACAGAAATAGTTAAAACATGACTGAAGAATGCTAACGGAATGCTGAGTATCAAGTGACTGGGAAAAACAGTTCTAAAAGACAGTGATAACATAAATGAGATTGAATGAAAAGACGTGCTCCCCAAACAATCTTTCCTAGGGGCTGGATAAAAAGCAACATTTCCGGTAAGTGGCAGTTTTCTTTTAATTTCAGTCTAAGCTGGAAATTCATAACCAATTTTTCACTGTGATCTTGGTACCACAAATACACCTTCTGGCATGCAGGTAAAGCTCTTGCTTTATATTGGGCAAACTTTTTTTTACACCAGAAAGTCTGCAGCTATCTCCAGCCCACAGCCTGAAGTATTCTCAGTTTCCAGGAGGTGTGATAATGATGAATTTCAGTGAGATGAAAATTGCTCCAATTTAAGGATAGCTCAACCATTTCATATAGGATACAAAAATATACTAATTTTTTTCTAAAATGTCTAAAGATTTGGGCTTTGTACATGCAGTGCACAAATTGAAAATCCCTATCAACAACATTAACTGAACTGAAAATCCTTCAGGATAAGTTCTCTGAAAATTAAAGCAGACATCAAGCTACACATCTAGATGAAAGACTTCCACAGCTTTATAAATACAATGTGCTCAGAAGCCGAGTTTCCAAAGCCTCAGTAAAAGCATCTAATGTCCAAGTCTACAAGGACAGTCCTATACATGAAAAAGACAATATTTACTCTGTCCTTAAGTATTAAATTGGAGTTTTTATCACACACTTAGAAACCAAGTGGTAAGTCCAAGGCCTTTCTTCAAAGGTATTTTAAAAGAGAATTTCTGGATACCTCCTAAGACCAGATGAAAACATTTTGGCTGACCTTCACACGAGAGATAGAACCATATTTACATTACTAATTCAGAAACCTACTTCTCTGCTCTTAACTGGTGTCATCCTGTATTTGTCTTTCACCCCGACATGATCTTTTAGCAGCCTTATTATTTTAAACTTCAAATAGCTAAAATGACTTGTTTTGCTTCTTCCTTCCAAATCTGGTCATAGTAGACAATACTGTTGTTTTGCTCTTATTCCTGTCCTATTGAGCCACGATTTTGTGGCTCAGCCTTCCATCTTTTGACTCCACTTTTCTGACAGCAACCTTGTCTTGCCACCCATCTCCCTCTACTTCCAAGAGGTCTCTCCTGTGCATGGTTTCACTACAGAAATTCCACTCCCACGTCCTTCATCTTCTGGGGCCTTATCTCAGTATTCATGAGAATCTTCTCTGACCTTCTTGGAGCCAGCGAGTTTCCCATTCCTGTGACATATTCAACATACCTGTGGTATTCTGTGTTACAGTACAGAGAAATCCTTCTGTAGCTCCATATCTTTCATGTTTCATCTCAACTTGTTCTCAAAGTCTCTGCTTCTCCCTCCTACCTCCAATTCCACCCTTGTTTGGTCATAATTTCACTGCCAGCTGTGATGCCAGTCTCAGTAATCAAGGGCTATAAATCCTTTCATATCTGCTGTATTTTATGTTGTCTGTTCTCAGTGCATGCAGATGATGAAGTCATTAGTGTTCACGCTATATTAATTAACGTTGATGTAAATATTTCATCTCAAGTTTCTCTTCTATTGTGGCAGCCATAGGAATTATTATCAGAATTGACTGTTGCCGATGGGCAGCCAGTCTGACTATTAATATTTACTAATTTTACACATTTAAACAGCTTATGCAAACAACCCGGCTATGGGATCTCATTTTTCCTTCTAGATTTCCATGACTATAATACAGATTAGAGAGAGAAAAAAACAATTTCATATAGTCTCATAACCTATTTAAAATAATTTACTGTGCTTTTTCCAAATAGAGGTTGTAAATTCATTGAGAAAGTGATGTCAGGACATATTTCACAGCATTTAGCACAGTGAGATATCGGTGTTATTTCAACAGCTGATTTCTTTAATAATTTATTTTAACTATTCTAGAGAACCAGTGGTAAAATGCCAAAGTCTGTCTAATTAACTGGTCTAACTTTCTGAACAGCTGAATGCACAGCATCTCTCCTTGTATCATGTATGCATACTCTCGTATATGCCGTGTGATGCTGAGCAAGCAGTTTCAAGTCGTGAAAACATCTGAAAAAAAGGGGAATATTCTGGTGGATATGTAAGAGAACTTTAAGGGAATATTAATTCATGCCCATAACCTTCTAAGTGACCTAAGATCAAGAAGCCCTCTAATCAAGGCAGTGGCTTGTATCGGGTCCTGCACGCTCCTTGCACTGGGAGCGGCACATAGCTGATGTTTGTTTGGAACCAGATCCTTAGCTTTGAGGAAGCTCTGTTCCTCTAGTGGAACTGTTGGGGGTGGTGAGGGAAACAAGTCAAAGGAGGTATTATTGGATTATTCACTCTTCTAGGACAGACCCTGTTTGTATAATCAGAGATATGCCTTAAGTGGTCTTTAAAGAAAGTCAGATTTTGTTTAAAAAAGGGGAAGTAGGAGGCTTCATTAACTAGACTGACAAGCTCCATAGATTTCTCAAGTGTTTAAATTAAGGATTGTGAGTTCTTGAAACTTGACAAGGAAAGCGAAATTGTCACTGCTGGCTGTCTGAACCAGAGGTAAGTGCAGATTAAGCTTTTCCTATCTCTATTATAAA
>VZTE01007282.1:413079-424234 GCA_013397775.1 Eulacestoma nigropectus
GGAATCAGCTGTGGGGGTGAGGCTGGTGATGAGAGAAGAGTGGAATAAGCTGTGGGGGTCCATATTGATACATATATTGATAGGTAGCTGGGAGCCTGAGCAGGAAAGAGGCTTTTGGGCTCGAGTCTTGTGCAAAACCATGTGGGTAAATTAAATCTATGTTACTCTTATCAGACCCTTTCCTTCAGCAGAGCAGAGGGATGCTCATGAAGTACCTCATCTGAGGCCCTTGGATTGGAAGGTGTGGGTGAGTAGCTGGCACTGCCCCTTAATTAATTTAAGCTCCGTTCAATCTGTGATTTGAGGGTTGTTTTTCTTGCTGTGAATTTGGATGCGAGGAGAATGTGAATGCAGAGCTGGTGGTGCAGTGGTGAGGAGTGAGGTGAAGAGTCCATGGTAGGAGGTTTTGTCACGGAGTGTCAGGAGCAAGCAGCTGGCTTGCGGAGGAGGCACGCTCGGTGTGTGGGATCCACGTTATCTGTGTGAACAGAATTCACCGAGGGGAAGGTGAGTGTGTTTTGGGACAGTAAGAGGAGGAGCAGCTTTGGTTTTCTGTGTTTTGTAGGGCTGGTTTGTGCACTGGGTGGCCGAGACAGCCCAGGGTTAGCACAGCCAAGTGTGAGGATGTGCCAAAGGCAGTCTGGGAGGTGGCTGGAGAAGGGCTGCCTGCAGCCGCCTTGACACAGGTACAGAGCTGAGGGGTGTAACACCCCAAAACAACCTGCACAATCTCAGTTGCCTCTGAAAAAGGGTGCAGTTCCTCACTATAGAAACTATAAACATTCCCTGGCTGCAGGGAACTGATACCCCAGTGCAGGCAGTCAAACCCCGGCAACAAGGACAGGGCATCTGTGGGAGTGATGTTACCCCTGGAAAGGTTACCCCACATCTCCCCTTCGCCAGCATGTTGGCACAACCTGCCATGATGACGGGGTGCTGCAGCTTCTCCCCATCTTCCTGAGTGTGGAGTTTGTGGTCAGAAAGGCAGAGAGGTGATGCTGCAGCCTGGCCCTGGCAGGGGGGGGGAGCTCAAGCGTGCTGGGGTGCGCTCAGAGAACAGAACACGGTGGGTCCTGCATTTGCATGGGTTTACACAAATTTGCGTACCAGTGTGCAAAGAGAGCAGATGGGAAAGAGGAACAGGGACTCCAGAGTTTCATGTTTTAAAATATTACTGCCCGTCAAGCACTTCATTGTTTAACCTACCCCTTCTCCCTCCAGTTTGCTGTTTGCTCCCTTTGCTGAGGAATTAGGGATGGATGGGTGACCTTGCTCAGTGCAACTGAGCTAACACAAAATAGAGATGTCTGGATCACGGTCCTAGAGCATGTTCCCCATTGGCTGTGACCCTTGCTTCTTGTAAATAATTTCAAAGTTTTTTGTGGTTGTTTGCTGGTTTTGGTGGGGTTTTTTTTTGTTTGTTTGTTTATTTTGGTTTTTTTGCCTTTATGATTTTGTGAAGAAGAAACTTCCTTTATTTTAGGACAGGCCTTTACAAACTTATGAATGCCAGCCTTGGAGCAGTGAAATGTATGGATGCTTCAAAGAAATAGCTGGAATTTATTTTTTTTCCTTTTCTCTAAGTATCATGTTAAAGACTAGTTTTCCTTGATACTCTCAGGAACAGATTAACTTAATTACTGATCCCCTCCTCCTTTAAACCAGCTTGAGGCATTGTTTTTGGCAAAGTTATAAATGACTGAAAATAAGAAGTTATAATGAGAATGTTAGGCAGCCATAGCTTTAGTTTTCATTATCAGCGCTATCTACAATACTTCACAGTACTTTTTGACATAAAATGTAGACCGAGGCCATGAAAAGAGCAAAGCAAGGAGGGCTTGTATTTATCACTTTGATATCCTTCTTATTTAAGCATTACCTAACTAGCAGAACATCAGGCAGAGTTTGTTGCTGACTATAGCTTGCAATTCACAACCTCCCAAAAGGAATGATGACCTGGTAAGTGTGCCCACATCCTTACATAAAAACAGTATTTCTAGTCAAAAGGTAAAATTGTATGGTCCCAAATATGCTTGGCAGTCAGGGAGCTCTGTGTATCATCTAGTGAGACTCTCCATCTAACAGAGGGTAGTAAGAATCATGTGAGTGGGGGGATAATGAAAAAATAGTGGTCATGTATGTTTTTCTTCAAGAGCCAGATGCTGGAGGCAAGTGATTCCACTCCAATTTTCTTTCTCTTTCTCTATTTTTTTTTTTTTTTTTTTTTTTTTTTTTTTTTAATGTATATTTGTGGTCCTCATTGCTGTGGAGGAAAGCCAGAAAATGTGACCCCAAAATACTCCAGAGGCTCAAAATCTATTTCCTACCTTAAAGAGAGTTTCTTGATTCAGCAGGCTGTTGTGTCTGATTTGTGATTTAAAGAGAGAAAAAACAAAAATCCCTCATAATGGTGTATTGGGAAGGAACACAAGGCTTGGCAGCAGGAGAACAGAGGCAATGTTGTAGAGAAGTTAATGTGTACAACTGTAGCTAAATTAGAACTGGATGCTCGGAGTTGCACTGCGATGTCCTCAATACAACAGAAGATTAGATATCAAGAACGTCTAAATCATTGTGATTTAGATCTCTTATGCCGAGCTGCTGCTTAGCCACAAATCACCCACACTCTGCTGCTCCTGGTTTTGTCTGTTGAGGTGAATATTTTTGGCCTGCGCTGGTGTGATGTGGTTAGTTGCATCAATCTATTCCTTTCCGTTCCGTCCTTTTGGAGGCATTATGTACATCTAATCCCCAACATCCGTTCTAAGTCTCTTACATGGATGCCTAGGAAGAATGCAGGAGAAAGGCCAAATCTTCCACCACAGCAGCAAAGCTGTAGCTGGGCTGTTTGGCAGACGCTGAGTCGATGCTGGCATCTCGCTGGAGGGAGGACTGAGGAGAGCGTGCCCAGCCTGCTGGGGGCACAGGAAGGGGGTGGATACTGGCAGTGCGTTCCTGAAAGAGAGAAAAACTGATTGCATTATTTGCAACATACCTTTATGATTAGCCAAGAAAATGAAAGTGTTTAGAGGGAGTCAAGAGATTCATCCCATGAAGTGGTAAGTGATGGGGTTAGTTCTGCCTGACGTCTCAAGCCTGAGACTTGTGTGTCTAAGTTAAGTGAATTGTCTGAATTTCTTTGGTCTTCAAAGAGATGAGTTGGTGCACAGTAAGGGATGGGTACATGGGTGCCTCTTGAAGTCTAACTCTCCCCCTTGCCTACAAAGGAAGATAGATTACCCTCTTAGATAGCTGTGTCTAGGTGAGATTTAACAGGACCTAAGCATCTGGTTGCAGGTATCTTGGAGATAAGCCTTTTCCATAGTCAGTTGAAAGGGGATGGTTTCTTCTGAGAACAACTGGGACCTTTTCAGGTAGGTTTCCATTCTAAATATTCACTGGAAAAGATATCCATACCTTTACCTGTAGGCCTTCACCTGCATAGGATGCCTGCATTCCTAACCAGCTAAAACCTGGCTACCCACTGACAGAGGATCTTACCACACGATGCATATTCCTACAGCTCCTGAAGACATGCCTACAAAAGGCAGGATTTTTGTTGCAACACCAATTTCTGATCTTCTGTTAATGGAATCTTTTGTGTCAGTCTCCAGAAAATAATGGTATTTGTACTGTTAAAAAAAAAAAGGCTCAGTGAAGATTGTACATGTTTTTACATTAATTATCAACAAACAAAAGCTTTGGCCTCTCTCACAGTTCCTGCAAAAACTCAAATAGTATATTTTATGTCTTGAACTCTTAAAAGTACCTAATTTCAAAATGCACAGAACTAAATAACCCAGGAATAAAATTAGGGCAATATCTGTGCTTCCCTATCAGCCCCTCTCTGGCTGCTGCAGGGCAAAGGGCCTTTTCTGCATTAATTACATCCAGTGTGCTGAAAGGTTTGGCTGGAGCCTTAGCCCCATACTGCTTGGCAAGGGTCTGACATGGCTGGCCAAGCCTTTCTCCCCACTGACTTGACTACTAGGGCTGACAGCTGCCAGGTCCTGTTGTCCTCAAGTGGAATTTTTCAAAGGTTCCTTCTCAAACTGTTGCCACCGACTGTCATGGAGCGAGTCCTGCTTTCTAGGTCAGCGATTTCGTGTATCCTGCCTGTATTTGCCAGCCCACCCTTGTAAACTGTGTGCCTGAAGAGACTGCTTTGAATGAAGGCACTCAGTAATTCACATGTGAGTGTGCACAACATTTAGCGCCCTCCTTTTGTCCCAGTCAAGCTGATTCTTCAGACTTGGGCTGAAGCAAGCAGGTGATCTGTATATCCATAAGACTGGCAGGATGCTGTGTGACACAGCTCATCCAGCACGTGGCCTGATGGTTTGAGAAGGTGCAAAGTCGTTAACCCTGTCACTGCCTTCCAGAGGTGCTGAATTTAGAGAACAAAAGAACATCACCTGCCACAGTGTTTAAAGCAGTTTTTCTTTAGGTAAATAGGCATGAACCTCTTTGGGAATGACAAAATACGTTGTGTATATCAGTGACCACCACCTGTGTGTCTGGGATAGTGTCTTTTTTGGATAATACAACCCCCTGTGTCACTGAATGCTGAGAAGATACTTGCGTTGCTAATCCTGAACCCTGTCATAGTGTGTTTCCTCTGCTGGTGCCTTTATCCATTGTGGGCTGCCAAACTCATGCTGTCCTTATTGAGATTGGATCTGGAATTCTGGCTTTCATTATTAATTAGAGGTCAGCTTAATGCCTCCAACAGCTGTTTAAATTATCAGGCCAAATTCGAAACTTTAGTAATGAACGTGCCCTGAGTTATGGCGTGAGGATGAAAGTCAAAATCAAACTTTCACCTATGCAGGAATTGTGCTGGTAATAAGGCAAAGAAAACGTTGGGCACAAACATCTGGATTCTGTTTTTGAGGTCTAATTGACGAAAGATTGTGAAAATGCAGGATGGGTGTCATGATGTGTAGTAGGAAAGGTGAGGTGGCTGAAGAGTAGATAAAACTGAAAAGAGGATAAAAACCAGCAACTGCTCTGACACAGGAATTGCTGCCCTGTATTAATAGAAAGTATATGTAATAACATGGTTCTTAATAAGAAGATTCAAGCTCAGTATTTACCTAATTACATGAAAAGTGGGATGCAAAGGACACTACTTGGGAACTGAAGACTTGGTGGATTACCTAAACAGGAAGCGTTTCAGCCATAGTGCTATAGAATAACCTATTTTAAAAGGTACTGTTATCTTAAGTAATGATGTATCCTTTTGTGATCAAACTTGGTCTATCACTTGTTAGATCAAAATATTATTAGTTTTGTCGGTAATGTGTGTCTTTCGGTCTATTTCAAGCTCTGGCATCTTCTGCTCTCTTCTCTTGGTGCAAAGGGTAAAATGCTGCCCTGGGGCTGTTTGCATAGTGATTTGTTCAGAACTGGAGATGAACAGAGCCACTGCGGGGGAAGAGCTCTCTGCTTTAGTCTGTGGGTGAACAGAAATGAACTGAGCTACAGGGAGGGTTTCGTTTGCATAACCTGTGGGTTTCATTTGCAAAAGCTGTGTAACCATAGTTATCCTGTTGGGAATCTCTGAAACAATTACATTTGGGAAGGGTAGTTAAGGAGGCAGAAAAGGCTACTAACTAGGTGGAGACTCTGCAGCCCTGCTAGTGAGAGCCCTACTTGTAGGACTGTATAATGATGCTCTTTTTCACCAGTGAAAATTGCGTATAGCTTGAAAAAGTCTTAAGGAAGAAGGAAATTTGTTGAGAGCCTTGTATGAGGAAATTACAGAGCAAGGCTGAAGCTTCTCTGGACTGTGCCACTGCTGGCATCCAGAGTCATTGTAATTTTGCTACGTGTTGGCAAGAGGTTACGACTGAGGAGTGGTTTCTCAGGGTCTGCAGACAGATTTGAGTGAATTCTTTCTCTTCAGTGGTTCAAATGTATGATCATCTGTTCATTGCTTGATACGATGGCTGGAGAAATGGAAACAACACTGTAAGGTTCACTTTCACAAGGGACCCAGTTACTAAGCCTCTGCTAACAAATTTCTAGCTATAGGTACAAGTATGGACATGAAGCATGTGCTGTGCTTCTCTTGATAGTGTGTTTCTTTCACACTTAATAAGAACTTTCTAGCTTTTATCCAGAAATGGGTATTTGCAAGTCTAAGGGTGTTGGGTGTTGGATGCTAATGGCATTCGAGAAACATTTCAGTGATCCTAGGGATTTCTTGGGGGATTCTCTGAGGTGTTTGTGCAGATGATACTTTGTTTTAGAGAGAAATCCTGTTTTTTAAATCTCATTACTGTGGCTTTTGACTTTTTTGATCATGGATTACACTTTGAATGCAAAGCAGTGTCATTTAGATAAGACAAGTTGAAAAATACTACAGAACTGATGGCTTTGTTTTTAAAGTGGTTACTCTTTCAAAATACCCTCTAGCAAATATGCTCAACAGCAAACTTCTGAGAGAATTGTTCCTAATGGAATCAATTTTAAGGAAGGGAATTGCAGGATATCCTGGTGTGATCTAGTGAGTGATAGGGCAAGTATCAGTAGGATGGCTAAGGCTTGGTTTCATTTCAGAAAATTGTGGTGAATAGCAAAAGTAAGATGAAGGGGAGGGGCTGGAAGATAAAGAGACAAAACTGTAGAAAGAAAAGCAGGGAACGTGAGATAATTTATCTTCTCAGAAAGTGCTGTATGCCAGAATTTCACAAGAAATGATGCCTTTTGTTGAAGAACAGTCAGGAATCAGGACAAGGCAACAGACAGAAGAAAGAAGAATCCCTCTAGCTGAGAAAAGGGTGAAGATTTTTTTTTTTTTTTTTCCTATTAACAAAAAAATTTCTAGGATTTTAGGATTTCTTGGGGTTTCCACCCTTGCTCTAGTAGTGTCCTGGTTCATGTAGTGCCCACATTTAACTTCTGGGAAACACAGGCTTCTGGTTCTATTTGTGACAGTCAAGTAGAGCAGCGGCGCTGTGGCGTGTTCGAGTGCGTATTGTTTTTGCCTCATTGAGGGACACTTGTCCCTGGGGACAGGAGTTCATTTATCTTCATGTCAGCTCCAGAGGGAAATTGTCTGGAGCAGAGAACGGTTAGTTGTAGTAAGCTGCGTGTGTGTGTGCTGTGTTTTGATGTAGTTCACTGACAGCTGGTAACCAGACCTAATCTGTCAAATTCGTTTCACCTAAGACCTAAAGTGCAACTCCCCTTCTGATCGTTAAGGTAAAAGCCTCACATAGCTACTTGGTTCCTAACCTTCTGTTTTTTAGTACGTAATACCTTTTCTTATTTCCTATTTTTTTTCTTGTTTCCTCTTCAGAAACTCGGCTTCTTTCAGCCACTGATGTTTTGGTTTTCAGCACCTTTTATTTCAAAAAAACTCAAAACAAAAAAAAAGAAACCAGTAAAGCCCCCCATCCCAAACAGCAAAAAAAAAAAAAAAACAACCCAAAAAACCAAAACTCCAGAAGGCAGTTGGTAGTACTACACAAACTGTTTGAGTAGGAGATATTATCATGCAGTGACTGCATTAACATATTTGATGTGCTTGGACCCCTATCCTTACCTGTTAGAGTTGTTCCTAATTGGGTATTTCTGCATTTCTTACCAATTTGCTACCTTAGGTTATAGCTTCAAGATTAATTAGAAAACTGGAATCAATTAAAAGTTCCTAGAGAACAAGAATCTTGATTGTAGTAATTTTGTTACCTAGGTAATATTTATTAGTGAGCAGGATTCCCAACTACATGTTCACCTTGGCTTCTCCTGTTCTGATGGAGTCAGAAAGCAGGGAAAGAAATTGCTCCACACCTCAAATTCTGCCTCTGAATTTAAAAAGTATCTTTTTCACCCTGCTGAAAGAGTTCTTGTTTGTCTAGTCTGGTGGTTTTTTTTTTTGTTTTTGTTTGGCGATGTCCTCCTTTTATTCTGAAAGCTGCTATAAATGTTCTGGGTAGAAGCTAAAAATGCAAGACAACAGTCTCTTGATGCTGAAATGTTTCATGGCCAAATGTTTGATGACTTCTTGTACTATTTTTGTTTCTGATGGCACTACAGCACACACAGGGATTTGCACTAGAAAAGAGGGCGAGCAGCTGACGAGGATCGTTCCTTTCAGAGTGGGCCTAAAAGGACCAACAGAAGATGCTCTTTCTTATCTCTTCATCTGTTGTTACTTCCAAAGGGAAAATAAGGCTATTATATATCTTCTATGAATATTAATAAAAGGGAGTGGCTGGTGGGATGATAAATAGTGGCCAAAGGGCCATGCTGTGCTTCTGAAGTGTCCTCTTTCTAGTGCCAAAATCTGTGAGAGTTTTTTTCAGGGTATGTTGCACTTGTTTCATCTGGCTGAACCAAAGATTTTCAGTTTGAGATCTGAGCCCATGTATGAGGTTTAGGTGTTATTTGGCTTCAATTTAGGCAAGTATTGTATGGTTTGTTTGGTTGGTTTTTTAAATTTTTATTTATTAGGTTATCTGTTAGACATAGATGGATAGCTTAAATCTTTAAGTGAAGGAGTAAAGTATCTCGTGTCGCTTTCAGCATCAGGCCAGGTGAAATCTTTCTAAAATTCTCTGTTCTGCTTCTGTTGGTTGTGTTATTCTTCACGTCCCTTAGTAAGCAGCTGTGTAGAATGCATGCTCCAGGAAATTATAGTTTTCTTATGTGAAATGATTAAAGGGTGTTGGACTGGCTTTGTGTTACTGCACAAGTACCATAAGAAATCTTATCATAAAGCCCTCAAAAGTAATTTCTCTTAGCAACAGTTTCTTTATTATTGTCTACCAGGCTGTCTTTCAGAACTGAGATTTTAAGGAACAAGTAGGAGGTACATCACAGTTCCCTACACAAAGGTTGCCGTTAACATTACATTTTGGGTTTGTCAAAAGTGTTGGCTGTATGAAAACAGGGGAACAAAGGATGACTTTTGAAATTTTGCCCAGGGCATGGCTGAAGAAATAATGCTAAAACGTATTAGATTTGGGTTGATGACATGAAGTGTGGTTGCTAGATATCATTGAGAGAACTGAAGGGAAAAACTGAAGCAGTGTTTCACTGAACGTGTGAGTCTTGACAATGCCATCAACACAAAGAAAACATAGTCGTGGTGACTTCCAGTACTATGAGCAGTGCCAGTGCTCTCGTGATCTTCAGAAGTGCTTGTTGCAGCCTTGTGATTGCTCTCATGCAGAAGAATTTAAAGAGAAAAGTGCTTTGGGTAATTCTTTGGAGAAGGTAAACCATAGTTTATTCCTCTGAAGTTGCATAGCTGTGGGGTGTTTTATTGGCAGTCTTCTATGATTCAAGGCTTTTCTCCTGAAAGTCCATTTTTTTATTACAAGATTGTAATAAGTTGTTATATTCATAGTAACTAAAGTGATTGATTTAATTAATATATATAATGGAAGTGCTACAATTGAAGTTGCCAGTGGAACCTTAGTTTGGTCCTCTTTTGCATGTACACTATAATATAGTCTTTAATTATGGGAGTATGTACTATTCCATTCATACAGCTGTATGTCTGCATTTATCTAGAATATTCTAAGTACAGTACTTACCTCTAGGTCCTCTAGTGCTCTGAAGTATTGATATCACTTCTCAGTTCTGGTACACAGATTTTACTTGAGCTCTAGGGATTTGCATACCCAGTGATTGTGCTATTTCTGTTTCATGCTTTATATCTGTATTATGTCCACTTTGTTCAGTTTTCAACTGTAGTCATGCTCTGACTTCTTCTTTTCTGGAGATATGAAGGCCCAGATGTAGAAAGTATAGAAAGAAACTGCCCATCAGTACAAAAAGCCCGTGGGCAGTGCCAAGCTGTTGGTTGAGCAGGGTCGTACAATGCTGTGCAGTGTTGGGTTCGAGCACGTGCTGTAGAGGTAAAAAGATGGAAACTTGACTTCTGCTAGTGCATCATCCATTCTCTACCCAGAGATGAATGGAAGGAGCTTTGTTATAGGACATCACCCCCAGTGAGTGCTGTATAAGGTGTGATAGGGCTGTGGCTGTGAGGGTGACAGTGCCAACTGTTGCATGTTACAGGGCCTGAGAGCCATGAGTTTTTTGATAGACAGAAGACCTGGCTAAGACATTGCTGTGAATGGGAATGACCCTGAAAGCTCTGCTTGACAGCAGGGAAGGCTGCAGGGAATCATTACATTAGCCTTAGAAGTTGTTGTTTGCAGAGCTTGACTTGTACCTTATAGTTATTTTCTCCTAAAAAGGCTGGATATAAACCTCATAGAATCTCATACTAGTTTTTGAACTCTTGTTCCTCTTTCCTCTAAATTATTACGTCTCTGCACACATTAAAATGATGTCAGTGTTGCTTGGACAGATGCAAGAACTAGACTGACAGTACTAGAACATCTTTTTTCCCCAGTATTCTCTTATTCCCTTCAATGAGCACCATCCTCCTCTGTTATTGGGAATCCTGAGGCAGTGGCTGGTTCCTTAATCTATTCAAACATATGTTCTCTTCTGACACGATGCTGGTGTACATGCAAACTGTACCAGACTAAAAATGAGCACTTATCACATCTGTGTTGCTTGAGAATCACAGTGTGACCATAAGAGCTCATAGTTATCATATACATGCTGCATTTTAATCAAACCAACAATTAATTTGGATTGTCTGTGCAAGTGTGTTATCAGTCAGGCTTTTCTTTAATCAGTATAAATCTGAATGGTGATTTTTATCGTTGCAAATGTATTTTTAAAAAAGGAATTGAAGTAATAGATAGGAAACACATTGCACAAAGCTATTAACACCATTAACTCCCAATATGCTTCAAATTCATTGTAAATTTGAATTAACAATACACCCAATTTTTAACTTGCCTGCACAAGATCTAAGATTTTAGATATAAAATACATCTGTCGTATAGATATTACTCTAAATTTGAAGAACGGAGAAGCCCTTTCTGAAGGTCTCAAAACTGTGCCTGTCATCTTCCAACTGCTCATGAAAGTTTCACAGCTCGGCAAATCTCCTCAGCCTTTTGGCCTGACTGGTCACAGAAAGGAAAACTCTGTGGCCAGAAATGGCAGTTGGCTGCTGGTTATTTTACAACTTTTTTAAAAACGGTCTAAGCCAAGCTTCCTCTTTCATTCAATTCAAGCCTTTCTCTTTGCATAGCACACCTACTTAAAAAAAAAAAAA
>VZTE01007282.1:426939-444308 GCA_013397775.1 Eulacestoma nigropectus
TTTTTTTGTTTAAAGAAGTTTTTCTGTATGCCAAAAATCAGACTTAAAAATTTTGTAGAAAGAAGTTTCTTGCCCTCTACTCAACACATATTTTTATATGGCAGTAAATAAAACTTTTAGGCTGATAATAATCAGAAAATGTTTGCAGTGTTGTAATCAGATGAGGACCATGGCATCCTATGGTGATAAGTAGTTCAAAAGGTAAATGTCTCTTAAAATAAGGATACTTTTTCTTTTTCCAGCCATAAGAACAATATTATGTCTTGTATTCTGCCACTTTTAATAGAGATTGGAAGGACAGCTTAAGTCCAAGTCAACAAAGTTTTGCGTATTAATTAAGTTCCAAATTAATTTCGCACTCATTTGCATAGCTTAACCTGAATATCAATAGTTTTATTTTGTATAAAAATTTGCTTTTTTCTCACCAATTTTCCATTAATAAGGAATGTATTTTCTTTAACAGGTGCAGAGAACCCCCTTTTCCCCAGCTCCCTGTACAGGAAAATAACATATCTGTACTCAAACCAATAAAGAATATGCTGTAGATAAATTCATACCATACCAATGGAGCGTAAGGATTCCATTAATGCTTTAGTGATATTATCAGGCAAGAAAAAGGCAAAATGGATCCACGACTCTTACTCTGCTGGGTCCGTAATGAAGCAATGTTGTAGCAGCTGCTGTAGTTTTTTTTTTCCTGTAGTCATCGGTTGGTGTATTGTGGAAGTAAAAAAAAAAAAAAAAAATCCTGACATTTCTTTCTTTCCTTTTCTGTCTCTATTTTTTTTATTTTAAAGAAGTATCAGCTTCCTTTTGTTACTGCTGTGATGTACTTTTCCCTACTTACTCCAAGAGCAATATGGAAATTACTAATATGACAGAGAAATATGAGCTTTACACTGTAGAAAAAGTGGCTGTAGCAATATATCAGAGAAATTATTGAATGTTATCGGTCATAGCACAATTTATTATTTTACCAGTGTGCTGTGAAAAGTTGCTCAGCCAACTCAAAGCTTTCCTACTATGTTAGTGCTGTCTGGGAGTTTAACTGGTAGCACTTTGCTAAATGCAAGCACAGTAATTATTTGCACATCAGGCTCTTGGATTTCTCCCTCCCCACCCCAACCCATCATCTTAACGTACTGTACGTGCAAGTATTTGATTTACCTTTTTTATTTCGGACTTTGTGTGGTAAGGCTTTCACAGAGAAAAGATGGCTGAAAGATATAAGGGAGGGCTGAGAATTTGGAAACTGTCTGCTCTGCACTTTGTGTGTACTCCCTGCCAAATTCACGTGTAACTCTCATTAATGCTAATGGGATTTAATACATGCTGCAAGAGGAAAATATCCTCATTTATTTTGCACTGAATCGAGTGGGAAGCAAAAGTGCTGTATTGACAACTCTGGAGCCCTCTATTTATCCAAAGAACAGGCAATGTCAGAATAAATTCCTCTTATAACCTGGTGTCTCAATCCTCTTGTGGAGGGAGCTCTGGAGGAGAGCACAGCCCCTGGCACCTCTGCCACTCTTGAACAGTCTGGCAGTGTGGGCACCTGCACAGGAGCTGCCCAGCCAAGATTTGACTCTCGACATACAGCAGTCAGCAGATGCTGAAGTTAGGCTGGGTTTGGATGAGTGCTTGAAGGATGAACTGTACAGAGGAGTTCTTTCAAATCACAGACAGGGCCCATCCTCACAGTTCTGCCTATAAATATTTCAGACCAACATATGCATGAGAGAAAAACTTTTTCCTGGGCTTTGCTGACTTGGACATAAAATGCTAGGTTGACTTTTAAGTGAGGGGTTGCTTAGATAAGTCCTTTAAAATTGCTGTTGCTCCCAAGCAATGTCTCAAGATGTAGGCAAGGTAGTAACGAGTTCAGTGGCACACATGCAATACAGAGACTTTTTTCAGTGTGATGGAATGATTATGGTAACTTTAAGATGTCTCCTGCTATACATGTGTGTATAATTGTCAGAAAAAAACCTCTCTATTGAAAATTCTCACCGTAGTTTTATTAAGAGAAAAACATTGGGGGGAGGGGGAAAAAAGTGGGAGGAAGTTCTTTATTAGGATCAAGACAATACTGTGTTCTTTTGACTGAGATAAAGTTAGGCATAATTATATGCAGTTTAAAGTGCAGAAAGTCGCATTTCTTGGAAAATTCTGAGTTCTTTCAGAGGAAATGATTTGAGTTGACCTGCTCTTTTATGGAAAACTGTCTTATTTACCTGTTTATTTTCACTGTTATCCTGACTCATCTAAACTTCATTGATTGACGTTATTTCCATTGAACAGACAAGGAGGCTCACTTCAGCTTTCAAAATCAGCTACCTCATACCCAACAATTATCCAGGGCTCCAGTGCATTGTTTTGTTCTTTTACATCACTCCCTGTCAGCAGGACTCTGGGTGGAGTCTCTACCTGGCTGGCCTTACACATCTTCCTCTGGCATCTTTGTGTGATGATCTGTAAAAAACACACTTCAGCACGAGCAGCTGTCAGCTGTTTTACAGGAACTTCTGTGCGCTGGTTGTGATGAAGTTTCAGGGTCAAACACTGTTGCTTCTTCTCCCTTGGGCTGGAGGAAAAGGCTTTTGAGAGGATAAAACTTTCTGGGGAAGGAGTCAGAGCATGCACGATACCATCAAGCATGTTGAAAACCAAGGCTGATGTACATTGACTTGGGTTCTAAAATGCTCTGGCCTTCAGAATTTAATTTGAGTCCTACTACCAAGGAATTCCTTGTTGAATGTGTGTCCAGGACACCTTAAGGTTTTGGCTATTCTGTTCTTCCTTTATTTCAGTAATGCCACCTTGTTTCTCATTTAAACCCACCTATCACTGGATTGTATGTGACTTTCATAGGTGTGTATTTTTTAAACCTCATGCTGGTGCCTATCTAAGGAAAAATCTCTTGAGTTCTATAATCTGGTTCTAACAGATGTATGCTCTTTTCACCTTCAAGTGCTTAGTGTAAAATGGGCCCTATGGAACAAAAAGCTTGAGTTTTCATATTGTCCAAAGCTGTTGTCTCAAAAGTGGATTGACATAAACAAAAAGAAAGGAATTGATGCCTTAAGTTTTAACTTTCCTATTTTTCAAATCCTGTAGTGCTTAGTGTGTAACTCCTGAAGTGTCTTGTAGCCTGCTAACTTCTGCTCTCTCATGCCAGTTAGACATAACAAAGCCTCTCCAAGGACACCCAGACTGTCCTAGGCCCAAAAATCTGTAAACCAACATCTCTAAAGGGGGCTAAAGTTGGTGAAATTACATCATTAACTGAAGTTTTAATTGGAGAATTAACCCTGATATGCAAATGAACCAAACTTATAAAAGTGTGAAGAACCTGCGACCCAGGGTCCATCTCGGGAGTAGCCTCTGGCCTGCCCAGGGTGCACCTTTGAAGGCCCTTCAAATAAACACCTACCTTTATTCCCTTATTCCTGTCTAGTCTCTGTTTTTTAGGTGGCCACCTCAGGCATCAGAATCAGCTGGAAGTTAACACCATCCTAGGGAGTTCTGAAGGCATCTTGTAAAACCTCCATCAGATATTAAGTAATGTTTTAATCAGTTTCTCTTATTTTGTGGGTTACCAAAGAAATGGTTGATGATGCTTAGGTGGTAGGCAAAAGATACTGAAAAAGGAAAATGATAATATAAAGCTAAGGTGTGTTCTGAAAGTTGGACATGAGACTTTCCTTTACATTTTCTCCTGTAATGTTGCAGTTACTTGTTATTTGGGTCATTAAATCAACCTGCAGATGCCAAGAGGGTGACCTCATTCTGAAACTTTTATGTTTTGGGGGTTTTTTGGGGTTTTTTTTTGAGGGCCATCTCACATTGTAGTTGAATTAGATCTTTGCTGATACTAACGATGATTCCTGCTGAGCTCCATTTCCAATATATAATTCAACAATAAAAAAAAAAAATGGTGCTTTCGTTTGAGAAAAATGTGTGGTTGAACAGGATTTAGGCTTGTAGTGCAAGGCTTGTTTGCAAGGCTTTTTAACTCGGCTAAACAGTTCACTTCTATTCTGCAATTTATTTAATTAATGTTCATCTCATTAGTAGGGATCTATCTTAGCCATCTACCATTATACAGTAAATTGATTTAATGAATTCTGTGATTCTCTCAAAATTCGCAATCAGATGAGAGGCCCTGCTAAAGTAATAAGTCAAGAAAGTACAGCTTTGGAGATTCATTAGATTTTATTTCTTATAAATTGTCTCTGGAAAAACTCTGAGAGCAGTGCAATGGTCAAAAGGGGCCATTAGCAGACCTGCTTGTTAGAGATGTCCAGAAAGAACAAAGTTTAGTTTGGTTTTGAAATTCATTATTACACTGTTGATCTTTGTTTTGTTATGAGGTGTTTTTATTTTTTGGTTTTGTGGGGTTTTTTTTAATTTTTTTTTTATTATTATGGTCAAATTTCCTTTAAAATAGGCTGTCAGTGCCTGAATTTAATTTTTAGCTTAACTCAAATGATAGAAGAACAAGGTATGTGCCAAGAAATGTTTACTAAATTCGGTTGAAAGGTGATTTTTACTTGCACTGTGTACAGGAAGGAATTGGAAAACATGACAAATAAAAAAGCAGGATTGATAACTGTTCACTTAATAATTTTTCCTGACTTTTTCCCTCTTCCTCTCCTAATTAAAACTCTTCCACTTGAGTTAGTATTCAACCTGGTCAGAAAATCATTATCAGAATAGAATATTTCATTTGAAGGGACCTACAATGAATTTTTCTTTTGAGACTTAAGTGTCTGGATACTTCTTACTATGCCTTGTTGTCTAGATACTTTTTAATGTGCATATATCCACTTTTTAATGTGGATTTTCCTTGCAAACGAGGAGTGTGATGGTAGGAAGCTGCTTCTGGACTCCCAGCTCGCCGGCTGCCTTTGCAGTAATATTTAGGCTGTACCTCATTTAGACGAGAGAAACGTGGAGCCTTCCCTGCCCCTTTGTCAAAGTCAAAGAGTAGCAACTTTACCAGGAAAATGAGGACGTGTTTTGCAGCCAACTCTCCATTAGCCCAGTTCTGTTTTCCTGCTGGAGTCGAGGATGTGAGTCTGCACAGATAAAGCTTTTTAAGACACCAGTTTTTGTGCAGTAAGTATAGGAGTATGTGAAACAACTGAACTTTTTTCCCTGTCCTGTTCTTCTCTCCCTGCTAACTATCCCTTTCTTTAAGCTCTTTGCTACTTCTCATTCCTAGGACAGTAGAATGATGTTACAATAATTTCCCTTCAGCAGCAGGAGACACATAGCTGTATATTATGCCCTTTAGCTAAAAGAAAAATTGATTCTGTCATGTATACATTTATATCTCATCTATTTTTCTTCTTTTGAAGAAATTTTTAACTTTCCTTATGAGGCTGAGGTTGAAAATAATAAACTATTGAGATATATGACCCGATTCTCTCGTCTTGGGAACACTGTCCATCTTGAGAAACAGGAAATTCAGAAGCAAGGCTGAACAGTGATTAGAGCTTTAGGCAGGTTTTCTTTGTCTGGTTACATTTGAGGAGCAGGTTTCCTTAAAAAAAAAATTAAAAATAATTAGGGAACCGAATGCAACATGTCAAGTCTTTGGAGTCTCTTGCTTTCTGAATCCTGAAATTTGAGAAAAACATCTTCACAAACAGCCAAATTTTAATCCATGTGCTGTTAAAAGGTTTATTATCTTGACAAAGGGGTATAGTCTCAGGAATATAGCAGGAGTGCCTTTTGCTTAAATCACTGGGCTAATCAAGCATCTGGCTTCCATTCCTGGACTGTCCTGTGTGATCTTAGCTATCTCAAAGTCTGTTTCCTCAGCTTTCAATTTGAAAAACTGTGCTGATGTTAGTCACTTTGCCTCACCAAAGTGGAACAAAAAATATAGAATGATGATGCGCACAGACTTTGTAGCACTGAGCTCCCCATAAATTCTGCAGAAAACCAAATGTAGGCTGCATTTGGATGAGTGTCCCCATCCAAAAAGGTGGTCCAAAGGCTTATATTAAAAGTTTGATTTATTAAAGTGTCTTTCAAATCAAAGTAATCAGTATTCATGGCGTGTTGAATATTGACCAGCTTCCTATACAAAAAGGGACCAAAAGTGATAAAGTACTCAGAATGAAAAGAAAAAGTATTTGATTTTTATGTATTTCATTACGTAATTTAAGAAAATGAGTTAAGTCCAAACCCATTGTTGTTGGTTGGTTTGGGTTTTTGATTGTTTTTTGCAAATGAAACCGAATACCTTTTTGGTGTGACGACTCTTAGCCCAGATTTAGCTTCAGATAAATTTAAAAATCTCTTTTGAGGAGGTAAAAATGATGGTCTGTGATCGAAGACCCTGTTTTATACACCCTGCTCCTGATTGAAAAATGTTATTAAAGTTTTTACTACCAACTCTATAATTTTGATATTCCTGTTTTGCCATTTTTCTTTTCAAGTGTAGATATCAATGTTCCTACTTTTTGTCATGTGAAGGCAATGGGCTTGCTGTATCAGTTTGTTCCAAGTTAAAAATCTTTATTTCTAAGCCTTTTGCAGTTAACTCCACAGTCATGATCTTAAATTGAAACTGAGGCAAATATGTGGGGTTTTTTTCCCCATGTTTGTGTTGCATTGATTGTGAAGAGTATTTGCAGTAACTTTCTGCTCTGTCAGAGAAAGAAGCTACTGGAGACTGAGGTTGAAAAAATGAATTTGGAAATTCTGAAGCAAAATTGATCAGAATAGGGAAATTGTTAGCATGTATCTGCTTTAGAAAAAATCTTTAGGTGGAAAATCTAACCAAACTCAGAAAATTAGGTGTTGCCAGCATTGTCAGGGTTCAGCAGTAATTCCTGAGGGCGATGTCTCACGTTCCATTCCCCTCGGTAGTCTAGATTAATTGCATTTCCTGTGATTCCACACAACCTCTTGTCATATGGAAGAAAAATCTGAGATAGTGAGAGTTCCAGATCACTGCCCACTATGGGAAGTTGTAGTCTGGATAATATCCAGTCCAGGCTGTCTGATCAATGTCAAGCAGAGGCACCTCTTGCAAAGTCAAGATTCACTTAAAGGGGAAAAAAAAACCCCTCACCCAACAACTTTACAAATGTATTTTCATTAACCATTCTTCAATAGTAAATTTTCATCCTCTATGATGAGGAATAAGTGGGCAAACAGACAGAAAGGACAGAGAATATTTGTATACATGAATACATGGACAAATACATATTTTCCTAGAATGAAACAATTTTGTTGTAACAACAGAGGACAGGGTTTCTGGGAAGGGAGATTTCTCTGATGTAGAGGCAAATCCTTATTCCAGAATAGGTTCTATCCTCTTAACTTATATCAGGACCATGTGTGTCCCCCTGACTGGGAATCCCCAGTTATCTTTTCTTTTATCTTTTTTTTATTTTTAATAGTAGCTCTTCATATTACCTCTAAAGAAAAGTGAACCAAGTTTTTTCCAGAACATATGTTTGATTATTTTATCTTAGTATGTTAAACTTTAAAAAGCGTTTTAGAATTAATTCATTGTGGAACCCTGGGGCTAAGAACCACATGTCACAGGTAACCAAATTAGAAGTCCATGGGTTATGAGATCACAAGCCCCTAGAGAAATATTTAGTGGTATGTTTACTTAATATCAAACAGCATGTGAAGTTTATTTATTAATATGCCTGCAGGTTTCTCTCTAATCCCACTTCTCAAAGATGCTCACACATAGATAGGAAAGCCAGGAGGGGGTGAATTGCCCTGGTGCTATTTCCATCTAATAGAATAATATGTCTGTTAAAGAAAAGAGTTAGGGTACAGTACCTACCTTAGTGACCTTGACCAAATCCCAAGTCCTGGTGTACACAGAAGCCTGTTGTGGGCTGTTTACAGAGAGCAGAAAAGCACGCGCACAGCAACTTCCTCTTAGGGTTATGAATCTTTAAGTAAGAAGAAAATTCATTTTTAAACATAGTCAGAAGAGCAATTGCTGTCAGCTAAGCAATGAGAAAGCAATTCACCCATCCTTCCTCACACCATGCTGCAGTAATAGAGCCTAGTGGGAGGAATTCTGTGGGATGGAAATCTTCTCCCTTCCCCTTGTTAGTGGTGGTGGAGCTCCAGTCACCATTTGTACCCCAGCCAGAGCCAGCAAAAGGAGGACCTGGCTGGGCTCCCCCTGTGCTGAGGGGCCAGGCACTGCTGCCTGCCCCTCCACACCTGCTGGATGTCACCCACAGCGCTGACAGACTTGGGAGGTGTGTTCTGCACAGGGTTTGGGAGATGCAGAGTTTTATGCCCATCTGTATTGGGCTTGTCTCTACTGTCCAGAACCCCTCCGTATTCCTGAGGCAGCTTTACCACGGACAGAGTGCTGCTCTACAGCTCAGGGGGTCTTGGTTGTACTCCCAGACCTGCCACTAACCCACAGATTTTTTTTGTGTGTCTCTGTGTAACAGGAACACTAACATTTGCCTCCTTAACGAAGCGTTTTTGAATTTACTGACAAACATTTTTACGTAACAGCAAGGTGTACTAGCTCGTTTATCGCATTGCTGAAGTACTGGGAAGGATTGCTTGTGTTTGCCAGAGTCACTTTAGCCTTCTTGATCATTTAGTGTCCTATTTATGCACTAGATAAAACATTAGATCTAGATACTCTTGGAAAAAAAAAAAAAATCATCAGTGCTATCCTCCACTTGTTCAATCCATGCAGCACATCACTACCTTAAATGTTAAAAGGTAACTGCCTGGATTTCCTCTGCGTTTGTAATTATTAAGCTCATAATAAACCTGGAAATTAAAGGCAAAGAGAGGTATTTTTATGTTCTTGTTAAAATGTCAAAGCTTGAGAAAGTTTTACAAAATGCTGAGCTCTTTGTCTTCTGTGTCAAGGGCTATTACCAGAGTAGGTGCCGAGACAATCTGGACACCTGCAATCTTCAGACAGATTCCATCAAGCTCCTATCTGTTAGAAGCTGCAGTGCTTGCATTTGGATTCGATATCTAACAATAATGTGGTATTTTATAAACATTAGTGGGCCTGATTTTGCACTGGTCAGCACAGGTAAAAAATAGGTCCTTTTGGAAAACAAATAAAAAAGGAATTGGAACTGTCTCAATAAATAGTGCAAATTGTAAATTTCCCAAAGATGCAGTCTTTTGCTCAGGCATACGAAAATAAAGCTGGCAATTACAGTATTGAGGAATTGCACAAGCTGCTTCTGCAGTTAAGGCCTAATATTTACTTGACAGTACCTTTACATTATTATATATAGCATTACGTCCTTTCAATATTTAGAATTGTAATTTCTCCTTTCTGTTGCATTAGAAAAAATCACCTATCTCTGTAAATGTGGTCAACCCATGAATTTTCTGACTCTCTATATCAGTGATGATCTTAATACTTCTATTGATAATGTTTTAAAGAAATAAGTGGAATATTCATGTTAGGAGAAGGAGAGAAACTTGGTTGAAATCTGGAAGGTGATCGTCACAAGCTGGTTTCACAACCTTTTTTTTGGTATGACCTCGACTGAGGAATATGCTCTGTCTTTTTCCTGAGACCAGTTCTCTAAAGCCACAGAGATAGGAAATGTTAAAGTTCTGAAACAGGATTTCAAGGAATACATTAACTTGTGCCTCTGAAACCCCATTTTGATGAAAAATATCAACGTTCTGTTGCTAAACACCTGTTTCAGGGTGTCATTTTTGGCAAGGAAGCTCGGTGAATATTGATGTTTAACATATTCAGTGTTTTACCCCAACTATGGAACTTGGTTTCAAACAGTATTGTCTTCATCCAAAAATACTTTGTAAGTGACAAATACATATTTTTGAGATGAATAGTGAAAGCCAGACAGGCATAACCATATTTAGCTATTTGAAGAGGTGACCTGTTTTTCTGAAAAAGTCGGACACTTTTTTTTTTAATAACCTGTGGCTGCTGACAGCATTTTGAATATTTAAACTAAGTGCCAATGCACATAGATTTGAAGTAGGATTTGTTCATGTGTAATTGTAGAGTAAAATGTGGTTGAATTACCAGCTATAATTTAACTATTATAACGTAAAAAGTTGAAGGGACTTTCTTCTCTTTCACGATTCATCTTGTCACACAAATCTGGTTTAATTTTTGTGTTTGCTATTGTCTTTGTAGTGTGCCTACTCGCACTGTAAACTATATGTTTTTTTAATGTTTTTTTTTTCCCTATAATTTGTGGTTCTTTGGTTTTCTGAATTTTGATGAGTTTCCAAGGGTTTGCAAATCTACCTTGTAATAGTTATTGATTATTGTATACCTTGCAGCTTTTGTTATTAGGTAAAGTCTGGTTTCAATAAAAGGAAGCACTTATGAAGTAAGGGAAAAGGCATCTGCACAGATCTGATTCATAAGTGAATGAAATGCCTCTAAACTTTTCCTCTTCCTCCACTAAAGCAGAGCCCAGTTGCTACCATGGTTTAAGCAACAACTTCTGTTTATTTTTGTGGATATTCTGTTAAAGAACATGAGATTGTGTACTTGCTCTTACCTAGCTCATATCCACCCTGACAAGAAAATGGGCTTCTTGCCAGGCACTTTCCCTGCTGTGTTACCAGAAGTGGTACTACAGGCAGTTTTGGGTTGGAGATATGGACTAAGGGGATATTATGTTGCTGAGGTGGCTTCTGAACAGACAGGTCACAGACAGAATGGTCAGTTGGTCTCCAGAATTGTGCTTTGTCTTTCAGTTGCTGGTGTGGCTGCATACTTTGCTGGTTGTTTTGAATTTGCACTGAAAGTGGAATTAGGAGCTACACTTCAGACTGGGATAGCTGCATTGCATCAGCATCTAAGGAGTTAGAACAAAAACCTATTATTCACAATAAATTAAATTTCTAATGAAAGCAAAAGGAACAGTCTTAAGAAGAAACAATTTAGAATTTTTTTTTTTTTTTGTGGAGGAGATAGGAGAGCTCCTTTTATCTTTTGTTTATACTTCGCCTAGACCATCTAGAGCATGTCGTGTGATCTATGATAGATGCTTCAGAAAAACACCTTCAAGATCTCTAAACTCTATTTGAGCTTGTACGTGCATACAGCCTTAGCTTGCAAATAAAATCTGTCTCAAGGAACTTTAGCATAATTTCTATCTGTCAAGTACCAGTATTAAGACCCCTTAGATGTTCTGGAATTTCCATTTCTGTGGGAAATTTCAGCATTTCTACAATGATACAAGAATTTTACCTTTTTTTTTTTTTTCTTTAGACTAGAAATGCTAAAATAGATACTGATCTGGTACTTTTCCATTATGACATACACTCACAAGGAGATCTGGAGTTCAGCAGTCTAATCCATCTTTTTAATCCAGATGAATTCGTTCTCCTGAAATACATCTGAACCACACAATTCCTATGACAAACCAATCAGCTCTTCCTTGCTAGGCAATCTAAGTTGCACAAAAACATAGATGAAGACGGAGAGCGGTGAGAAGGTCAGACTCCAGTAATACTTCAGCGTTGGTCCAAACACAGATTTCTTCTCTCTGCGATATTTCTGTGGTAGAATTTTTCTCGGACATCTTTATTATTTAGCTGGCAACAAATGGACATCAGTTCTCTCCCTGTGCACAAGCGTAGGGTTTACCTCGAATGAACTCTAATCCAGAGATAAGGGCACAGCAGAGAAATGCACAAATGGTTCAGAACCTAAAAGTTAAGCTTTTTTGTTTTCTTTAATGGCTTGCAGCAACTATTATAGACCATATTCTAATGCACTAATTCAATAGTGTAAGATCTTTATACTAGCCCAAAACCATCACACTGACTTCACAGTGACTATGCAGGGAGTAGGCATCATGGGCTGAAAATGGCTTTCTGGGTGAGGTGTTATGGTGAATTAATATTTTGAAGCAGCAGCAATATATAGCATGATAAAGCGAGGCACAACACTCGAAATAAGAGATGGAGAGTATCATCATCAGTCTGAAATGCACAAAATATCATCGCATAACTACTAGTGCTTTACTCATCAGGTATTCTTAAGTCTGATTTTTTTTTTTAAACCTCCACAAGCTCTGAAAGCAATGCTGATATCTTTTCTTGAATTGAGTGACAAAGTTGGAGGAACTTATACTGAAACAGAAAAAATATTTTTCTCAACAACTCTGTTCATAAATGGATTAATTCTTCCTACAGAGCTCATCAGAGATGACAGCACTACTACTGTTTTAAACTGTATCAGTCTAAAACCTGCCCTGCAAAATGTCTTGTCAGTTTCCAAATATTTGATAATTGGTTAAAGAGAAGTCTGTTAAGTCAAGTTGTTTCCAAGTGAGAGAGCTGCATCAATGATTTGTGTCAAATTTCACATACTTTTAGCCTTCATGTTATAGAAACCCCACGTTGTTCTACAAAAACTGTTAAGGAGTGCATGGCAAATTGCTGGGGGTTTTGAAATTAGCTAGTCAATAAGTAAAATTTCAAAAGATCTTTTGCTTTATAGCAAATGCTTTGGAAGTTTATTTGCCAAGTGTAGTTAAGCTGTAATTATTTATGATAAAGTGTTATGCAAGACTTAACCGAACATTCCTCGGAGTAGTTTGCACAATTCAGAAGCGAGATAGTGGAATTACCTCCTACTGTTCTCAGTTGTAGTTGGGCACATTTATTCTATGCCTGCTTTAGTTTTTAAGGTCTTAGTGACTGTGTCACTCTGCTATTAAATTGAGATATTCCAGTGGAAACTGAGTCTGTTGTATTTGAAAGAAGGCAAAGTTTACAAATGTTATTGTATGCAAAGTAGTTATTCTGTATGATGATAATTGTTATTGGGTGTGACATCGGAAATACATATTAATGCATCATGTATAATTCTGGATAATTTAGCTGAAGTGTAGTAATTACAACTTTGGGGTGAATTTTGTCCTGATTTGTAGCATATAAATAAGAAGTGATAGGAAGATTTCCTGCCTGCCTGTTTTCCAAATATTTCTGCTGGGAAAATAAAGATGGGAGGTTCAGGTGTCTAAACAATTGTCTAGTGTTGTTTTAGGGGCTACAGGCCATGAAGGATGCCTGCATACAGACTACACGTGCCTTAGCAAAAAATGGAGAGCTGTGTACTTTTGGACTGGCAGCTGAGGGATTTGTAGGCTACCTTTGAGTGACTAAAATGATGCTCGACCCAGGTATCTCTTGAATGAAATATTTGCATGCCTGCATACCAAGTGTTTGGGAAATAGGTGCAACCTAATTTCTAAATGCATGTATAGATGACTGATTTTATATGCTCTCTCTGAATTTTTTTCTGTACTTGCTATTAAATTAGTTTCTTTATTTAAATTTATAATTTCATCTTGAGGAACCTGATTAATATTTTTTTAAAAAAATTATTTTATTCACCTTTGGCACCAAAGGTGAATGAAATAAATTATCCCTAGGAGACTGTCCTTGCAGGAAACAGAGCATCCATTCTGTGCCTTGATTACCCTTGCCTCATTCAGTGGAAAAGCAAACTTATTTGTCCTTCTTTAACATGTATTTAAGGCAGGATAAGTAATATGGCTTTCCACAGTCTGTGTGTCTAATGGATTGTAACCAAGGTCCCCTGACACCAAGTTTGTGGCTTAACCACAAGACCATTGTCTTCTATTAAAGAAATGTTAACCTCAGAGAAGTGAAGGAGTCTATAAGCTTTCTTATCTTTCAAGTCTGGCTTAATGAGCTGTGGTGTCAGATTTTTCAGTGAAGAGGAAGGTACCATGGAGGAGCCTGCAAAGCAGTGAAAGGCATGAGTTAAACAAGGCTTGTCTTTAATTTTGTATTCATGGGTAAAAATGGTGAGATGAAGTGCTAATTTGAAGGAAAGTATTTCCTCAAGCATTTTTCACATCTCTCTCTCCATCCTGTGTCTGTCTTGCTGACCACTGGGCAATCAGTATTCTTACAATAAATACTAGAAGTCTAGGATATTGAAATAATTAAAAAAAAAAAAAAAAATCTGTCAAAATAAGGGAAATGTCCTTAAGATTGCAGCTGATTGTTATCCATCATTGATATCAGAACCTTCCTTGTGGGCCCTGAGAGTTTCACTTGCGGTCTAGGGTTTGATGACTGCTCTCTTTGGCCCTCTTAGTTCCACCAGCTTGAGCAGAGTTGTTCTACCTCGGAAGCCAGAGAAGTCCATGAGGAGACACAAGTGACTGAGAGTTGGCACAGTTTACTTGCTATTAAGGAAACATATTTTAAGATTCTTCATCCACTGTAGCATTACCTAAAATGGGCTTGCCCTCTAGTGTCAGGAAAACTGAAAGGTGATCTCACTTTTATCGGTTTTGTTTCTCAACTATTCTTTTCTATTTCAAATGGTGGAGCTGCGGCTTTGCAATCTCTGGCTTGTCAGGTCAAACCAAAGCAGGGGCTAACATCTCAAAGAGCGTGGCTCCTCAGAGGCATGTACCATATCTGTGCAAGTGAAAATTAAAGAACTTGCTATTTTACCCCATTGGCGTTTACTGTTATTTTCAAAATTCTCTTAAAAAAATATTTAAGTGAGGAAGAACACCAGAACTTGAGCTTTGCTTTGTGTTTGTGTGATTAGAAGCCAGTTGGTATCGGGTTTAAATCTCCTGTGTGGAAAAGATGGCATACTAAAACTGGCAATAAATGAGATGGAGGACTTCTATGCACAGTGGGCACGTTATAAAATCATAGTACCATAATCACATTGCAGTGTTTGACTCAACATGCTGTAAACAGACTCCCTGTCTTCAACCCCCCACCTTCTCCTCTGGAAAAAGCCCAAATCCAAAACCGTCAGAGGTAATGAGAGAAGGAATCAAACCAGAAAGAACAGGCCTACTCCAACAGAAGGAACAAAAGGATTTTCCTGGCTGACTTTGTGGCACAGAATGAGTGAGATCACATCCTCCATTCTGCAGCACTGCAGGCCAGGTGGGAGTCTGATAAGCAGGAGAAAGCAGGTTCTTGGCTTCTTGGGCTGAGGTAGAGGCGAGTGAAGGCCAGGACCAGAAGGGTTACGTGGCCCTGAAACCAGGCCAGAGAACACAGAAAACAGGGCTGAAGACCTTGTGAAAAAAGCTTGGGTCTCATCCTTGGCCTGTGTGACTTTTTCTTTGCAGGCTACATGTTACTGCCCACAAGAGCACTGGCTGCACTGAGGTTTGGCTCTGTGTAAACCCTTCTGCGTAGAGGGAAAATTGTTGCATTAAGTGGTAGAAGAAGCAGGTAACCAAATAAAGAGGGCTCTAAGGCGAGGCAGTTAATGAGCTGCTGTTTTCTGCAGACTTCTCCCAAAAGAAATGAGAGAGGAGATGTGGGAGATCAATTCCAGTGAAGGATGATCTGTACTTTTTGTGCCATCATTGTCGGTCTGGCTGGAAACGACATTATAGAGAAGGAAATGTATGAAGTACTTCCATTTGCAAATTTGAACTGAACGTGACAACCTGAGGCATGAAATTAGGAAGGAGAAATATCAAGATCTGAAGACATTTTGATTCTTTTAATACAGTTTCTTTTCAGAAAGAAAATTCTTTTGATGCAAAGTGTTTTTTTTTTTTTATTTAAAAAAAAGAAACTTCTCATTTCAAATTGCCACCTACAAAGTTTTTTCAAGTGAAAGACAAAAATTTCACAAACCAAATAAACAAAGTTATTGAAACTTTATAATAAGTCATAACTAAGTGTTTAAGGTAAATGAAGTGATGCAGAGACAAACGTTTCATAGCAGTTGCAGGAATAAGGGAGAGGAGTTCACATCTTGGTGTGTTTTATTCTGCTTTGATATAATGCATTACTGGACCAGTGCAGATCTGTAGGGCCAACGAGGTTCACAGGTAGGGAAGGTCACCAGAAATGATGTTTTATACTCTGTAAGGTAGACAAAGGTCTAACCCAAACCTCTGAATTCCAGTTCTTCCCTTTTCATCCTTCCTTCATCTTCCTCATTTGTCTTCCTCCTTTCTGTAAATTCTCCTTTTTTTTAAGCCTCAATATCCATTTCCTGTTTAGTTTATTTTAGCTATGTTTTGGAAATTGAAAGTTGAGAATGAGGAAAAAATGTATGTGTACTTGGTTAGAAAAAAGATTCATGTTTGATAAGAAACTTCTACATTTCAGATTTATAGCAAAAAAAAAAAAAAAACCGAAAAACAAGTCTTCTGAAATAAGTTTTAAAAAATGTGAAATTGTAGTCCAGAATTTAATTTGATTAATTTCTGACCAGTTTGTTTTGTTCATGGCAAAATGTTGCCCAACAAGGTAAAACATGTAAATATATTTATCTCTTAGAATTCTAATAAATGTCTGTTGATAAAATGGCATAATGTGAAATTCTCAAATAATCAAAATTATTATATATAACCAAAATATTGCTGTATGTCTAAAAAGAATAATCTCAGATTTGAAAGGACCAGTATGGACTTACCTAGCTTTAAAAACAAATGATTTTTTAAAGTAGCATTTTCCTGCAAAATTTTTTAAGAAAACGATATTTTTTTGAGTTGAAAAATGGTTCTGCCAAAAAAAAATTTTTTAGACTAGTTCTGCTTGTAGACTTATTGACTAGAAAGAGACCTGGGAAGGGGGAAGAACAGCAGGAGGCCTGGTTCATTTGCTTGTTTTGCAAGATGCCCACGATGCCTGTTTGCCTAAGCTGGGAATGCTGTCCCCCACCTCTACCATCAGTCTGAAACATCCAGTCCAATAAACTTAAACAATGAGCTGGATCTCAACCAAGTTTTATCCATCCATATTATTTGCTCTCACCACTGCAGTAAAAGTAATGAGCTCTGTTGCCATGTAAATTTTCTATTAAATTAAGAGATTTGTTTTAAACTCCTCATTTTCGTTGCATCTGCAAGAAAATTGTCATCTTCCCTGCTCTGAGTGGCTCAGTATTTAGTGGAGGGGCATCTTCCCTGTCAAATCATTGTTTTAGAAATATATATTTCTAATTCCTTGTCCTTTTATTTATGATCTTGCTACATTTTTTTATCTGTCTGCGTTTGTTTATTTTTTATTTGACATTCCATGAATTTGCTCTACCTGTGTCTTTTTAGTACTGGCTGATGTTTTATAACATATTGATTCCCAATATTTTAAACTGACCCACTGTTGATATGAGGATCACTCTGGGAAGTAAGATGTTTACATCTCGCTATGAATAGCAGATAAATGAAATAATAAAGGTTGTCAAAAGCTGAGAAATAAAGTACGCTGGTTTCTTGCTTGCTCTCAAGGATGTACGGCTGTGCAACTCAGAACTAGCCAAGTTCAGAATTCAAGGCAAATAGTTATGGACTCCTGTTTTCTATTTAATTTTTTACTATTTTTTTTTTTTTTTTTTTTTAGAAAAAAAAGAATACCCATCC
>VZTE01007282.1:444314-506062 GCA_013397775.1 Eulacestoma nigropectus
ATAGAAGAAAAAGAATATCAGTCCCCAGGACTGTAATTTCCCCACAATGTTGCATGACAATAATGGTTTCACCAGTGATTTTCTCCTATAGTTTTACAGGTAGTTCCTTTTATAAATAATCCATGTTCTAATGAGCACATAAATGAAGCAAACAACTTTCTTTTCTCGTTGTATTTGATCCTGTTGACTAATTAGAGAAAGAATATGCAGAGATATTGACACAGATTTTTACTGGTTTCACTTAAAACTTTCTCCCTCATAAAGGCTTTTTTTTTTTTTTTTTAAATTTTGTTTTAAATTGTAGCCGTTTCCTATTGAGTTTAATTCCTTCTGGTGTTTACTGCGGTAACATTAATCATGATGAACTCATCCTGTATTTAATTTTGATGCAATTTCAGTATATACTATTTGTGAGTTACAATACTTATTTTGTAGACAGTGAAAAATTATTTACTGATTATAGCACAACTGTGTGTGTGTGTGTAGATATAGATATATTGTATACATTAACGGTGACATGTAATTTAAATCTGCACATTTTGCATTATTCAGTAGTTGCATGCCAGCTGCTTTTCTTTTGTACTTTGTGATTAATTTCATTGTTGGTAGATTTTATGTTTCTGAAGAGTCTTTCACAGAACCTACACAGGATTCAATGAAGAGAATATGAATACACAGTTGTCAGTGGTGTTTTAGCCTGATCTACAGCACTAAAGTTCAATGGTCAGAGTTATATGATAATGAGGGAGGAAGAAAAAAAATGAACTGTGGCATTATTTTCAAAGAATACTTGATTGACTTTTATCACATAACTAAAAAGAATTAATCCCTTCCCCTTACCCTTTTTTAATTTCCACAGCAATAGTTTGTCTGCTTAATAGAAACAAACGCCAGGTAGGGGAGTGCTTTGTCTGAATTTGCATGGGTGTTTTTCCATGCAGCCTTCAGCTCTGAAAAGCACATAGCTGCTGTGTGCAGCTGAAGAGTTCCAAAGCTGGAGTTCTCAAGCCTGTTCTGTGTATTGCATTTTTGCTTGCTTTGTCAGGGTAGCTTGAAATAAGAGCACGTGAGAAGAAAAAAAAAAAAAAGCAAGAAGTAGTAAGCATGAAAAAAAAAAAAAAATCACAGCTCTCAACCACCAGCAGCAATTATAAGTTCTAAAGTTTTGTCTTTTGTGTTTGTTTTTAAAAGCAATTTAATAAACTACAAAATTTTGGAGTACTCTAGTCAGGGAAGTTGAAGGTAGAATTTATACTCCATTTCTCAAAAGACGTAAATTCCCCTTTTTTGTAAAGCATTAAGTCCCTCCCTTAATTAAGCCTTCTGGGGTTTAAATGTGTTGATCTCATTTTAAACTGAGCTCAGCACAATTAGACACACTGAGAAGATAGCAGATAATCAGCACATACAAAAACATTTCAGACATAAATGCTTCATCCTGCCAGGCCCAAAATTACTATTTCAGGTTTTATTTTTTTTTTTTCTTTTTCCTTTTTGGGAGGTGGGGGAAGAGGGAGGGGAGAAAGAGAAAGGAAAAAAATTGATTATTTTCAGCTCGTCATACATCTCATTTGTAGTGGGTCAGACCTTCCCCATTCACAATTACCACTAGTTAATCTTATCAGAGAAAAATTCAATTACATTTATCAAGGTTATTCCATACACTCAAGTTATTGCCTCGGAAAAATCGGGTTTCAGTGTTAAGAATGTCAGCATTGTGTGTGTGTATGGGGTTTGGCTTTTTTCCCCCCGTATCTTTAAAAAAATAAATAATTAAATCCTGCTCTTACACTGACGTTACTAATATATAGTTATAATAAAGTAATATTTGACAGCTTTGTAAAAGGGATCATTAATACATAGATTATGGAAGTTTAGGAGGGAGGCTCATAACTGTTAATAGACTTCAATTCTCAGCCTACACTGACATTTTAAAAAATCTAGTTTCAAATTTGATAACAGATTACCAGCTAGGCTGGGAGCCAGCCACCTGATTAAGGCAATTTAAATGCTTGCAAAGTGGTGAGATTAAAATCAAATAAGTGCCGATTTTTTCCCTGCTTCACTTATCTTTCCCTGGATTCGTTCCTTAACTACCAGGTGGCAGAGGACTCTGGGTAATTTTCCTCTGCGCCAATTACCCCAGGATGGTTTTTAGGGTGAAGCAGAATAATTACTGCACTATCAATCCAAAATGGGCTGCTTAATGTGTTTAAGAGAGATTTTGAGCCTTAGCAGGGAGGCTGCCTGAAGCGTGCTATGCTTGCGGTGCCAAAGCCCGCTCGGCCTGCTCGGGTAGTTAACTGTTCACGGAGAAGGCAGCCCACACCCAAGGTGAAAGAAAACAAGGAAAACTCCTGGGAAGCTGTGGGAAAGTTAATGAGCTGCTTCCAACGCGTGGCAGGCTGCAGTTGCAGGTGGCTGACAAAGCTAGGCAGGTTAAGAAAATAATATTTATCATCCAGCTGCCAGGACCGTCTTTATCAAAAGTCTTTCTAAAATCCACACAAAACGGAGAAAAATGGGTTTGAAACAACAACAAACAACAACAAAAAAGGTGTATGGGGGATAAAATGAGGAGAAAAATGCCGTCTATGAAGCAGCGTATCCTTGGTGGGTCATTTGCAAAGCTTTGTGGGGAGCCGATCTGATATGAGGGCACATAGATTTTAATTCCACCCCCCCCCACTAAGTAGGAGGAGGGATGGGTTTGTGATCAGAGTGCACAAGGGGAGAGCTAGGGCTGGCTGGGCTGTGCCACAGGGCTCTGGTGTGCCCAGCGAGCACCAGGCTGCTGGTGAAGGTCTGCCGAGGGAGGTGCCTGGCTGAAGCCTGGCTTCTGCCAAGTCCCCGCTTTGGTTTTAATTGGTGCTGTGCTGGAAAATGAGGTGCTCTCCAGATGCTCCCCATTGATGCTCTCTAGATGGGAGCCAGCTACCCTCCCCCTAATCCTGGGGCTGCTAGTGAAAAATTTGGCAGTAATTCCCCACTTTACAGCTTTCTCCGTGCAGAGCACAGAGAAAGTAACACTTGGCGCAGCCACGGCACAAGAAATAACTCGTTAATTATTGGTTCATTAAAGCATTTGAAGATCATGGGTGTAATGGCAATACAGGAAAGCTCAAGTGCAAGGTGAAGAAAGCGGTATGTTCTGTTATCAAACTGGTGTGTAGTGGGGGAGGGAGGGAAGAGGAGAGCAGGGCTAAAGCTCAGCTGAGACTCTGAAATGACATTACTAAATAGTGTACTGTAGCAGCCACAAATTAAGTATTATCTTCCATCTGGTGACTCTGCACTTGATTTCTTTAATTATTATTATCTGAATATAAATTGTGAGTTTTAGCCAAGGATTCTAGAAGGTTGTCATTAGAAACAGAGATAATTAAAAAAAAAATCATTATATTTGTGAAGGGGTTGCTGCTGTTTCTTGCCTTTCAGTGATTTGCTTACACAGTTTTCCATATGATCTCTACCTACGTGATGTACCAAGCTTTTTTATTATTTAATGAAAAATTGATCTGTGATTTTGCTTAGCAGATAGTTTCGATAATGTGAGTTAAAATGTTCAATTTTAAACAGTCTCTATTCTAAAATTGTTTCAAGGTGCTCTGTGACCTCAAGTGGACTTCAAATATGTCTAAAAATCACCAGATATTCCATCAAGATGTTGATTCTCTCCCAGGAGCACAGGGTTTGGGTGTGCGTTTGTGACTGAGGTGATGCAGTTTATGGGTTTATATTCCAGTCCAATTTCCCATGCAGAACTGTTGTACCTGTGCACCCACTCCCTGCTGCCTTCCTCCAGTCGAACAGTGCCCTCCCAGGAACAGGAGGGGTGAAGGGGAGGAAGATCAGCTCTGTGATTTAGATGCCAATTTTTAAGCTGACCCCGTTTTAAATCACAGCAGTCTCACCTGCCGCTGGAAACCTGTTCGTGTCCATCCCGCCAGATGTGACAGTTTATGCAGGAGTGTGTCTTGTAAGACACGGGCAATCCGTTTAAAGATTATCACATGAAACCATATTTACTTCAGAGGCCTGTAGTAATTACACCTTCACTTGAAAAATCCCTAGGACTTTGGCTGCTGTGCCACAGATTTATACTCAAACATTTTCATTTGATGCGCAAAGTGTGAAGTACTCTTTAGTGGCAAGACAATTATCTGATTCTACTAATAAATGAATGCACTAGTAGTCATTTTTAATTGAACAATTATAGGATATTGCACTGTCAGTTGATTATAGAAGTCATTTCATAAATGTCAAAAATCTCTTTAAACGAATTATGGAGCTCCAAAATAACTCCGGCAATCAGCCAGCAATAACACAATAATCTGTTTACCCTGTTGTCAGGCAAACTACTGCCATATTTTTTCTTTTTTGGAGGGGGGACTGAATCTTGAAGATTATACTTCTGCTCAGGCAGTAGCTGCTACCGAGGCTTTGATTAGTACAGATCATGAGTGTCGTCAAGTGCTGTGACATGTATTAAATAGCAAGAGAAATTAAAGTTGTTTTAGAGAGGCGTCAATAGCAAACAGGAGGACAGATCTCTACGCAAAGAAGGTGGAAGTCTGAAAGGTGCTTCTGACATGTTCCAGTTTTCTGATGCATCAGTTGACTTCCGTTTTCGTTTTGATGTTGAACACAAATATCTGTTGTTATGGGATAATTTGTTTCCTCTGTTTTCCTCCTTGTATGTACAAATGATAAAGAGGCCGCGTCTGCTTCTCTCTATGAACCCCTGTGTTCATGAGTATCAGTCACACTGGTTTATCTGCCTGCTCATACAAATGACAATAAGAATTTGACTCTTGATTATTATGGAGGTGGCAGGTCCTTCTCTAGTGGATTGGATCCTTTCCCTTCCTGGAGATTTTGGGAAATGTGTAATAGTCCCAAGAGCAATTTAGGTATATCTGCAAGGGTGCGTTCCAGTCGTGTCAAAGACTTACTCTGACCAGGGAAAGGTAAACAGAGAACACCAAACTAAGAGGCTGTGGACCAGTGTTGTGGAAGAAACTTTTTCTTCCTGGGAGACAAAGAAAGGGGAAGTATTTTAGACCTTTTGCTTTTTATCCAAATAAATTCAGTGTGACTCCCAAACTTACTACTAATAAAAGGCTTTGAAATAATATGCCGGCAAAATGGAATCAAAGGTAGAATTAAAAGAAATATATTTTGGAAAGTATTCACTTTCTGGAGATTTTGGGTGTCTAGTCAGGGTGGAGGCTGTTTGGGTTCACTGTTTTAAGTGCTCGATTCTAGATACCCTTGATCTGGAAAAAATGGACAGGATTCCACTACTTGAAACCATTTTTGGCAATCTGACACCTGATTCTAAAGCCTGGTCATCTCAGAATGAGTGATCTCGAACGAGTGGATCATATGTGGGGGGGCTGATGGTAGTAGAATAGACTTACTGCTAGTATGTGACAAAATCTTTAATCTCTTTTAATCCTTAGCAAGGTATGAAAGATACCTGCAGCTTTGGTTCTGTTTCCTGGCATATTCGTATTTTCAAATGTTGAAAACTAAAATCCCCTGAAATCAAACTCAGAGTGAGGCTGGCAAGAATAAGAGAATTTTAGTCATAGATGGTGGCAGGAAACTTTGGTCTGGAGACTATGTTGACCTCATGATGTGTTAAGGAAGGCACCAGCACAGGAGCAGGAGAGCAGTGGCCTTTCTGTATTGCCTGTGCCTCATGGAGTTATCCTCTGCCAGCCCTGACTGAGCTGGCACAGAGGGGAGATTTGGGATGGAGGCAGAGGCATTGTGCAGATTCAGTGTCATGATCATCCCATGCAAGCTAGGTATGCCTGTGGCTGTGGCCATCCTTCCAGCTCTGGAGTTGGCAGGAGGGACACTGGAGTGTATTTGGCCTGTTATTCTCATTTGCCCCACGAGGACTGCTTGTTGGGATCAGATAGATCAGATGCAGAGAAGCTAATGAGAGATCTAAGGAATTGTCTGGTTGTGGGGCTTGCTTGCTGAACTCTGAGCCTGGTAACAATGAATACTCATGTTCAAGTGCAGTACTTTAAGTCAGCAGCACTGCAGTGGCTCGATATGCTGGGAGCACCAGGTCGGCCGCACCTGGCCCTTTAGACTTTTAAATAATAAACCCCCAATTTTCTGTCTCTGTTAGCAGGTGAGGTGTGTACAGGATAGATTACATCCCTATTTGCTGTGCATTTCCTGAGATGAACACATCTGTGTTAAGAATTACTGTGCTGGCTCTAAAGGATAGAATGATCAAAAGCATTTGGTTAACCAAACAGAAAAATCAAAAGGAATAGAAACAATTAGATATTAATAAGGAAATAGCAGATAGTCAGGACTAATATTTATTTCACTTTTATTGTGGGGCTTTTTATTTACGGTTTATGTAATTTAAGGTAAGCAGGATGGCATTTTGTTGATGAAGCTGTGGCCCAAAGAACTGAGGATCTGCTTCTTCCCTGACTTACACCTGTGTCACCATGTATGTCTTTGCCAGGTCTGTGCCAAACATGGACAGTTTGGCAGCTTTCTTGCATGCACACTGTTCTGAATTTAACTAACTACACAAAGTGCAAGGCAGTCAAGAAGCAGCCTCTGACATTTTTAATTGGCATTGAATTTAAGTCATCATTAATTATTCTGCTTTAAAGGCAGCTTTATTCCTTTAAACTGCCATGCATGCTATTCAAAACTCATGCAGGGATCCATCCCTGGTATCTGTCTTGGCTAGTAGGATTAAGCCCTTATGGCTAGTAGGTGGCTGAGACCTTACCATATGTTGCTGGTAGACAGCAGCAAAGCTTTACCCTGTGATAAGCATACTAAAAGCAATCTGTTGGGCTTTTTTTTTTTCCCTTTTTTTTTTTATATATATATATATATAAAATACACCAGCACGTGGTTAATTGGCATTTGTATCATTAAACTAACTTGTAAATAATGTGATTCTCTCAGGAATCACATCAGTTGTACTGTGAGTAAGTTTAGATTTCAAAGGTGCCACAGTGCCTCATTCTGCATTGACGGAATTGAACAGCATTAACCTTTTCACTTACACTAACAAAGACAAGTTAAGACAAGATGTGCTATGACTACTGCACATCTATGTTTTGTTTTTGCCCAGGGCCCTGTACAATTACCCAGCACTTCAGAGCTAATATTGGTTGGATGTTTACCTTCCCTTCCCCTCCCCTTTCGATATTTCTACAAAATGACAAAACCTCATTTTTCATCCAAAAAATAACCACTTACATAATAAATATGTTCTCTTTAAGAAGAAGGGGAAAAAATAAAAAGGCTAAAAATACATCCCAGGTGCTTTTAAAGAGATCTAGCAATGAGAAGAACAGATAGATTCTCTAGTACACTTCAGCTAGCATTTTCTCAATGCAAACCATTCTACTGTCATTCTAAATTCCACAGTACATACAATATGGTATTGATAGCAAAGAAACGCAATGCTGTGCGTATATTCCAGAAAATAAGGAAAAAAAAAATCAGATCCTCAACATCTTCCAGGTAAAGAAACCTATTTTATTTAAGATGCAGGTTCTTTACACCTGTGTAACTAACTAGTTCAGATATTATCAGTATTACTTGGTCTTAGACAACTGTCATAGTGAAGAAACAAGGGCGCTTGCAAAATCTGGCTGAGAGACTGGTGGCTCATAAACTGCAGCAGATCTTGTGTCCCTCTCTTGGAGGGGACTGAAAGTTTCGTGCTGTGGACAACAAGCAGGAACAGTGGTTTGGCACATAGTAATGTTGAAATCTAGGATTCCAGTCAATTACATCATAAAAAAGTCTATATCTCTGTCTTGACCTGTGGATAGCCCAAACAACTGCCTCTGACATAAATGTCTGTATTGTAAATATATCCCACCCCTTACTTCAACATTCTTCAGAGACTAAGTTTAGAAGAGTGAATATAATCTTGATAATTGGTGAATTAGCACAGTAAACCAATACATTATTCATTAGGTAGTTATCAAAATATCACATCACAGAATCTTGCAGGGAAGACAGCATTTGCATATTCTAGGATTGACCATTCGATGCCTTTCATAAATGTTAGTGAATCTGCCAAAATCTGGAAAGATTTAACATAGTGCTTACATAAATAGCACCTAGATCCCACCAATTTCCCCTGTAAGACTAAGAATGAAAAATGTTCTTTCATCTGAAACATGGATCAGCCTGTATGAATTTGTAGCACAGATTATGGTTATGATGTATCATGTCTGTCATCTTAAAATTGGTCTAAATTTTAGTAGATCTAGAGTGGTTGAAGAAGAGAGATTGGTAATGTTGTAAGGGTAGATAAATGCAAGATATAGCCTTAGCTGCCTAAATGGGTATCTCTGAGGAACCAATTTGTTTGTTTGGTAGTCAGTTTCATGTGTAAACTTTAAACATTAACGTATGCTGTTTTAATGTGCTGCTCTTAAAACCATAATTATTGGAGGTTATTCCTGTTATGTTTCTCTTTGCCATCCCTTACTGTCTTTGCACAATTGAAAATGTTTACTGAAGTTTTGGGATTTTGTTTGTTGTTGGGGTTTTTTTATTATTATCCATGAACTACCTGCCAATTACAAACACTTTGAAAAAATGTTGTGCATTTTGCATCACAGGGAACGTGACAAAGCCTTTTTTGAGTGTTTGCACATCTTAGAGCAGTGGCAGCTGAATGATGGGCTGAGGTTTGAAATCTAACTCTGGGGCAGATTTTGCTTTGTTCACTGCTGTTGGTCTCGTAAGACTGCATTAAATTCAGGTGACCAGTTTTGGGTTTACACTGATATAACCTCATTGAAGTCACTTTTGGAATTAGTGGAGTATGTGACTGATGTGATGCAGCAAGTCCATTTTATTCAATCCAAATACTGAACAGTTTTTAAAGACAAGTATAGCTGAACTCTGAAAGGTGTCGGGTACAACCAGCTCTGCAGGCAGATATTGTTGACGGCAGTAGGCATTAGGGGCAGGAAGATGATCTTCAAGTGAAAGAGAAGGAAATAAATCCTTAAGAGAAATAACATTCTGTGTTCTTGACTTTGTCTGCCCTAAGTCTCTGGGCTATCCAGATCTCACTTATGCCACTGTTGATTTCTGGACAACTGGAGTATTGCAGTGAGCTGAGGCTTTCTTCCTTTGGAGGTTTCCACCGTGCTTTCTACCCACAAGGTCCTTGAGATGGAAACAAGGGCCAGAAACCTGCTGCTATGTGGTTTTTTATGGCTATGGGCTACAACAGAAACGTAATAAAACAAAAGTAGTGCTGAAATTGTTGAATTGTTGTTTTGGGGTTGGGGTTTTTGGCTTGGTGGTTTTTTTTGGTTTTCATTTTGTTTGTTTGTGGGGTTTTTTTATGTTTTTTGCTTGGTGGTTTTTTTTTTGTTTTCATTTTGTTTGTTTGTGGGTTTTTTTATGTTTTTGTTTGGAGTTTTTTGTTGGGTTGTTGTTTTGTTTTTGGTTTTTTTTCTTTTTTGATGATGCCTCTTTAGTATTGACACCAAACTGCCATTGCTTAGAAGGGAAGAAAGACATTTTTTAGGTTGCCTAAAGGCATTTTAAAGCAATAGGCATCTGTCACTTGTCTTTCTAAATCTTTGAATTTGAAAAATAGTTTTTGTCTAATAATTTGGTATTTCTTCCTCTTTATGATTCCCATTGAAAGGTAGAACCCTCTTTAATAAGGCATAGAAGAATATGCAGTTGTACCTTCACTAACCCCTGTATTTCTGGATTATTTTGATTAAATTAAACTTCCTTGATTCCAGCAGGCTGTTGATAGTATAACACATTTAAATAAGCACCTTATCAGTTCAGGTATGGGTGTAGAATTGGATAGCATTCAGGAGACAGACTGCTTTTTGTAGTGGGTGGTGAAAAAAATCCAGCATCCCTCAGGAAATGGTGGGAGAATAGGCAGAAGAAGGAAAAAGGACCTGCAGACAACACTGGAAAGGAGAAGCAAGGATTCAGTGCTGGTGTAGGAAATGACCTTGAAGGACAAAAACTGGAAGTTTAGTTGGTCTCTTTAGAGAAGCAGCAAGAACCCGTGAGATAAACGGGTTAAAGGTGCACTACTAAAGCCAGACTGCCTCACCAAGAGACAAAATTATTTAAATTAAAATGGACTTTAACCAATGTCAACTCCTGTACTGAATAAAAATAGGGAAGTGGGACGTAAAGGATCAGGACTTAAGAAACACAGAAATTTTAATCTGGCATCTTTGTATTGTCTTCACCTTGCTAAAAAGCATGAGGTATTGACAAGTCTGAGATCTTGATTCAGTCTGACTTTGTTTTGAGGGAACATCTGGCTTAAGTTTTCTAGGCTCTGTTTATAATGAGGGTAGAGGCACCTCCCAAGGAGGTTAATCTCTCATATTCTAATTTCCCCATCCTACTAATGATGCAATTAATCGTGTTCTCGAGTTGCCCATTTCCTTTGACTTTAGAGAAAGTATAGACAAGTAATTTTAGATATCTAAAAGTAAGATATCTAAAGCCAGGTGAGTTGAATCCTGTCTTCAAAAAAGATATAGGTTGTAGGTTGGATATGCAGCTCAGTTACCCAGGGAAGGATGTTTTTCTGCCTGTAATAAAAAAATATGCAGCTCACATCTTTTGTTCCTGAATGTGTGATAACTCTGATTAAACTACCAGATTAAATTCTCTTGGTTTAGATTTTAAACTTGTTTCAAACAAGGTTAGATGGCATTTAAGTCCTATATCACGGTGTCTCCAGTAATGAAAATTAGTCTAATAGGCTAAGGTACCCATTATTCAGGCTAAATTAGCTTCCTGGGAGAGATCCCTATAAAGCAGCCATCATGATGAAGAATGTACCAATTAAAAAAAGTAAACCAACCTGATTATTGACATATTCTGGATTTCTTTTAAACCTTTTTCCTCTCGCAAGCTTCTGCCTGTTGCAGAATACTGGGCACTATCAAATAGAGAGAGGCATAAATAGAAGAGAATGGAGAGAATTGCCCCTTGTCTTGTTATTGCCAATGTTTTGACTATATATTGAATTATTCTTGAAAGAATACCTTTCTTTCTAGACCTTCCTGGAGATCATACAGACCCTCCTCTTCCCCACTGCCTGTCATTGGATGATACCTCCTCAGTACCGTGGTTGCTTGTATGGAAAAGTAATCAAACAAAAGTGCTTAAAATATATCTATTTTAGCTGCTTATTAATGGAATTTAATATCTGGAAGCAGAAAAAACCAAAAGCCACTTGTCGAGCCAGCTTTTCAGAAAAGTTATAGAAACAATGTTGTGTTCTGTTTCTGCTGTTGATGCAGTGATTGCTGAGATTACATGGATGATCTCAGAGGCTTTCTTTTGATAGAATTTCTTATGATTAAATGAGCAAATGGGATTTTGGAAAACCTGGATTGTATGAGTAATCAAAGTTTCAAAGGATGAAATCAGAAACATACCCTGGATTCAGTTTTAAGCAACATCTGTCCCATTTTCGGAAGTCATTTGAACTGAGAGCAGCTTTTGTTGCAGAGACGTAAAACATCAGTCTGGTAATAGCAGAATAAAAACTGTACAAGTGGCTTTGCTACTCCAGCTCCAAGTCTACCAGCTCGGTTCTGATGCATCTTCAGTGGCAGTTCTAAGCAGTACCCTGGTCCTTGCATTGTAACGGCAATGTGTGTTTGTGGGTGTGTGTTTGCTTCTGCTGTGGATGTGGTGTGCATCTCTGAGAGGTGAGGGTAGCAGTGAGAAACCGCATTGGAACACACACTTATATCCATACGTTTAGGCACGTTTTAAGGTGGCGTGTCACATAAAGGTGAATTAGTCGTGACTTCTAGAAAAACAGAATTACTATTTTGAAGAATGGTCCTCGGTGACTTAGGTGGTCCTGACACATCCTGTGTCTCCTTTTCACATCTGTGAAATGGGAAAACAACACTTACCTGCTTCTGAGAGATGTTTCACTGACTAGTTTTTTATGAAGCACAAGCCTCCTGTGGAATGAGTGCAAAGTATTACTCTATTTATTTTTATGAACTTTCTGTTTTACTGCAGTAGGAAAGCTTAAATTATCCATAGAGTTCTTGAGCACATTGGGGAAGCCAAAGATCCTGATTTTGCCCACTGTGCTCCTGGCAAAGAAAAGACCCAAGGGAGACTCCTAAATGAAAAATATAAACAAAACCCTGAAGCTACTCAGATCCTTAGAAGATTAGATTTTTGAAAATATGTTCTTTATAAGATAAGTTAAATGCATTCTTTCCCTTATTTTTTCCTCTGGTTTGGTCACAGGTTGCTCCAGGCATCCAAATGGGGGTATTCAATCCCTTGCTTTATTGATCCTGACAGGGACTCATGCTATGGTGCCCTATCCTCCCTGAGGCCACCACTAACTGTGGGTTTAACAGGTCCAGCAAGGAGAAGGAGAGGTTCCAGAAGCTGTCATTCAGCCTGGGATCCGTTCTTCACCCTTTCCTTCTCATCCACCCCTCCATATATTTCATTATTGTCATTGTGGGCAAAACTTGAATTTCCAGTCGCACTGCAGAGTTCTTTCAGGGGCGCTGGTTGTGGGGGGTTTAGTGAACATCTCACAAGTGGGAAAATTACCTGTGAGACCAAACAGTGCTCTTTCTGTCACTCGCATGGAGGAGAGACAGGAGAAGGTGGAAGTGTATTTTTATGTGAATTCTTCTTCCCAAGGGACTTTGGGAGTTGGTCACATAAAAAATAAAGGTAGGTGGTCTAGGCATCATTTTTAGATTTTGACTGCAAAGACATTTTCCTTTTCCCTTTACTGATGCCAGTTATTCATAATTCTGCTGTAACTCCTAATGTTTAGGTTTCAGTAAGTGGTAAAGTCATCCTCTCACCTTTGGATTTACAGTGAGGATTGTTTTTTGGTTTATTTGAGGGTGTTGGGGGGAAGGCTGTGCAACAACATTAGGAGTGTGTGGCTAGGAGCACTGTAGGGATGAGAGGAATGATGCAGGTTGGGTGTACAGGGTGGGAGAACCCCTACCCTGTGATCACAGCAGAAGTAGTTGAAGTGTCTAAGTGGAATGGAAAGGAAAATGCCTTTAATTTGGTCTGAAATGCCTGTATTCCACATATGCCTACTTCTCAGATTGTTACAGACTGATACGGCTTCTTCCCACTGGCAAAGAATGCTTCCTATTGCTGCTGCTTTCCCACTATCCCTAGACTATGTATTCTTTTCAGAAGACTTGTATTTAAGTGTCACTTCAAGTAATTCAGTGATTACTTCACCAGGAAAAGATCCCAGAATCTTAAATAACTAAATGCAACTTGGGTGAATAACAAAATTAGCAGTTATGTGCTTGCCTGCAGTTATGCGACGGACAATTCTAATTAACAGATTGTTTAAAGGGCATCCTCTCCTGCTTCTTCTCTGGCCTCTGCTCCTTCTCCTCAGCCTCTGCCAAGTGCACGTGAGGAGAAATGTCTTGTTTCTGCAAGTATCTTGTGCTCTGCTCTATAAGATATGGAACATGGGAGTAGTAGGATGGGGGATGGCTACGTGCTCTGACTCTTTGAAGTAAACCAGCTGTTAATACAGCTGCTTGTTGAACAGCTTGGTGGTCAAACTCCAGCTACTCTGTTGCAGTGAACAGTGTTTCCAGGGAACTTGCCATTCTCTCGTAGCACCTGGGATGATTTTGCCACCCTTGATACGCTCCACTTTTGGATGACCATGTGTTACGTGCTTTACATGTTCACCAAATTCCTGTCACCAGTCAGCTGGATCACAGTGGTTCACAGCTGTGGCTGAAGCTCTGAGCACCACGTTATGTTGCCTTTTTTTTTTATTTTTTTTTTTTGTCCTGACCATTTTCTTATGAGCTGTGATGTTAAAAGCTCTGGTTCTGTGTTCATTAATAGTCATTGATGGAGCAGTGTGATCTGCTGCAAGATATTGTACTTGCAGAACAGATTAAATGCATGTCTTTTGTGGGTATCAGCAGAATGGGACAGCTTATCAAGAGTTTATATTGTCTTCAAGATTTTCTTTAGTGTCTGTGTTGTATTTCTGTCGGAGGATGGTTGTCGCCTAGTCCAGTGTGAAGTAAGAGAGATAAGAACAGAAGATGCACTGCCTGCTGTGATGCCTATTACTACAAAATTTTGCCATTGAAACGTTTGCATTATGTTTGATAGGGCAGGGTGAACTTATACAAGGCCAGTGCTTTTTGTTGTGTGGCCTCGGGGATTTTGGCCTGGTACAGAGAAGTCCTAGACCTGGGTGCAAGATGTTGTCACACTGTGGCATTTAAAATACTTTTAGTCTTTTCTGTAGTCTTGGGAAGCAATCTGCTCAGCACTGCTCAGGATGAGCCCCCTGGTCCACCTGGGAATAATGCTTACCTGCTTCATGGGGATCTGTAAAAGTAAACCAATTACTAATTTAGCAGTGTTTGTACGGCACTTTAAAGATAAAAAAAATGCACGACGATTGTAAGTGATGTTCTCTACATTACATTTCCTATGTAACTACATATTTTTTTCCTGAGATTCCTAGAGATATTTTAATCTTTCTTACATGTACTAGAACATTATGCTATCTCTAGCTAAACAGGGTACCGTAGAAATGTAGGGAAGGAAATTGATCCATCTCCTGTGTTATCCACTCCGTGCTCATATGATATTTTTGTGAACTGCTTTCGTCAAGTTAGTAAGGATTTGTCAAGGTGTTTACCTGTTGGGAATCTCAACATGATTTCTTGAGGGTGCAATCTGGGGCTGAGTTATGTGTTCTCCTCTTCTGCTCTTCTAACTATTCGTCCATCAAAGTCTCCACCAGTGTAATTCTTTCAGGCCTGCTCTTTATTCAGCAGTTGCTGTACAAAACAAATGTATGTTGTGCTTAGAGAATGCTGTATTTCACACACATTTATCCACTTGATGAAATGAATACCTTAAGTGCACATAAGCAGAGATGTCGTGTTGAAGAAAGCCAGGGGTAGCTTGTGCCTCATACTGCAGAATGCAGTATAAAGAGGGGTGTATTGGTGGAGTAAGCCAAAATTAGGCAATGAAAATTTTAGATAAGTACCAGGAAATATTTCTTAATACTGAGTTCAGGCAGTGGAACAGCCTCCCACGGAACATGATGGAAAGCCCATTGCCAGTGTCAATTAAAACTAGACTAGTTTTAGAACTGGGGAATATACTGTAGGGAACAATCCTGCACAAGTCTAGATGACCTCATAATTCTTTTCCATCTGTAATACTTATGCCTGAGAATTCAGAGTTATGTATTGCAATATGATTTCCTCCTGACTGAGAAAGACTGAAGCATTTTTCTTTCATGTAGGATTATTTTCACACTATCAAAAAATTTCATACACCCTAAAAACTAGTAGGGAAAAAGAAAGCAGAACCAGGTCTAAGAAATTACCCCACTCAATTTGCACCTGCAATCTCAGAGTGGTTGTAAAAAGCAGCCCCAGACATCATTCCTGTGGATGACAACTGAAGCAGATCAGGCCTGACAGAGACCATGGGCAGGCCAGGGTAATGCTTTGTAGACAGAGATGCTCTTTAAGCAGCAATTTGAGAATTTTTCTTCCTGTTGACCACTTCTGAGTCCTGTCTCATCTATACCTGCAGTCACTGTTGGTGAGCCATGGCTGATAAGAAGGGGCATAACATGAAGTGTCCACTTATGTGCAATTTTGGGTGGGGAGTAAAATGTTTCTACCTTATTTTAGATGTAGGCATTGAGAATTATCAGTGATGCATCACAGAAAGACCCATTTCTTTTTCCATTTAACAGGGAAAAGGTTAGAGTAGTACATCATCTTGCTGCTTCCATTCTGTGCATTTAAGAAACAGTCTGTCCAGCCACTAATTGAGAAGTGAACTTGTATATGAAGAAACCAGTTTAGAAGTGTCACTAAAAGAATTGGGAATTTTTCCTCTAGCAAGATGCCACACGGGTGAAATAAATCCCTTTCAAACCGAGACATACTGTCTACTTGTTCCTTAAATATTTTTGACTGAAATATGAACACCTGGGTTTCCTTCCTTCTCTTTCCTCCTGTTGGACTTTTTTCTTTGCGGCATCCTGAAGCTGAGGGCAAACTTGTGGTAGCACCTGCCCTTTCCTGGATCAAACACAGCATAAAAAAGCTGTTGCTCTGTAGAGACCTCCCTACAAGAGTCAGAGGGACTTCTGCCACATAAACTTTGGTTACAGCGTGTTGAGTACTAATGCTTGTATGCTCCTGGTGTGGGCAGGAGGCTGGATGGGCCAGGACTGCAAGCCCACGCTGCAATGCCTGGAAGTTTGCACCCAGACTTTTTGTAGCCTTTCAAACCTCTGCAAACAATCTTTCTGTAAAACAACCTTCTACCCAAATCACTTACAAGTCTCACTCAGTTTGTTCCTTCCCGATGTCTTGTTTAAAACCTGCTTCTTCAATATTAGCTTGAATCGGCCCTTTTGAACATTTACTTACACTTATTTGGCTTTCTGTCCTTGCCTTTTCTCTTGTCCCTGATCTCATTTTTTTATCCATATGACTCCATTTCTATTTGCATATATGCTGCTATGAAAAAGATAAACTAACTAATGGTGCCAGCCCTCCAGCAAGGACTTTGAGGGACTTTCTTGTCTCTCTGACTAATTCTTTTTGTGGCCTTGGGAAAGTCACTTATCTTGTCTTTCTTAGTTTTTCCCTACAAAAAATGGAGTTAGCAAGGTTACACTGACATCTAAGAGATGCTGTTTCTGTTGCACTAAGAAGTCAGCCATCTCCAAATACAGGTTTTTATTCTATGTGAGATAATTAAAGGCTAAGGTGTTGTAATATTGTGGATTAATTTTAGCCTTCATGGTCAGCACTGACCACATCACTGAGGGAAAAAATTATGAATTAAAATGAAGAGCTGGAAAAGTACTAATTACTTGTTGTTATTAATCATTGTGTTATTTACTGCTGTTTATCTTGTAATTATTGCTTGGGAAATAAAAGAATCTATCACTGCTCTGTGCCAGCTCTAGCTGCAGCTGCGGATTTAGAGACAAAATTCAGTCTTCAGCCTTTCCCTGGGGCTGATGGACTTCTCCTTTCAAAGTAGGACACTTCTATCTGATGGCATTAACCATAAAATCCCCCATTTCAAGTCTATGATATCCTGAAGGACAACGGCTCATTTCATTTCTTATCAAGAAATCGGGCAGATCAGTCATATTTCCCGAATCAAATGACATTTTCAGAAAATTCATTTGAACCAAAAATGAGGTTTCCTCTCCACAGACTCCAATTAGTTTAAAAGTGGTTTTCTGATGAAAATTCTTGAAATAACTGAGCTGTATAAAGAAAAATCTATATCTATATATGTATGTACATAGATATATGTACACATGCACAGTCACTGTGAAAGCCGTAGCCAGAGTACCCTATCAAGCAGTATAAATCTTTAATTTTGGCAATCAGCAGTAATGGTGAAATACCTTAAGCTTTTTTCTTTGCTTCCTCCTCATTTTCCCTCCTCTCATCCCATCACTCTGGCTATTCCAGTGGGAGTGAACGCACTCATTTTCTCCCTAAGTACACAAAATTAGCTGCTTATCTGTTGATCTTCTTACATGATCCTTTAAAAATCCTTTCTCTGTATGTGTGTCCAAGGCCGCTTTTGCCTTCAGAGGAAGCCCAGACAAGCCAATCCTCAGCCTTTCCCTTACCCACTCACAGGGGGCCTGGGCCTAATTAAATTGCTCTCAAAGACAAGAAGGGATGAATTTCCTTCTTTCCATCTCCCTTGTCACCCATTTAACTCAGCTGAGATCCATTCGTTCCTTTTTAGTTATGTTAAAATGGAAAAGGGGGGAGCTTGCATTGAGGGGGACATGCAGGGAAAGGAGAGGAAAAGAGAGGAGGAGGAGCAGGAGGCGCGTGGGTAGCCCTGCCAAGGTGCAGGGTCCCAGGCACAAACAAAGGAGCCCAACCAGAGGAAATGGGAGGTGACTGGAAAAGGGCAAGCACCAGGACAGTTGCTGGGTTTCTTTGGCTGGGACCTCCTCCTTTTTGTCTGTTTCTGTACTCAACCTGAAGAAAAATGTGACGTTAAAAAAGACAAGAAAATATCTGTGCACATTTCTGTGTATTTATGCACGCTTTCAGAGGAATGCTTGCTTCTTGCCCCGCCCCTCCCAGTACCTTTCTCCAGTGAACAAAGAGGCCTAGAAAATTAGGATGACCCTTGTTCTGCCTGTGTGGCATCACCCAGGAGGGCAGAAGCGGACAATTTGGCTCATCTATGGTTGGGTGTGCAGGGAGAGGGTGATGAGGGAGTACCAGGGCAGCAGGACTGCTGCAGTGGAGGTGCTTGTGCCCAGAGATGGACAGCCCTGGCCCTGCCAATGCCAGGATCCCTGTGCAAGCCAAAGCCCTGGCCTAGGAAGAGCCAAGCAATTAGCCTTTGAAGGTCATCCAAAGTTGTTGGTTTTTTCTTTTTTTTTTTTTTTTTTTCTTTTTCTTTTCCATTCCTCTCCCTCACCTTCTCTCTTCTCAGTGCTGTATCCTCCTCCTCCATCACCCAAACCTCAAACACATCTGAGGAAGCCATTCAATTAAATCTCTCCTGACTCCAGCTGGCTCCTGAGTGAAAGGTCAGCAGTGTCCGGGAGGGAGAGGCGTGCGCAAGGAGGAGCCGGAGCCGGTGCTGCTACTGCAGCCGCCTCGGTCTTCCCCTCGCCTGCCTCCCTCCCTCCCCTCACCTCCCCTCTTTAATGATACCCAATGGTCAATCACTCCCCAGCAGAGCAAGAGATGCCCTGAAGCATCATTGTGGTCGGGAGCGATCGATCAGGTTTTTCAAAAAAAGATGGTAATGATAACCCGTGGACATAATGTCAGTGAGTTTGCGGTGCCTCTCGGAGGCCGCGCGCGCTCCGTCTGCCAGCGCCAAGGAGAGGCTTGGAGGGGCTCAGCAAAGCCTCTTCCCCCCACTGAGCCCACTTAGCCCTGCCTTAAAGACAGCTAATTAGACCGAGGGCTGTTATGTCTGCTTACAGCAGAGGGGGAGAGCAGGAGCGAGGAGAGCCCTCGTGCCAATGGCGAGCAGGACTAGAGCAACCTTTGTTTTAGAGAGGCTTCCAGTTAACTGGAGGTAATCACACAGAGGCACGGCCATAAATAATACATACCCGTGCTACACGGCCTGGATGCAGGCCCTCCAAAGAGGGTTGTGGTGATCCACTGCTCCCTACCCTGTGCTGCTCAGGGGCCTCTATTTTGAGACAGATTAGTGCTCTGTATTGCCAGGCAGACAGGGGTAATCACCGGTCCACGCTGGAGTTGGAGATCTGAAAATCACCGGGAGGTGCTTATCAACATGCGATCTGAGCACTGGTGAATGTGTACAGACCTTTTAAAATTCTATTAGTATGTGTCTGAGTAGATTGTGGTGAAAATACAAACAGTTTTCTAAAGAAAAACTGTCAGTGTCTCTGCCTAAATCTCCTACCCTGCAGCCTAAGCATGGACTTCTGTTTTTATGGATAAACGCGATTTGTCTTTTAACTGTTGAGATTACAAACTCATCGGAAGGACTGCAGACCCTACTTGGAAGAGGAAATCTTCCCTTTATCCCAGTGTACACCTTATCAGAAAAATAATAATCAAACCTGGGGGCTCTCTGTCCCTTTCCTCCATTGAGGAGATATAGGACAAATAACTCCATAGCAATAATTTTCTATCCCAACACAGATTTTTTTTTTTTGGTTGTTGTCACGTTATTTTCTGCATCATTTGATGTACAAAACTACATTTTCCTCTGCACCTATTAAACTACTTGATGATGCCTTTTATTTTGCGCTATAATTGGGAAAGCAATCATGTGATAAAATGTAAGTTTGTTGTGAAATAAAATAAGCGATGTTGAAAACATCCAAATTATATTGTCCAAGAAAGTTTCTCTGATGTTCTGTTCATTTAGTGAAATGATACTATTATTATTTTTAAGTTTTTTACACTTTTGAGAAGAAATTTTTGGGTATTATAAGATACTTCTAACAGACATAACAGTAGTGCCTCGTGATTCTGCCACTACCTCTCTCTTGCAGTAAGGTGCGTAGAGAGTGTTAAAATAGATGTGGTCTCAAATAGGGTGTTTCTCTCCTTTCTTGTGCAGCTGATTTGTGTTTGTGAAATCTGGATCTGTTTGTGTGATTGAGCCAGCAAAGAAAAGCTGCCAGGAGTATGTATTAACATGCACTTGGAAGGACTGAAAGCTTTGTGCAGGCTTTGAGAAACGCACAGGACAACATTTGATGCCCTTTGGTAAAGAATCACAAAACACCCATATGACTTTTCCTTATGAAACTTCAAGTAAAAACACAGGCATAATTTTAGAGGAGCTGAAAATGGGTCTGACCACTTTGGGAGCCAGCAGACAATATGCAGAAACTTTTGTCCTGTATTCAGCCTCATTAGAGGGATGCAGGTTTCGCCTAGAACAGTGGTCACAACAATAAATTGTATTTTATTGCTCCCAAGCTAGTAAATTGACCTAAAATCCTACAACTTTATAAGTTTAGAGTGTATATAGGAAGCATATATGAGACTCATTAATTCTTTAACCTATTGAAATCAAATGCTGTACTAACCATGATGAGGCATCAATAGGCTGGGCCTAATTTCTGGAAAAAATGCTCTAATCTCATTTTTCTATTGGGACAAAAGAATTTTTCATACGCAGGGATCAGTTAGCTGTGAATAATGATGTTGTACACAAGGTCAATGATGACATGGCTTTTAACCATCACTGACAGTCTATCATGTGAAAGTCTGTTCTAGGGAGATTTCTTAGAGCAAGAACCCAAATGAAAAGGTGGGGAATGTAGTGTTTGAGAAATTCTAGGTAGCCTCTTAAAGAACAGGGCTTTTCTGCTTAATGAGGTTGCAGAACTGGCGGTGAGGTACAAAGCATTCCTCCCTTCTCCTGCCCACTCCCTCATTCCCCAGTTTTGCTGTCAAGAGTTGTTAGAGAGACAGGCACAGGCACAAAGGATGGAAATGTTCTGGTATTCCAGTCCAGCCCTGGGCTTCAGGCTTAGTTTTTGCTCCTGAATCTCCTGCTACCTTCCTGTAAAATAGGGGGGAGAAGAGGGTAACTTTTAGTTCTCAGTTCCTTCTACTATCCTACAGCTCAATTTTGCTGTTAATGGACTTTGAAATCAGCAAATAGTAACATCTCAGTCTCATCCAAAGGACACTGAACAACTACCACTGGGCTCTGCTGCATAATTAGTATTTTTCTAATCTAGCATAAATGTAGGAGTATAAGCACGCTTTTCTACCAGAGTCATCCAGACTCATCCCATTTGCTACAGCCAAACTACGAGACCAAACAGCAAAGAGACCACACACACAAGCAACCACTGACTCCCCGTGAAGCTTTTGAATACCAGGTGCTGCTAGATACTAGCGAGTTATTTCATGGTCTGCTTACCTCCCTTTAACAATCCAAAGTACCAGGTTAGTTACTCTGATACCAGATCATTACAAACATGACAGAGTTCTGTAGCTAGAAGTGGGAAAGCTTCACATGTGCATTGGTCTTCAAAGAAACAGCAGCAAACACATGAAGCCATATGCTGCAGATTAAATATTTGAGGATGAAAGGTGTTTCTTCCTGTTTTAAAGACTTTTGAAATCTTCCTATCCAACACCACGTGTAGGATACTGAACTATTCTCTTTGTGAAACTGGATTACGAGCTGCTGTTGTAATAATGAATAAATCCAAACAGTGGTAGCTTTTCTTACGGTTCCTTTGTTGATTTTTTAACTACCTTGTTTCTGCTTTACTGAGCTGAACGCTGCATTTTGTAGACTAACATCTAAAGCATTTTTCTTTTTCCTGCTTTACTCATGGCTCCTGTTTCATCCCATGTTATCTTTAGACTCTTCAGTACTGTCCAACACTGTTTGGTTTCTCAGAGAAGTAGGTGGGTGTGAAGTAATGTGTGAGGACATTTTGATTCCATTTGGCTACAAAACATCCAGGAAAAATGAATTAACCTTAGCACTTGTACCAAATTTTCTATGCATTGAATTTTCAAATTATTCACCCAAATACTGACTTGACTACTCACTGTCTGAATAGATAAGAGATGTTCAACCCTAAAATATAGGGGCTTTGGTCATTAAAAATCATTTGAATAGTGCATTGCTTAACTAGTATAACACAACTGACGCAGAGATGTGGCATACTTAATTCGGAAAGAACTTAAAAAAGTGATTGTAAACATGACCTCACAGTTCTTTAGTTTTATTTCCTCTGGGTGATGCTATGTCAGATTTACTCGGAGTTAAAATCAGAGTCTCTCTGTTAAATGCCAGCTCTATAAAAAACAAAATCAAGAAAACAACAACACACTCCCAACCACCTGAAAGAGAACATGGTATTAGGTTGTTTTTGTCATTTAAGTCATTGTCAGATTTAAAAATAGTATTTGCTACTGATCCCTGTAAACACCTTTAATCTTCTAAATTTAAGAAGTAGTTTTGATTGTATTAATATCTGAAGTGTAAGATTTTGCATGGTTTCGGTAGGACTGCCTATGGAGTTGATGCTCTATACTGTGGACAAGGATGCCAGAATCTGAGCTATTCCCATGTGTTTGATGATATTATTCCAGTTCTCAGAAGGTAGTGATATTTTAGGAAAAAACAAGTCCCATCTCAAGTCATGCAGAGCAATGTGTTCGCACCAGCTCTGTGAACCCGTTTGTCCCTTGCAAGCCAAGCATTACTGGATAGGGTCATAACTCGAAAAGTTCCTGAAGTTAACCATACTCAAACCAAACCAAACCAACCACCAAACACGTTCAGCACTGAGCTGCAGATGAGCTTTTCTAGAAATCAGACCCCTGCTGAAGCCTGAGGACTGTGCCCATTGCATCCCTGCCAGTGCTGGCTGCTTGCCCTGGTGGAGGCACGGTGCCAGTGGCTCCTTAAGCTGCCGAGAGGGTCAATTGGAGCAGTAATCTCCAAACTGCAGGTATCCAGTTCATTCTTCAGTCAGCCTGAAAAATATCAGACTATCAGGATTTTACCTCTTTTTGAGAGTTAAAGCTATTGTAACCACTTTTATGTGGTCCCCACTGCCTAATTCAATGCTAAGTAAAGTATGTTTGTACGTTTACAGTGCCATATATAAATGATCATTGCATTAAGCATTTATAGCAGATTTTGCTCTTTAAGGTTCCCAAACCACTTTAAGAATTTAAAACCAATGTAAATGATAAAAAGGGATAGGTCTGGTTGAACTACTTATAATGAATAATTAATTTGACAAATCTATTTCTTTTTCCTTATTTGCAAATTATTCAAGTGCAGAGTTAAGTTCTTTTGTTCATCAGTTGAAGTTATTTGATTAATAGTTTAGGCAAAGTATTTCAATCTACAAATTGCCTGCAAGCTGTTTCACATGGCAATTATGACATACATTATCTATTTATAATTGATCATTTTTACCTGCTAAACAATGACCTGCTGTAAATGATGTGGTTTTATTCCTCCATGTTGTTTGACTAACTTTAGTCAGTTAATTTTTAACATTCATATAGAGGACCGAACATAGCTCAGACCAGGAGAATCTGGAAAAAGCCCATGAAAGCATCCTTTGCAGGACAATGAAATGCAGTATTTCTTGACAACATATTGGAAAGAGCCTGTCAGATATTTCAAGGGCATAGAAGGACAACTGGCAGTTTTCTGGTTTTCTAGATCAAAGTTGAAGAATTTGAAGTCAAGCCTTGGTGAGATTCAAGCTAGCAGGATGTAGGCTGGTACTAATACCTTGTCAGGTGTCATCTGACAGGCCGTTGATGATTTCTTACCTGAGAGATGGGAAAATCTGATCCTGTTGACCATCACAGCAGAAGCCGTCCCAGTCAATGAAAAACTGCCAGAAGAGCCTTAAACTAAGTGTGGATTTGAGTAATAATATAAAAAATTTCTAGCAAATATGTACTCTATGTGTGTGAATTACAACCAGCACACCAGACATGCAAGTGATAAGGGACATATTAGATTATAAAAGAATTGCTAAATGAACTTTTGAGCACCTTATTAGTAGGTGAGCAGAGACAGTATTCATAGATGTGAAGAAATGTCACACAGTTAATATTTCTGAAACTTGGTAAGGTGTCATAGTACTGGAGTCTCACAGATACTGAATAAATTTTTTAGCCCTCTTGATAAGGAAGAGGGACTGGAGATGGAATAGTGCATCAAATAAACATTGCATGTTGAAGAGTCAAAAATAATCTAGTAACAGGAACTTGGTACTTCTGAGTCAAAAGATAATTACAGATTTCTGTGTACATTACAGAGAAAAAAAAACAACCACAGAGACAGCAGGAAGAGCTGCTCTTTCACCATTTTTCCTTCAGTGTGGGGAGAAAAAAAAATCTATCATAGTAGTGTTTAAAGTGAGGAATATTTTCTAAGGTTTTGTTTTGCCAGCACCAGAATTCCCTAGAGCTTCCAAAAATAGTAGCAGATAATGTCAGAGTGTAGAGACTCATCTTGCACAAGGAAGTTCAAAACTGAACATAATTTTGATGGAAAAAGAGATAAGTATTGCCCACCAGCGACCATCAAACAGGAAGAACTGTTAGACAACATGGCTATATTTACTTTATAAGTATGAACTGTATATAACACCAAGTAGTTGTACTTAGATGTTTTAGGGGGCCAATTTATCCAAGCTTGGATCCGTTAGCATAACTGAACAGGAATATAAATTTTAATTAGTAAGTATTAACGAATACTGGGAATTGTTCAAGGACATAAACTTGCACGCAAAAATGTAGAGTAATCAAAATATCCTGATTAAACCACAGAAAAGTACTGCAGAAACAGAAAATAGTGATGCATCAAGAATGTAAAAAGCAGGCATAAGTTATCTATTGAGACTTATAAGTAACTGATAAAAGACATTAACAACTCTGTTAAACGTCAATGGCCAATATGGTTAAAAACAACATGAAGGCAATTTGAAAACATTTTAGCATCAAAAAGAATCTTAGGTCAGATATAGTTCCACTGAATATGCAGATGGTGGAAATCATAAATAATGACGCAGATAAGGCAGGAATGTTTAATAAATATTTCTGTTCTGTGTTTGGAATGAAACAGGAGGATGTATCCATCCCATATGATGTTGTGGATGGAAATGAAAGTTTGCCATCTGTAACAAAGAAAGAGGTAAGGCAGCAACTGCTGAAATTGAACATTTTCATATCAACAGTCTTAGATTATTTTAGACCCAAAAGTCTCAAAGGAGCTAACTAAGATGCTAAATTTAGCCGGTTTACCAAAACGTAGAAAATGGAGGTATCAGCCCTGCTCTGTTGTCTTGTAGGCAGCTAATTTTCCTGCTTTGGAAGACTAGTGAAAAAACCTCTCCCCACCATGTGACACAAAACAAGTCTTACTGCACAAACATAAAACCTTTTATTTATACCTTAGAGTATTCCTTAGGCGGATACAAACATGGTGATGCTGATGGTCTTTATTGTGAGAATGATGATCTAATTTTATAAATTATTTGAATTGCCTGGTTAACAGCCAAGAACCAGCAAAATATCTTTAAATGCAGCCAAAAGCAAAGTAGAACATTTAGGAAGAAGAATTAGGGAGACTGTCTCTGAAAACAGCGACTCAGAAAAGGACTTGGAAGGGTTGTCAGATATTATTACCACAAAATGAGCTCTCACTGCAACGCAACCTTTGGTGGGTTAAAAGAAGATTAAAACCAGGAAGAGGGAGCTGAGCTCTGGACACTGGAAAGGCTGTGTCCACTTTCGGGGCCTGCCCTTTAGGAAGAATATGGAAATAAATACTGCATTGCTCTAGGTACTGGCAAACGAGCCTTAGGATGTGATGTACCTTATAGGTCTGTGTGTGTGTTTGTGTGAATAGATGTAGAGGAGACCGGACAGACCAGGATTTATTTTTCCTCTTTTCAGATGTATTTAACAAATTCTACCTTACAAAAAATATACCTTTCTACAATTAAATATTAGAACACTTTGCTGCAGGAAGTAGACTCGCCATAGGTTTAAAATGAGAACAGATCTCTCTCTAAGAGTCCTTATGGGGAAAAAAAAAAAAAAATCTATGCTTACCAGTGGTCAAGCTTGACTATGACAATCACTTTTTTTTCCTAGTCTGGAAGTTTATAAATCTGTGAAAAGAAAAAATATTCAGTGAAAATGTTTTTCAAAATTATTTGTGGAATAATAATGTAGCAAAAATATTTGGGTTTTAGTTCAGCAAATCCCTGGAGGAATATTTTGCAGCGCTTTCAAAGGGACCTGATTTGACTACTAAAATGCAGCAGTTCTGTGGTAGAATTCAGTTTTCTATCATGGAAGGTACTTCATGTAGGTAGATGCCCCTGTTAGCAGAAGTCTCATAAAACCTTATAGCAAATACAGCACCCTCTACAAAATTTTTCAAATGTCTGTATGTACAAGCGTTCAGATGTTCTAAGGAGCAAATGTTCAAAACCTGTGACAATGGACAGATTTCAGCCATGTCAGCCTCCTGTTTAACCAAGCCTACCTGAGTCAGACAAATGAAAAACTGAAGGTGGAGGAGTGCCAGACCAATTTTTGTGTTTAACAGCAGATCACTTTTTCAGCATCATCAAGGAGTCATCTGTCTTTAAGACAAGCTTTCCTGACCTCTCTATTCTTCTTCAGCCAGGTTGGCAGCTGTGAGGAAAAGGGCAGCAATAGACCTGAGTTCATAAACGCTCATCACATTGAAACCAGCGTAGCTAACTTGGTGTCATACTGATCATAGTTTCTAGTTGGCTTGAATTTTAGACAAAAAAAAGTCCCGTCTTCCTGTCAAATAGTACACAGCTGCACCAGCAGCAGTACACCTTTAAAGCACACAGTTACAAATGATAGACTAGCCCACAACAAATGATTCCATCTATTTCTCCAAAATAGTTTACTCTGTAGCCATCAGCAAATCACAGCATTCTTTTGTGCTTCAGAATATCGATGTCAGTGCAGGTTTGGTGGGATTTCCCAGAGTTGTATCACCACTCCACTGTGGGTGGCTGAAGAAAATTACCCTTCAAAACCACGTTTGTGGGATTGTTTTGCCGAGCATGGATGCCAGTTAGCTGGCCAAATTAAATTAGACTCTTAAACAGTGCTTTTAACTCTTTTAGGAGAAAAAATTCCAGCTCTGGAAAGCTGGATGCGCCTTCAAAAGAAATTTTTTGGGGGGAAATTCTGAAGAGCACTTACTTTCTTGCAGAGCAAAATGGAGACAATTTAAAAAGTCCAGCGGGCCTCTGAACAGAATGAAGAGTGCGTAGGAGTCACTGTACGACGCAGCAATTGATGTTCTAGAATAATGTCTTGTCTGAGTCATAGCAGCATAATCATTGCCTAGGTGTGGAGATTTACAGTAACAATTGGGCTCTTCAAATGATTCACTGTGTGGCCCTCAGCAAACTACTTAATTTTGCCTTTCAATTTCCTTGGCTATGAAATGGAGATAATTATATTTCTGGAGCTTTATAAACACTTTGGGATCTATCGCTGGAAAGTACATAAATGTGCTAAGGAACAACACCAGATTTTTTTTTCTTCTTCTTCTAGTTAAGACCCTTACAAGACCAGCTTCACCTACTTGTCATCGTGCAGGTGATCTACCTGAAGCTGATGGAGTACAAAATTGCTCTAGAGCAAAGTTATAGCAAAACTAACTTCTTTGTCATCTTTATTCTTGTGTTAGAGACTTTTCCTTTTTTATGTCTCATTTTTTAAAGGCTCTTATCAAGTCTCTTCTTTTCAATAGACGTAAGTATCCCAGTGATGGTGCCAGACCTGTCTTTCAGACTTGTCGTGTCTGCTGCAGTGCAAGGTGTGTTTGGAAGAGGAGCAAGCCCAGTGGAAAGCATACCACTGACACTGACAGCAGTCACAACTTTGGCTCTAATTCGGGCATATGTAGCAACTATTTTCCACCATCTTAAGGCAGCCCTTTGTGGTCTAAAGCATTAACAAAAAATGGTCATTTTGAATTTAATCGTTAAACAACACTTTGATGGACTATAAAGATGCTTAGAAAATTATGGGGACAGCAAGTTAATTTTCTGAGTTATAATTTATCTGAGACCTTAATGACAATACCTATATTTTTTCCAGTGCAACACATAATATACTATTTATAGTATCGTTATATCATTGTATTTTAGGAGTTGCCAATAGTTAAGGGTTCTCCTCTGCCTCCCACCCCTTCTTAGCACTTCCCCCTCTCGCAGACAGAGGTTTGAACATTGTGATCAACTCCTGGCCGTGGCAGTAGAAGCACTGCTATGCAAGGACATTTGCTGCCCAGCTCTGACTCCCAGACACCCCTCAGTTGCTGTCACCTACATTCCTCCCAGTAAAAGGTCTAAAACCCAGTGCTAGCGAGAAAAGAAAGTTTATGTGTTAATCAAAGTCTAATGCTTTTATGTTCCCAGCTCTCCTTTCCCCTGTTGGTTGTACGTTGTTATTTGCTATAATGTCAATATTTTATCTGAAGATCAACTGCTATCAAATAGGGTATTTTTGGTTCTACTGATAGTGTTGTTGATTTGCTGTAGCTTCTCACACAATTTAAGGCAGCTGTACTCAGAAAAAAAAGTCCTCTCTTTCCCAGAAAGGAGAGGAAAATTGAATGTATTTTGATCTAATGTGATTTTGATGATACATGTAATGTTTCTCTGGCTGATTTTGCAATTCATTTAGGTTTTTACATAGAAGGTTCAAAAGCAAAGTTGTACCTCCCAGATTTACTGATAAGTAATTTTTTCTGCTGTCCTTTCTCTGTGTTATCTCTGTCACAGGCTGATACAGAGAGGTAAAAAGAAGAGAACTGACTGGATAAAAGTAAGACTACCCCCTTTAAAAGCTGGTAGTAGTAAGAAGAGAGTGTCTGGAGGCTACAGCTTTCTTTGGTCTAGGGAATCAATTTGTTTCCTATTACCTTCTGATAATTTGTTCTGTTTCTTAAGTTGAGCCGTGAGCTCGGGGTTAACAGGCAGGGATACAGGATCCCTTCTAGGCGGGAAAATTTCCCGTAACAACTTCAGAATAACACTGTTTTACCCTATTGCTTTCATACTGATGACAAAAGATACTGATTTGCATGAAAATTTTGTCTTAATTAAATTGAGACATCTCTGCCGATATAAACGTTGATGCAACTTAAACCCACTCACTAGAAATGCAAACTCGCTAGAAAGACAAAGGCTTTCCTGATACACACCTTGGTGATGGTCTGTCTTGTCCTTTCGTGCAAGACTAGGTAGTGCCAATTCTGCACTTCTTAAGAATGAATCTGTGTTTTAACTTGAATCTGAAACACCAGAGAATTAGTGTTAATTGCGCTGGTTTGGACAGTATTTATGGTGCCTGGTAGTTAATGGCCGCTGGGTCCTGAGTGTTTAAACCTGTGTTGCACTGAAGGAATTAGGTGCAAAGCAAAAATTGTTCCTCCAATTTTACAGCACGCAAAGAACTGAGAAATGGAAGGATACTTCCTGTTTGTAGCTAGGTCTCTTGGCTTCCAATATCATTTCACTTGTAAGCCTACAGAAAAGGAAAAGTCCTTACTAATAATTCGGTCATCCCTCTGATTTAGTTTCCTCAGCATCCCAACATGCTGAGCTAAACAAGGGTCCTGCCTTGCCAAGCCCTAGAAGTCCATATGTTCACCAAAATACCATCTCTTATGTCATGCAGGTTCTGAATCATTAGGTATGATGTTCACATTATTACTCACTAAACAGTTTTTTGTACTGTTCAGGCCAATGCATATCAAAATTCATGAATTCTGATAGTTACTACGAGTTTTTAATGATACCTTCAGAAGGTGATATATATAGGTTCCAAAAGGTATGTGAAAATATGGTTATTAGGCATAATAGTTAGAGGTAGGAGGAGCACACAAGATCAACAAGCCAGACAAGTTCAGAAACCTTTAGTGATTGTGTAGTGATCTGTAATGAAAATTCAAGTACCTTCTCTTTAATGATCCATTTATCTCTTCAACATGATTTTCTATCATTCTGACTGGCATGGCTCCTGTTTTCTGAATGTTTATTGCAAATTTGTTTTGTCAAACAAGTATTTAATACCAGACAGATCAGGCTGCTTCCTCAAGATTTTCTCTGAACAAATTCTTTGTTGTAAGGAAAACACAGATAAATTATTGTATGTCTGAAGGAGCAATACTGATACGATTCTTGTGGTAAAGAAGGAGGAGAATTTTGAAGTCTCTAAAGCATGGTGAATTGTGTCCATATCAGCAGGTTAAGCATATGAAGTCATCACTTTTAACCTATAGTATATTTTACCTAAATAAGGGTGGAATTCAGTCAGGGGGGACAAGATACCTAAGAGGACACTGTTTTCAAGAACCATGGTCAAGTCTAAGTCTCCTTAATATCAAGGAGCATTAATAGGAAAAAAACCGTCGTGTTATTCCAACTCAGAGTATTGGGAAAAAAACCCAAACCAACATCCTGAAACTCATTCCTTCAGTAACATCTTTTACATTACTGTCTCAAATATTTGAATCGGTATTGACTTAAATTTACAGGCATATTTCTGTATATGACATCTTATTACAAACCATGAGAAATTGTCCTACCATTTGCAGCACTGATCTCACGTACTTAAACTTGTGCCCAGTGGGAACCCTGTGAGTAGTAGTTAGGCTGGGGTGTAAATCCAGAGCATGCAGGCACCCCGCAGTATCTTCCTGTTCTCAGTCTTCATGTAGGTACCTCAGTCCATTCTGAGAGCGGTGTCTCACTGCAGAAAGGGAGAGCTGTTGCAGAATAGCTAATAACCTTGTAAATTCACACCCTGTAGTACAAAAACTTCCCTGAACCATTAGTAAGTCATTTTTATTGATTTCAGAATCCCATTAACCTTAAAGGTATTCCTCGCACATGGTGGAATCACTCAGGAAAGCAAGAGCAAACCCTAAACTTGAGGCTTCGAGCCCTAAAAAGAATTCACTTAACTCTCTCCTGCCAGTCTGGCAGATTCTGAGTATTTCTATTCCCTTTGCTTCTCCTTATGACTTAGTCAGAGACTTGCAGAGCAGAACAAAGACAGAAAGCTGATGACAGCAAGCTGAAAAAGCAGCCCCTCTAAACTTTGTGTGATAGTGAGATATGGTAGAGTACAGAAACACTGGCGAGGCAATAGGATTTCCTTGTCTTTCCACATCAGATCCATTGTCCACGTTCAGAGTAAATGGGAATTTTGCGGGAAAATATAACACTGTGTATTGTATGTATTGCATATGTTTTTGGTAAGGCCTCGATTCCTCTAGCTGGAATTATGACCATCCCATGTATTATGGGATATCTGAAAGTGCTAACTGCTATTGAAGTCTAACAAAGTCCTCCCTATAGTGATTTAGATGAATTCGGGAAGTCAACGTTGGGAAGAATTATTTTCTGTATTAAATTCAATTTGGACTTGTGGGAAGATTTCTTCTTCCTAAGAATATGCATTAGTTGGAAGAGCAAATCATCCCCTACTTCAGACTTTTAAAAAATAAACAAACCACAATTAGAGAAGTCTTAAAACAGGACTGATGCTGACTGTAAAAGTAATTTTGACAGGTTCTAGTTACACTACTGTTGACTCTGATGATATACCTGAATAAAGACTGCAGCATAATTTGGGAAGAAAGTAATCTCAAATTACCTCATGTCATAACATTAACAATAAAAAAGCAATAGTAATGAGGACAAACATTTATTTTGTGATTGTATATTTATCCCAATGATGAGAATATAACTTTATTTCCTTCAGAACAAATAGACTTTCTTCAATTATTTTCAAATTCCCAACATTATATTTTTATGTACTGTGCTATAATCCTTACACATTAGCTTCTGTTTCTTTCTCTCACTCAACAAATTGAATTAAAAAAATAGTAATGACAAACATACAGAGTTACCTATACCTTTTCCCAGCAAGATGAAAATTTTATCATATTTTTCTGTTCAGGGAATAGACAATACCTTTGTAAACTGGGAACCTAATATTGCAGATCAATTATCTGTTTTTTTACAGATTATTCTTGCCAAATTCTGCAGTTCATATATCAGTAGTGGCATGTAAGGGAGGCATAAACCATGATGCAGCACTGGACCTGCTTCTGTAAGTAGGCAAACTGAAGTCATATGTCATTTTTTCTGTATGCAGATGCTTTTTGCTGCATCAAATCTCTCACTTGTCTCTGAAGAATCATATGAAAAATTTTTACAATTAATAGACTGAAGTCAGAAAAGACTGAAAAATGCAAGAGGATGCTCACCATTTTAGCACAAGTTCAAATGACCTAATTTATTATTTTGATTTGACGCTTATCTTGTAACTCAAGTATTTTATAGCTTAACCCAAAAGATGTGATTAAGACAGCTGCAATGTTTGATTAAGGTAAATGAGACTCAGCAAGCATGTCTTACAACCAGAGCCCTTCCAGGTATTGTGCTAAGTATTTTTTGTAGCCCTGTCACCTTATTGCATTGTCACGGTACCTGTCTAAAACACATCCCCCCTAAACACTTTCTTAACTTTTTGAGCTTGGATTCATACTTTGTGTCAGCTGCATGTTTATATCTCTTGACTATTTGCCCATTTCTAATGCAGGATTTAACAAGTCCTTGTACTGCTGGCATTTTGCAGCCTGTTATTCTGTAGGCTGAATTTGAAGACTTCTTTCAGTTTGGTAAAATAGAGCATTATTTTGCTGGTTGCAGTTTATCGGAGGTATGTTAAGCTCTGCTGAGGCTTCAGGGATCAAAAAAATCAAGCTAAGACAAAAAGAAGAGAAAAGTGAATCAGCTGGGTTTTATTAGTAAATAATTTAGAGTGCTTAAAATAACAATGTTCACACATTTTTAATTTAAAGCCTGCTAAATCCCTTTAAAATTCATTTGTATTTGCAATTACTTAAACTGTGAGCTGTGCACTGGAGGGAGTGAAACTATAGATTTTAAGTACGTAGCTGGAGGTAATATATAAATTCAATTGATCAGTCTGGCAGAGAATTGATGCCACAATTTGTACCCGGTGGCACTTTCTCTTTCTTACCCGACTGGCTTAGAACATTATCAGAAAGTCAATATGATACGCCAATACAGTGATATACTTGCAGTCATAAGTCCCTTGTTTAGATTAAACCCTGGGTATGCTCACGCCGTGGATTGCAATGGACAGACAGCCTGACTCCATCCCACTATGAGCCGGCCTGAAAGCACTCAACTCGCCTTAACTTCCCAGGTTTCATATGGTTATCAATGGCCCCAGCAGCCAGCCAAACCAGCAACAGAGGATGTCTGTCTCTGCAAGGCAGTGCAGCGGGCAGGGAGTAGTGCCTGTGCGATGCTCCAGTCTGGCTGCAGTTCCCCCTATCAGCTGCCTGTCTCTGACAGGCTTTGCACTCACCGTGATCAGGTTTCCTTTATAACTCGTCTTTAGTCTCGTGTTTTGGTTCTCTCTCTTCCGCGTAATTTATTAATGATTTCACCTCCTCTGCATTATCTTTTGAAACCCTTCCATTTTATAAAAGGCATCCTTATGAAGCCTGATGAGGAATGACTTACAAAGTCTGCCTTTTGAGAATGTGACTTTCTTTATTTGCGCCTTCATTGAGAGCTAAATCAGGCCGCTAGCCACTAATTTCAAACGAAACACTTATTTGAGTAAAAACCCATTACGTTTGGTGTGACATGGAAAACTAGAAGGTCACCCACAAATTTGCCCTGCATTTATTTTCCTCACAGGATTTTCAGTTGTGTATAGTATGTACAGTAACATCTGACACTTCATGGCACATGTTAATTTTTTCCTGCAGCAGTGACCCTTCCCTCTCCACCTACAGAACATGTGATGCTTAGAATCAGAGAAATAGCGTGGAGAGCTGTTGGGTCAACAGTTGTTTAACCCTCCCCGTGATAATGCAGGATTATTCTAGCCAGTGCACCACAAGTACTTTGTTTTGTGCAGCTTTAAGTGACACAGCTGATTAGCTCATCCGTGCCTTCCCCTCCTGACACTCCAGTACACTTCATTGTTAGGAATCTTTTCCTGTTCTTTGTCTAAATTTGCCTGGTTTATACTTGATAGACTCCTAATCACTTCCTCTCTCTAAAAAAGTTCCCACTTTCAGTGCTCTTTTTGAATACTTCTCTGTAATTCCTATGGGTTCTACTGTAGTCTTTAAGAATGAACTGCTTTTGGAGGCACAGTTCTGTTTGTTCCCTTGGTGCAAGGTTGGTGACAAGGGCTGGGAAATTCCTCTCATGTTACAATTAGAATATAAGGGGAGAAATGTGTCTATTTTCTTAGATGAAGAGACAATTCTGAAACCTCACAGTTCACTGTGCCTCGTGGTTTACAGGATTATATTTTCTATTTTCGCTAATGTGATTTCATATAATAGCTGGAGAAGGAAAGTGTCCTATTTATTTGGTGACCTGTTAAAGTCAATTGTAGGCAAGTCCACGTGGGTAAAGCTCTCTTGCAAACACTTATACATGCACTTGCCTTTATGTTCACGAGTAGTTTCGTTGTTTTCACGGATAAAGGAAAGCTGGCATGTGAATGTCAAAAGGGCGAGGTTTTAGGCCACAGCTAGAGGGCCAGGCAGTCAAATGTTTGTGTAGCACAGAAGATGCACGTAAATTTCCAGTGCCCTGCATATGTCCATGTCAATGACTTAAGCAGAATATGGGACCTCTAGCCTTCAGGAATAAGATGAGCTGGACTTGTTCTGGTGCTGTTTCATACTGATCTGCTCAATCTTCTGTGATAAAACCCTCTAAGAGCAGATTTGATTCAACTCATGACAACAACCCCATTTTGTTAGAGTGAGATCAGGATAGAACTAGTCTCTTAATCCATTTGGCTTTTCTATTTTTGCACATTGATTGCTTATCAGGAAATAAATAAAAGGGAAGGTAAAGGACTTGTGCACATCAGGGCAAAAAGCAATAGTCATTATCCTGTAACTTACAGTATATGCCCTTTTAGCAATAAGGACACTGCTTGAAATTGTCAGTGTGACAGATTTACTCTTAATAGCTTAAGCAAATTTCACAGTTTACCAGGGTCATTTTGAAGTAAAAAACATTAATGTGTTTGGAATAAAAATTAAAGATTATAAACTTTGTGCACATCGGCAGACAGACAGCCATATGTTTCATGTATTTATTTAAAATATTAGAAGGTTCTTGTTGGGACAGAATATGTTTCCTCTGTGTCTATAATATAAATAATCTAAAGGCATTTAAATATATTTTGACATTTAAGCATATGTTTAAATCACTTTTAACATATTGATTCAGTCCTGTTCTACCAACACACACCCAAGACTAGAGAGCATAGAACTTTGTAAAGCTGTTTGTACAATGCGCAGGGCTTTGGGTAGGTTCTTATTGTATCAAGCCGCGGAGGAAAACAAGGAAGAAAGGGGAAAGAAGGACGATAAAGAAGGACGAGGGTATGTGTACCTGCAGTTTTCAGTGAAGATATGGTCGTCTTCCCTCTTGGAACTGGGCTACCCTTGCATCTGCTGCTCTCGTTTCCTGGTTGGAAGGGGGTTTGGAAGGGCAGCCCCCTTTTGCAGCACTGTGCTGTGCTGCCAGTGTAATTTACCCAGAGCATATCGCTGGATGAGCTACGAGTTGTGCTTTGGACTCGCGTTTCTTATTTCAAGTGTTTGATGAAGTGTCTTGGAGTTCTGCTCGAACTGACTCGGCTCAAAGGTGATCACTCTTTAAGCAGTACCACGATGTTAAGCAAAACTTGTTAAGTGGAAATCAGCATCAATTGCTCCTAAAAGCAGAGGGCCAACACCTTGGCTTGCTCCTAGTGTCATTGCTATAATGGTAGCAGTGGGACACTTTAGAGAAACAGAAGTGGCACAAACAAAGCTTTAGGTCTATTCCACGGGACTCTGAACCTCTGGAAAATAATTCAGCATGTGTTTAAAGAGGATGGTTCATCGGCTCATAGCTAACTTTTGAGGGATTGCTCAGGCATTTACACACCTAATCGCTCTGCTGGACTGGGCCAGAACACTTAACATTCTGGAAGACTGAGCCCTGAGTGTCTCATTACCATAAAAAATATACGGTGGGGAATGATTATGCACTGGTAGGGGGGAGGGAAGAGTAACCCTAATAAATCTTTTTGATCGTTAATTTCTCTGCTAAAGTATAAATCAGCTCTGTATTTTTCTAAAGCCTGGGTTGGTAACAGATATTAATGTAGCTGAGGCAAAAATTAAGATGGTGTGTCTGAATATTATTGCAAGGAGTTGGCTGTATCACTGAGGGTGGGGTCTTGTGGGTAGATGAAGACAGTTTGTTGGAATAGCACAGGTTGAACTGGATGCACACCACAGCTTGCACATCCAGTGAAGGGATAGTCTGGTTTTAGCCCCCTTGGAAATCTATCCAAGACAGTATGTTGATGAAAACTACAAAATATTTTTTTTTCTTTTTTTTTTTTTTTTCATGGAGGAGAATGAATCTAGATGTTTACATGCTAAAAGACATGTTCTGTGATTACTCTGGTTGCTCATCTCAACTTTATTATTAATGATCCTTGAAGGCTGTAGATCCAGATTTCCACTTAACATGAGATTGCCTAGCACTGCACTTTTTATGTGGGTTAGACTTAAGAAATGAATGTAGGCAACCTTAATTCTCTGTTAACGTTTTTGTGCGTATGGGAATATATTTATATGCACATATACTCACAGATACACAAGTAAAATACAGCAAAGATGCATTAATTTTACATTGATTCAAAATATTTACAATTTCAGTTAAGATGATTGTGCTAAAGTGACAGAAAATAGTAAGTATTAACTCTGCACTGTAAGCAATGACAAGTACTGTAGATCCTCACAGAAAAAAAACCACAATTGCCCGTGGCATCCACACGATATTTAAATTGGTAATCTCAAAAGAGAGGATGCTTAGATTTTCAAGCTTGTTTTTGGAAACTCTTATCTTAGCTGAGAATGTAAGTTTAGGAGAAGTTGATAGTTTAGAGCCTGTTCTGTTTTTTTGTCTTGAGAGCCAAGAGACGGATCAGAACTTCTTGGATAGGAGCAGCATTCGCTATCTTTTGATATATTGCTATGTAACTACAAGGATGAAATCTCAGAATGATCTTAAGCCTGGGTGAACCTCAAAAGGTGAAGATACATTTCACCTGCATAGACCCATTTTGTTATTATCTTTTCACTTCATGATCTTTTTGTTCCATTAGCTTCTAATTTTTTATATTACATGTCAGTAAATTGCCTCTTGCCACACCCTTGAAAGCTGCACTTGAAGAGGATAGGTAAGATGATGTTCAGTAATGTTTATTCTCTTCAAGTCTAGGAGGGCAAAAGGAATTTCATGGACCTTTTTTGAGCCTTCCCTGGGTATGCTCATATCAAGTGAGTTCCTACAGTTCTGCTTAGCCATGAGTTAGAGGAGCAGTTCAGCACACTCTAAAATCAGGGTTTTACGGTCCTCCCAGTTGAAAGGAAGGAAAGAGAATGATACCTCTCTAAAATCTGAGCACAGGGTCTGCATAAAAAGTAACTGACTGAAATACTTGCAGTTGCCTGGGAGTATGTGAAGAGGTTTGTTAAATGCTGTAGATGTGTGTGACATTGTTCTTTGCTTTTTTTTTTTTTTTTTTTTTTTTTTTTTTTTTTTTTTTTTTTTTTTTTTTTTTCTTTTGTTCTTTGCTGTTTTTTCCCTATTGGACTCTCTTCTGGTAACACCAAGTCCTGAAATACTTCAGTGCCAGAAGAGCAGTTATAAACGTCTCACAGCATTGTTTAACAGTGCCTTTTGTATTTTCTCCCTTTTAATACTTCCCCGCTTAAGCAGCTGTTCCTCAGTCAAGGGGTGCCATCAATTACTCACTTGGGTAGCAGCTGAAAGAGAACTGAGGATCCAGTCCTGTGATGCACCGAGAAACTCCATGAAGGAATTTAATTGCTTAGGGTTACTGAGATTACTCTGTGCCACATGGGTTCAGTTCTCTATTTGATAAAGTCACCCACCTAAAGATGTAACACATATAGAAGGCAGAACTAGAGCTTTTGGAGGAAAACACCCAAGCCTATCATGCTCAGTGTTATTTACAAGCAAGTTTGACATTTCTTAACAACCTAAATGTAATTTAAGAAAATAAGAGTGATAAAAATATCAGATTTTTTTTTTCCTTTGCTTTAAGGGTACCAGAATAATTATTCAACGGAATATGTTAGGTCAAGTGTTAACAATATGTGCTGTAAATTAAAAAAAAAAAAAAAAGGGGAAAGTAAAGCACCACACACAAGAACCAACCATCTGTTCCAAAAAGCTCTTACTGCCACATCCGTCTTGGTAAAGATTTAAAAAATACAGTACAATTTCTGTGTTAAGATTGATTATAAGAATTAACAGACTTACCTCAATTAAATTATCCAGAGTAACTTCTGTACAACTTATATTTACAATGAAATTATTGTAGCCAGAAAGTACAAAATTTGCAGAGCTTCTCATAAGGCTGGGATTGTGTGAAAATAACATTACCTAAAGAAGACAGCAGTTTTCAAAAGCAGTATCTTCAAAATGTGATGTAAAGTGACTCAATTCCTTTAGTGTAGAGTCTATGAAACATTAAGAGAACTTAAATTTTCCTCCCATTTGATGAACAAAGTACAGTGACTATTGGCATAAAAGTCATTGAAGAAAAAAAAGTCAGAAATCATTTTTCTGGTTGGAAAAAATCCTTACCAATTCTATTGTCCATGGCTGGTACTGCAGGCCTACAGCTTGTTCTTTCACTCAAGGGTTAATTCTTTTTGTGTGTTAACTGTAAAGTAAAACAACTCTAGGCTAGGCTCTTGGTGGCAAGGAACCTAAGTTACCTTAGGAACTACAGTATTAGCTGTTTGATTCAAGCCTTGAAGAAGAAAACAAATAGTGAACATGATTTTTTTCTGGTGACCCAGATGGTGAGGGGTCCTTTAAAGGAGGAGGGTGAGCAGGAGGTGTGGTGAAAAAAGAGAAAGAATGAACGATTACAGACTACTCTAGCTGGGCAAATTAAGTATGAAAAAGTTATCTTTTCAAGGTACATACTATGATCCAGTTTTTGCCTTTCGAGTTACATCTTAAATGTGAGCTCAGCAACATTACGGAACTAAGTTCTGGGAAACAATGCATTAATTCACATAATCCAGGTGTTGAGGGAAGAGTTACAGATCCAGAGGCCTGGAGGGCGTAAATCGGGTGCTCAGTGTGTATGATCTGGTGTTATGGCCCATAATAGGGTGCTGTTGTGGCCTCGTGCTCCCACGCCTACAGCACTTGGCTTGTAGGTTTTTGCTGTGTGCACTTCCCCTAAACAGTCACACCACAGCCTTCCCTCAACCCCTGTACTCTCTGCTCCTCTGTTCTTTGTGAGCATCTTCTGCTGAACTCTCTTGTGTTTTCAGTGCTCATTGGAGGTTTATGGCAGTGGATGCTAATTAGTCTTCCCAGCATGAACTCCCTCAGTATATTATTACAGCAATGAAAATATCACTACTTGCCTAAGTGTTTGATCTTAAGTCAACCTATCTGTAGGTTTTGGTATGAAGTTGGGGTTAATCCCAGACTGAACATCTACAGATTTGGGAGGAATTCTGATCAGCAACTGTATGGGCAGTTCAGGTTTATTAGCAGTTAGAATTATGATTGGGCTTGACTCTCCTGTCTGGATTGATCCTGAAATGTGCTGATCTTTTGCTCTTTTAATGGAGCCAGAGAAAAAAAACAGTGTGGATCTTTGTGAGATGCACTGCGTTGCCTCTTTTATTCAGCACAATGCACTGAGCATGTTGTGTGCAGTTTTCCATATTTAATGGCTCTTTTATCAAACAGAGTTGCTTTAAGCAATGGAATAAAATGAACTGTGTGCAAGTTGTTTCCTTGGCTTCCGATATCCCCTCTCAATCCAAGTATGCCATTCCCCTATTGACTGCAAATCAAACTGAACGTATAAAAAGGGAATGAAAAGGTTTATCTGCTTCCATTAGCAAATACTATATCTAACAAAGAGATTCATGTAATGAATAAATAAACACATAGGAGGCACACAGATGTTTTGCCTAAGTTTTTGGTTTTGTTTCTTTTTTTTTTTAAATTCTGAAAAACACAGTTGAGTCTCCTTAATTAGGACAGAGGCCCCACCGGAGAGAGGAACATGACAATTAAGCAATCAGTCCAGTGATCAGAGGTGCCATGGAGTATCTATGTACCTTTTGTGGTGGTAGACAGTAGGTGCCAAATCCACAGCTCATGTAAATTGGCATAGATTTGTCGATCCCAGATGTTCTGGCCCTTAGTTTGGGCATTTGTGTACTGGAAACATTTTAACTTTCTCTGCCAAAGTCAAGCCTCCTTTTTAAGTAGAAAAGAACAGCAGAAATAAAGCAGGTTTTGTGTGCTGGGACACTTATATCTGCTCCAGTGCCTTTGCAGGCACCAAAGTAGCTTTCAGACTAAAATCTAGACATGGAAGGAAGATGATCTAGGTGTAACACCTATCGCTGAGCTTGAAGAAGTAAGTTTATCTCTCCATAGCAGATACTATTACATTCCAACCTGTAAAAGCAGAATTATGGTATCACACCATTGTGCTGAGGTTGTCCATGTCTATAAAAAGAGGGTCAGTGCACTGAGACAGAAGGTGTTAGAGAAGCTAAAAAAGTCTATAACTTTTTATTAGGAATTAGCCTCTGCCATTTATGGCTTTCATATTCACTTACGTGTGTGGTCATAATCTTTCATCTGGCTACTGTGACTCCTGTAAGAGGTTAGTTTGTAAGGGTTAATTCTGAGAAATTGCTACGTAAATATGTCCTCAGGGAGGGACAGGCCAGTTAGGACTTCCTCTTATGGTACAATATTTGTAACTTCATAACCTTTACTAAGCCTTTAATATGGCTTCAGGAGAAAAATCCACAGTGGTTGGTTTTCAGGGAAGATCCTAAGGTACATAAATATGAACTGAATTTTAAAACATTACTTGAACTTAGGTTCTAAATCTATATTCAGACACTCAAAGAAGTGAAAAGGTTTTTCAGAAGTGCTGAGAATTGTAATTTGAATCCAGTTTGAGTTGGTGGAAAGCTTGCCACTTTTGGAACCCAGCTCACTTATCAGATATCTAAATATGGATCTAAACTGTAATTTTCAAGCATTTCTCTTGACATAACTATCCAGACCATGGAAAATTATGATTTTAAAGATTTGCTTTTCCTCCCATTTCTTAATGAGTGTTATTGCAACCAAAGCTGTTTAATTCCCAACTCCCTTCCCTCTGCTGTGTCTGAAGGCAGCAATATTTAATGGATTTGTGTGGACTACATGCCAACTACATCTAAGGGCATTTGTAAGAACAATTAATTATTTTTTCCTCAGGTAAAATCTTTCCTGTAATATTTGAAGCTGATGCCTTTGATCCTCAGCACTGGGCAATCAGCGTGAGGGAAGGATGCAAGGATGCTAAACCTCATTGATTTTAATGGGAAAGCGATGGCTTTGCCATTGCCATCATTTGAAGGTGCTACCTTGGATGCTTTGTGACCTTTCCACAGTCAGAGAACATTGTAGGTGGTGTTCTCCTCGAGTAGAAAAGCATCATCTTCTACGTAATGTGGGTATGTGTATTTCAGAGAAAATGTTAAACTACTTTCTCTCTTCATTTTTTTCTTCTTACCATTTTTTTGTTCCTTTTTAGTTTTCTTGGACTTATCCCACCGCTCTCCTCCCTCCGCCCCAAATGACGGTGGCTTCTAATTTAAAGCTGACCTTTGCCGTGGTCTGTGGCTTCTAATAGTGCTTTACCCTTTGTTGAAGTGGTTTTTAACTTTACTCTATATTTTAAAAAAAGATCAGTTGGGAGATTCTAATGCTCCCAATTCAGCTTTTTTACTAACAGTGCAAGTTAAAAGTCAGCATGGCTGAGAATAAGGGATACAGGGGAGAACATGAGCAAAGGAAAGTGCATATTGATGCACCATAGTAATGCATAGGAACCTTTTCACTGAGGTGGTCTCATTGTTTCTGAGTAGAGTCCTCTAGGTAAGGATTGAATATATTTATTGCTCAGTCATACCCAAAAATCTCTTGGAGCTGTTGTAAGAGAGCGCTGAATCCCCATGACCTGTATTAAACTTAGAAACCCCACTGTTGTCTGGAATTTTCATCCTCAGATATATATTGAAATGACTGTAATTTTCATTAAAAAAAAAAATTATCCATAAAGTGCTCATGTCTCTGATAACATCTACTATGCTCTCATCTTTACCAATCAAGTTCACAATTAATTTGTAGATTTTTTTTTTTTAATAAAAGTATAAATTCCCTTGCAAAAATTGAAGGAGGGACATGGAAGCAGTGATGGGAGGGAGGAGGAACAGGAGGTTGGGATTTTCTACTGAACTAAAAATTCAATTTTTATGTCAAGTAGCATTTTATATAGTTCTTCAGAGCAAGTTTCTTAAGTTTTATTCTGATGATTTAGGCTTGGCAAAACCCATGTGTCCCATTCCCTACATGTGTGTTTGTTCTGAGATTTATTAGGAAGTGGATGTGCATCTGGTGGTTTCGCTCATACGAACTATTTTGGTTCAGATAAAAGTCTTCTGAAGGACACAAGACCTGTAAAGCCTCCTGGGGTCTCATACTGACTTGGATTTTATGACAACACCATGTTGAATTTCCACAAAGGTTTTAATCCCACTCCCTAACATCAAAAGGAGCCTGATTCATAAAACATTACTTCTCTCTTTTTTTTTTTTTTTCCTTAGAATCTTGCCATAGATCTTTTGGAAATGGAAGTAGATACTGTGTGTTGAATTGATTTGTAGTAAAAATTAAAAAAAGAAAAAAAAAGAAATCCAGCCATAGCTGGAATTGTAAGTAAGTATTGGCCTCAAGGAAACGTCTTGGCAATTGGACAATTTAATTTCTCAAAAATCAAAAAAGAAGGATAAAAAACAAAAAAGTGCCCATAAAATACATGAAACAGATGAATTTCTGTAGCTGCAACATTAATATATCAACACTGTCAAAAAGTCATAATTGTCTCAGCACTGTAACATTATTTATTTAATATTGAGAAGCTATTATTGCACTCTAGTTAAGAAAAAACACTCTTACCTTAAAAATGCATGAAAATAATATTAAAAATTAACACTAAAACTATACAATGTGGCAGTAGGAGGCTCAGCAAATTGATAATGGAATAAGGAGACTTTCAAACCAGGTCAGAAACTACTACGTGATATCTTTTTGATGACATATAAGAGATGAGACATTAAACATGCCCATTTCCCAGGAAAAAACGAGCCCATTTGTAGAACTTTGCCGTCAAATAAAAGCATAAAATACTGAAGGATGTCTACAGTACTGAGGCCAAGGATGGAGTAAGGGACTTTGCAGAGAGAGCCTGGCTTTCTTCTGGAGCAAGCATTAACTAAAACATGCTGACAGAGGAGCATAATGAGCATTCAGGGCTCCAGTAAATGTGATGTGGATGGAAATGTACAAATCCCAAACAGGAAATGTTCCACTGTTACTAACTGTTCGTTTAAGCGATGCTTCGGCTGTTCATGCTCGCACTGTGGTAGGGCCTGAATGCAATCAGCAAGTTTGTCTCGGTACACTAGATGTGTTGTTAAATAAAGACCCGTCGTAAAATCCGTGTGCCTTCTTCAGCTCTCTATTGAAAATGTAAATGAAGCTTTATCCATAGTGAGTTTTCACCTCTGGCATCGAGTCCGACCACAGTGGAAGTACCAGCTCCTCCGGGCAATGGGTTGGGTTTCTCGTTTCTACCTGGGTTTCAAATGGGCTCTGCTCAAATTAATTGTGCATTTGGCTAATTTTTTCTCCTTTGCTGGAAGTTGCCATGGAAAAAACATTCATGTAATATTTTTATTTGCAAGATGGGAATGGTATCTCTCTAGATCATCCCAAAAAGGGTTCTGTCCTGGAAATTAGGAGAACGTGTTGTTGAGAACCTACAGAAACAGAGTGAACGGGTAAAAATAACTGTCCGTAAAAGTGAAGGAGTCATTAAGACATATGGCATGTGTGGTTTGCAGAACAGCTGGAATGAAGCTAGTGGGGTTTCTAGAAGGAACAATGTTTTCCTTCATCATAATAGAAAGATGACAAAGTTGTAGTGACAGTAGAAAAATAAATAACAGACTACTGCAAACTTGTACATGCTACATGATTTTATTGCACAGTTTCCTCTACCATTTAACAGCTACCTGTACCATTAACCGTTTCAGCTTTCCTGTTGTTCTTGCACCCACTGATCCATCTTTTATGGTGTATTCTTTATTCTTCCAGGGAGTGTGTCAAACCAGTGACCAGAGAGTATCTTTAGTCAGTCACACATTTCAAGTTCCCTTGAAATACTTTCTTGACCAGGCACAATCTCTTCTCGAGCACTTAAATTTGCAACTCTTTATTTTTTCTCCTTCATTTGGTATCTCCCTGAGTTCAATTTTGAAGGAATATTTGTCTCTCAGAACCGAGTCTTTTCTCTCTCAGAAGTTTGAACTTACTTTTACATTCTTGGCTTGACAATTCTTGTAAAATGGTTATGAGGTTTCACAGGAAAAAAAGACACTCTAGCACTAAAGTGATATCTCATTTTAGAAATATTTATTTTGTGGAAAATGGTTTTCAACATCACAACTAAACAAAACAAGGAACAGTACGTTTGCATTGACACACGCCGAAGCACAGAGAGAACAAAACTCCCACCTAGTTTTTACGTGAAACATCTTCAAAGACAAAAGAAAATACAGTTGAGGGGGAATGATTCTCAAATATAGCAATTTCTTTCTGTTCTTTTTGTAGAGGGTGCTGCCCTGCCTGTACCACTCTGACCCCAGCTGCTCACAACTAGAATTATCTAATAGTCTTTCTCTTCTGAATAGAATTTCATCTGAACAACCAGATTTTGGGTTCAGGCTTTGGATGTCTTTGTTTTAAAGGAACTTGTAGAATGGGGTTTATCTTCAGAATGTCTTTGTTCAGGTACCTCCTGGTAGGTATTCTTCTTAAAACATGAATATTATGGTTCATAGGAAGTGCATTATTACTATAAGTTACAATTGTAGGGAATAATGACGGCGGTGCTTAAATGAAGTTTGACAGTCTGCATAGCAGGCACCAGCCATCTGTGCTATGGCAGTACTGTTTGTATTTTAATGTTTCAACATACAGCAAAGATAATTAAGAATAACTATAATTAAAAATGATTACAACAAATTACTTTTCCCTCAGCAGTGATGTGTGCCTGTAACTTATAAGTGACTTGATGCAGTAACCCTTTGGTAAGGCAGATAGGATAGCTTTGCAATTCCCACCCTGTTTCTGACAGTTCATAGATTTTTCAGGGTTTTTTTTTTATTTGTTTGTTGTTTTTTTTTTTTTTCCCCAAATGATGAAAGAATTTTACATACTGGGCTTCATACACCTATTTGATGCACAGTAATTATCACTGAAATTTCATTCTTCATATCAGAATCTTCGCTCTTTTTATTTTTTTTCTTTTTCCTGAGACAAGATTAAAAGTAGCGTATTTCTCAAGCTAGGGAAATAAAATGACAAGAAAAGAACACCAACTCACACATTTATTTTCATTTTCAAAGAAAAATATTAATATTTGCTCTTGACAAAAAGAAAACAAAATTTGAAACAGGAAGAAACCAACTTTTAGGATAAATTAATGCAATATCTGTTGTAACTTCTTATGCCTAAGAATAATAAGCACATTTTGCAGCCCCATTTGTATAAAGCTCTAAATTCCCCTCTTATGTTGTTTCCTATGGATTCTATTGATAGGTCCTTGGTGTCTGTCCTCATGGAGATGAACGCATTTAAAGCACATAAGTAGGGTAACAGACAATTTTTCTTAACTGATCATGACCAGAATTTCAGTTCTTGGGCACCTCCTTTTAAAGACATAAATGAGCAAAAAAGAGAACAATTCCTGCAGCTGGCTTTGGGAAGCCCTTCCCGCTCCAATTCTACCATGTCCTTTGGCACAAGGTGAGATCCTGCACGGAAGTTGGATGTGGCCAGACCACGGGTCCAGGCTGAGAAACCAGAAGGTCCCCTGATGTTCCTGTAGCGTAGACAAAATCTACATCTTCTATGATGTTCCTCTGTCATCCTTACTAATCATTTAATGTGTCTTTGGGTTTTGGTCCCAAAGGTTCGACACAAAAGGCAGCAGCATGTGGGGCACAGTTGCATTTCAGAATTCGAGCTGTTCTGGTTCAGTAGGTTTTTGGCTTTCTTAGGGAGAATTGGATTGTTGCTTGACTGATTGCACATGAAACCATTTGTCTGTCTATCCATCACACATCAGTTTAGATGGAATATTTTTTAGCGACTCATTCAAAACCTAGTTTTTTGTGATGCAAATTTAACTTACTGTCAGAGCTACCATGAGGTGCCTTGCAATAATTTCAGATAGATTCCAAAATAATTTGACAGATGAATAAACAAAAGGTCAACATTTACTTACACCTACTTGGCATTTTTGAGGCTGAATCAGAATGGTAGGTCAAGATACTTTGAATTCCTTAATTGATAGAACAAATATTTTAAAAAAAGAGAAAATTGTTGTCCAGGTTGCTGCTTATTAAAGACATCTCTGCCTCATTGGCAAATCTCCCAAGAGAGCTATTTTGGACTACCACCTTAACTTACTTTCCAAAAAATGATAATTGCCATTTTGCAGAAGCTGTCCTTTGAAGGTGCTCCAGAATTTAGCTGTGTTTTACTGGACATCAGTGATGTGGCCTGGTGTAAAGACAGAGATAGATGAATTAAAAGGCACACCTTTGTAAACTGAGATTGCCACGGTGGCATTGCTCTTGCCCTGAAGGTGACAAGAGGAGTTGTGCAATCTCAAAGGAAGCACAGCTGTGGAGAACTGAGCGGTTTCATCACATGTTGGTCACTTAGATTAACAGAATGAAGAGAATATGTAAGCGGGACATGAATAAAACATTGCAATAATGTGAAGAAGAATCCAAATACTTTTCCAAACCTAATGTTTTATTTACCATTCTAAGTAGTTTAGTGCTGTTCTGGCATGTAATATTTGATGGGTATTATGTTTTATAAAGTTTGCATTGATGAAAGTGTCTGCCTTTCATACAAGGGAACCACATGTTCTCCTTGCCTGAGAATACAATTATTCTATAAGGCTGATTACAGCTCTGTTTGAAATTCATTTCAGGTTTAAGTGATGTGGGCCAAACTGAGCCCTGGTGCAAACCTGCTTGTTCCAATGGAACTCCACCAGAGGAATGTTTGACCCTATGGGTTAATGTAATGAAAAGATAACAGCATACTGTATGATCACATAAATTAAAGATGGGAAATACCAATTAGGTCAGCTAGTCCTTACCCGGGGGACCAATTTAGAGTGTTCCCTACACTCTACTCTTGAGTGCTTTGCATTGTTTTAAGAAAGCCATGCAATAAGACTCATGTCTTGGGAGATGACTCTGTGGTCCATCAGATACCACCACTAAAAAAATTTTTTTTTTCAAAATGCAGCTCATTTTTTTTTGTAATTCTCAAGTATTAAGTCTCAATACCCTTGTCATAGGCTTTCTGATGCACTGTAAGGAATAGTATTTTGATTTCTTTTCTATTGGCTTTTCACAAGATAGATCCCACATGTTTTCAATTATCACTTACCTTGGATTCACTCAGAAATAAAATACAGGAGATTATTATTATTTTTATTATTATTATGTTAAATTGTCAAGGTCAAATAAGCATTAAAAAAATATATTTTTGTCCTCACAGATGAAAAAGGCATGGGAAAGAACTGATATTATTTCTGTTGTTTTTTTGTTTGGTTGGTTGTGGGTTTTTTGAGAGAAAGATTGGAAATAGAAATACACAAGCAATTAGGAAAGGTTTTGCTTTCATCCCAGATAACTCCAAGTAGTACTGGAGATTCCCGGCTCAGATGAGATAAAACCCAATTTCCAGATGTGTCTCCACCGTTGTACGCTCCTGGCTACAGAGCTAACAAAGACATTCAAGCTGTCATGTACAGGAGTGGTGTCAGCCAGCAGCTCGGGCAGCAAAACTTGGTGTCTGAGCAGTGCCATGACAGCAGTGAGAGCTTTCCTCCAGTGCCACTGGGTCATCACACAAATACCTTCGTCCTGAGTTTGACCTTTCAGCGAAAACAAGGCTCTGCATTGTGGCTCAAGTAGTCTCTGCTCTCTAAATGGTGCAAATCTCCTTGCTCTTAATAGGAGAGGCAGGCTTTGATCCAGTGTGTGCCAAATAGATTCAGGAGTTGTTTAGAAATTGATTGGCTCAATTGTGTCTCGTGCTGCCACAGTACTTTTTGCCTGAAACAGACTTCAAAAGTTTGCTTTGGACTACCTGGCTTTTCCCACAGCATAGTGTAACACAACAGATAATTGACTTTGAGGTCTTTTATTTTCGAGTTTATGTTGTAGCAGGTTAAGTATTAGATCAGGTAGTACAGTGCCTGCTAATGTCAATTCATAATTTCGGGGGGGAGCGGCACTCATACAGTCTAACTTTGATCCCTAATTACTAAATTATTTGGTTTAGATGAGGAGCCTAATTTCTCAAAAATCCTAGTACAGGCAATGTAATGTCAAAGACAACTTCAGAAACCAATTTTAAACTAATCTAAGTTTTCTCTTGCTATGGTTTGCCTCCAGAGGATTCTGCTTTTGCCAGAAGAGTCTCAGGGCCCCTAAGAGAGATATCTTGCATAATTTCCTTGCTTACATGCCTTTTTGAAATGGTGCAAGAAGGTGCTGACATACATGTAGTAAGTCCTTTAATAGTAGTGGTAGCAGTAACTATAGAAAAGATTTTTTAAAATATACATATCTCTCAGAAAATACAGATCTGAAATGACTGAAAAACAGAAAGAATGGAGAAAAGTGAGGAAAATAGAAGGTAGGCTGAAAAATAGAAAAGTATCTGAAAAGGATCCAAGTGAAATCAATTAGGGTAACTGAAAGAACTTAGAAGCACTGGAATATTAAAGTTAACATTATATTAATATTAAAGTTAATTTTTCAAGGCCCACAAAATCAGAAATGAAAGTATATTAATATTACTAGTTATGTATTGCTTAGAAAGCATACAGTAAGTTTTCCCTGATTCATGAGCACTTTCTGCAGGACTGTCACTAGCCAGAAGCCACATTGTCACTGAAAGTAATAGAACTTACTTTTTTTTAAAAATTGAATTAATTGAAGGAAGAATTACAGTTTTAGAACTACTATTGCAATGGCTGTTGGGCAAAAAAAAAGGCAGCCAGTCAGATTGTTGTCTGCACTGAGTTTTGTTCAGGTATGAGTGGGCATAGAGCTGTTGTCTACATCTCCCCAGATCCCAGGCCTGATACCAGGAATGACAGGAAAATGAGTGGCTGCCAGTCTTCCCCACCGTGCCCCCTCCTGCCCCAGGACCTGCCACTGCATCTCCTCCTTTCCCAGCAGCAGGGAGGCACGGGCAGGGAGACACAGCATCTCTTCTTGGAGCCACACAACTCCCCAGCTGGTTTTACAGTTGTTTTACAGCCCTTGTTTTTTGTCACCTCTGTGGCACAGGATGGCGCTCAGTTTGTGATACGGGCCAAGTTAATTTAATTTATGTAAGATGTAGATGTTGAGAAGTGAGAACACAGAGTTTAAAAATGTTTCAGACAGCGTGCCAACATCCTTAAATTGCCTACCTTTTAGATCTACATCCATGAGAGAGAGGAGAAAAACAGAGGATGGCACTTTGCATACTGCTTCACGCATTCTAATAATACACCATAGACTCTTAGTTTTGCAGAAAGCATCTGCTGAGTTTCTGTATAAAAAATTAATAAGAAAGAGAAGATGTAATGAAACAAGGTAAAGAATAGAAATTCTAAAGATAAATCTTATTTATAGTAGACCTCCTTGAATAACTTTGTTAGGTTTTAGTCAGGTCAATGACCAAGCTTAGATACACAATAAAAAATTATCTTGGGTCAACTTAAATTAAAAGTGATCAATTTTCCTTTAACATTCTGAAAAGCTAAACCAAATTATTTCAGTTCAAATTAAATGTGTCATTCAGATTGAAAAAAAAGGTTTTGTTTAGCTTCTTGACTTCCATTGACTTTGTTAAAGCAGAGAAATATTTAAAATACAAAGGTTGTACATTTTTAAGTCAAACTAAATCTAGATGAAAATGGGAATGGCTTTCATTTAGTAGCTACTAGAAAAAAATACTTCCAACTGGCTTTTCACAATTTTTTACTAAAAGTTACCTGGAATTCTCACATACTTCTTGACCCAAATAACCTTTTTTTTTTTTTTTTATTTATGAATAAATTGTTCAGCTGTGAAATTTAGAAGGAAAATGGCCAGTAAGAGGTCATGTGTGTATTCAGTAGCCTGAATGCAACACCCACAGAGAATAACTATATAGATGTTTATGCATAGGCGTTTATGCCGTGGTTATAAGGAGCTATTGATTATCATTAAGCTTTCATAAAGCTTGAGAACAAAAGATGTGTTTTTAAAGAAAATCTCTGCCTAATAAAAAACCTGAATGAACACACATAACTTTACTATCTTTCATATGGAATTTTGGGAAGTAGTCATTAAATAAAATAATTTCTTCAGGATATAAGACTTGTATAAAGTCCGAAAGGAATGCCTATGAGTACTGATTTTATGTACCCATAGCTTTGTATCGTGCCTATAGGCTATGATTTCTTTTCTAAATTTTTGAGATTTTAATATTCTTGAAAAACACTAGAACAAATTTCCTTGTCTTCAGCCATAAACTGTGCCATATGGAATGGTTCCAAGTCCTCGTGGCTCAAGCCATGTTGTGGGGGACCATCTCCAAGGAAGACAAATTTACCAGACAGTCCCTGCTTATGGGATTCACAGGGGCAGTTGACAGATAATTGACTCCAAGCCAAACATTCCCAGAGATACTTTTCTCTTATGAGCTTCTCAGAAGTTCATAATGCCTCCAACGTGGGACACTTGACTAGTTTGTATGTCAGGGAGTTCCAAAAGTTGGTAAGCAAAGGCTGACTGGTGCTAGATTCCTAGTGCGAAGGAGACTGATTCCTGAGCTGTAGAGTTCTCTTCTCATTTTGCCCTATCACTTTTCCTTTGCCATCCCCGTAAAACCTGTTTCTTTGCGTTGACAGACTACAAGTTAATGTATGAAATTGAATCATTTGTTTTGCAGTCATTTTCAGTAGCTTATTGTAAGTTTGATTTGACCTTTGTCTTCCTTTCTCATCTTTGACTTACACATAGTGTGCTTTCTTTTTTAGCCTATCTTTAATTTTAGTGATAATACATGTTTCATATTTCCTTAGGCTCTGAGACTGCTGAGTGTTGCATAATATCATGTTACTGCTCAAGTGAAAAAATCTATGAGAACGCGCAGAGCTGAGGAAAAGGCTGGTTTCTTGCTTTTCTTTAGTTGCTACAAACCTTGGTTATTGACAAAAACTTCCTTGTATACAAAAGCACAAGGGGGCAGCATTACATTAAAATAAATTGTTGCACTCTGTGTGTGTGTGTGTGTGTGTGTGTGTGCATGTATACTCAAGAATAATCATGTAGGTAATGCTAAGGTTGCAAAAAAAATGTGTTATTTCAGTTTGTTCAGACTGCCTTATTAGTTTACTTGTCCTGATGGCATTGGTAAGCTAGAGGAAAAAAAATTCTGAGGCCGTGGAGAGTTTTTTACTTACTGTCTCTTGTGTGGCAGATCCTTCATACATCTTCCATTCCCTGCTTTCCCTCATCAATAAATATTTATTTGTATTTTAAGGATCAACACAGCTTTTCAGAAGACTTTCATGACTAGTTGACATGAATAACAACTCTTTGCTCCCTCATCAATATAGGACAGGCACTGGACTGCAAAGGATTTCTGCCAACCTTGGAAACTTTCAAAATTGATCATCAAGGACCTATTTGGAAAAGACCAGTTGAAATGGCTTGTTCTCTTGTGGCAATGCTTGTGTTAACACTGAGCAGATGTGCAACTGGCTTGATACAGATTCTTAAAAATGTGGTTTTGGGTAGAAATATTTTGCTGTAGAGGTTTACCTTCGAAGAGCAAGAATGATCGTAATGACTTTGCAAGAATCTGGTCATGTCCAGAGTGTTCTCACTGTTTTTCTGTCATTCATTACAAACTGTTATTTTCCCAATTTTGAGTAATTGAAATCCCCAGTACGGAATTACTTTTTGTATGGAATTAATCATCTGAACCACTTTCTAAAACCTGACTGCTGCTACTGTAGATTTGTCTCTTTCAGTTTAAATTGACTGCAAGGTCTGACCTGTCTTTGCTGGGTTGGTCATTTTGATGCTATGCCCAAGGGATGCAATCTAGTAATTTTTTTCCAGGAGGTGTAGTGCCAAGAGTGGCTAGTTGAAGTGGCTCTATAATGGTTCAAAACATCTGAAATATGAAAGTGTATTGCCTGTATTTTTTTTTTGGTTTTCAACTCTACTTAGTTTTAGAAAAGAGGAGCTCTACACCTAGGGACAAATCTAAATGCCAGTTGAAAGAATGGCATCATTGTCTGGGGAAGAGTGTCAGTATTTGGTTGCAAAGATCTAACTGCAGCTATTATTTAGGTTTTGTCTCTAGGGATGCAAATATTTTCCATATTATTTGGCAACACTTTTTGGAAGCACTCCAGAGAGTATTGTGTAATTCCACTTGTGTGAGTGACTGCTTCCACCCATGTTAATATATCCACACATCATTCTCACAGTCTTTTATATAATTCAGTTCTGGAAGCAAGAGTTAAAAAGGCTCTTCCAAGGTTGAGACCCCCTCACCAGTCAGAGGATGATGGGATTCAGTTTCCTGGGGTTGTCTCAGAAGGTAAACAAAATTTAATGCACAGCATAGGTATTTGCACCTGTTTTAAGTAAAATTTTGTTCAGATGAAAAGTAAAAAATTGGTGCCTGGCTGTTGGCCACATCAGTAACCACGAATGCCATTAATCTTGGACAGTTGTCAGTCTTTCGCCTAAGGAATTGACTGCTGCTTCCTTTCCCTGCCAGAAAGGCCTGAGTAGTTTATAAACCTCAAGACTGAACTGCATAAACTTGAAAGGTTGGTTATAAAATTTTTTTAAATTTATCTTTTTTTTCTTTCTGTATGCTCAGAACCTAGAAAGACGACAGAGGACCCTGTTTTAAGATGGAAAAATTATGATAGTAACTTCAAGATAAAAATATTTGAGAGAATACTTTTGTTGCCCTTTTTCTTCCAGTTCTTTCATTGAGTGAAAAATACACATTTATTTTGAAGTAAAATGAATGGGTCATGTCACTCAGTTTGAGTTCTGTCACCATGTTGCTATTATAAGTATTCTGACTATGAACTTTGGGTTTAGAAATGATTTTAAAACCATAAAAATGTTTTCTTTCCTTCCAAAAAACTTGCATCTTTGTATTTCGCTCGTTCAGCTCTGTTTTTAACCTGTTATTATGTTAAGCTTACCTTATGTATTTGGAGTATTTTTCCCTGATTTTTGTGCTTGGCACTTGTGAGAGCCTCTCTCGGCTCTTTTTTTTTTTTTCCCCAAGCGTATAAAATGCCACTTTCCCACAGTTCTGGAAATCTAGTTACATTATTGTAGCTGTCTGTTCTTTGTAAAAAAAACCCCAAAAAACTACAAACAACTGTAGGGAAGACAGTTTTGCAGAATTTTTCTCTTTTTTTCTGCAAACAAACATAACAATTGATACCATCTGCCTCTGTTTTTCACATGGGTCAATAGGTGTTGAGGTTATTGAGTTTTTTAGTATATCAGATCATCAAAGAGATACCTTTTTTTTCCTCAAAAGAGATTATTTGTGTGTATCTTACCAATCACATCTGCTTCTAGAAGACATGGTTTATATCTATATGTCCTGGTATCTTCTATCTGGAGATTTGAACAGGAGTTTTATTTCTGTCTCTCTGTCTCCCTTCTCCCCAAAAGGGCTTATTCTGATATGAAGCAGTTTTTCAATCTAGTGACACGAGTCAGCACACACCTTGTGCTGTACTGCTCGTACAGCAGGCTCATCCTTGATGGAATGGACTCATCTCCTATTTCCACAGTAACATCCTATTGAAATCCAGCTCTAGTTACCTGCCCCAATAGCTTACATTGCCCACAGGACTTCCCTTAGCTTTTTAGGTACTTTGGAGATCACCCCCATAGAAACATAATATTTTTCTCTCTACCTCTTATTTTAATGGACATTGCTGATTGCAGTACAAAAATTATCTCTAGTGTCCTTCAAAGTTGGTGACTCCATATGTTGTTGGCAGCTATTTCCAAAGTAAAAATATAAAGAACTGTTTAAAAAAAAAGTTGTAGAGAGAATTATTTGTAGCGGAAAAGGAAAAAAAAAAAAAAAAGAGGAACTCACTTGTAGTCCAAGCATCATTTAATTATTTTTTTTTTAATCATTTATTTGGATTGTTTTTCCATAACGTTGTCCTATTTTGATTCAGGTAAAGTAATATACCTTCTACATCAGGATACCCCCCCCTTCTGAGCCGTTAACTGAGATCAATAAGCAGGGTTAGCGCGAGATTTAGGACACCGTGTCTCTAGAAGAAGAACAGATACAAACTATTGAAAGTCCTTTGGCCATACGTGTGGGGCAAAAGCCAAGCAGCTAAAAGTGAAGAGGAGTTCATTTGTTCAGTTTTGCCAACAAAAACAATTTTTTGCCTTTTCACATTACTGGGGACCAGACATCAGCTTTTCTCTGGGACACTTTAGCATACTGCAAGTTTGGGGTTTTTTGAAGGGCTGGGTTGGTCTGCATTATTTCTATCTCTAAAAATGAACTCAACATCAGGTTTTAATCTACAGTTTGTTTCTTTGACGTAGCTCTTCCTTCCACTCAAATATACGCTCAATAATGATTTTTTAAAAATCTCCAGCCACTCACTTTCCCCCAGTTTATGGGTCATTTTTAACCTCTTATAAGCTGAAGGCAAAGGGGATGCCACTCTCCAACATCTAAATTCTGAAAATACTGCAATATTAGGGTGAAGCAGCTCATAAAAATCTTTAGGAGGTCTTTTCCAGCCGAAACAATCCTATGATTCTTGCCCTTGGTTACCTGGCTCCTCACACAGTGCACTCAGGCTGCAGTGAAGTTGTGTGCCAGGAAAGGCAACGTTCTCTCAGCCCCTGCAAGTGGCCAGAGACAGACGCTCTTTGAGCAATTCCAGAGAAGTTATCAAGACTGGGAAAGCATCCCTGCATAGTGTAAAGTAACACGTGTGTCTTAGTGCCATGTTGTACATAAAACTAACGTGTTCTTGATAAATTAGGAGGTATTTTTTTCCCTTGATTTTCCTCTTGCAAGCAGCACAACATAACGTTCTGCCGTGTCCAAAGGCTACTTAATCCTTACATGTTACTTGCAGGCAGCTTTTCTAATTTTATTGTATTTTTATGGTGAGACTTTATTTTAAATAGACTTACTCTCTGAGTAAAAATGCAAAACAAAAGCATGAACTATTAGGTGTTCAGTAAGGTTGGTGATGTAAAGGAAGAGTAAATAGCATTTGCCTTCTGCCTATAACTGAGAACAGAGCTAAAGAATTGATCTATTATTCAGAAGTGCTGCCCTTTGTAATTCCCATTGACTTTGGGCTACATACCCAGGTACTTAAGTGAGATAAATTTTTAACATGCAAAGCTAGAAGTGATTTTTTTGGCATAGGCTCCCATTTTTTCCCTGAGATTTCTCCGTTTTCAACTTTTCACTTTCTTTTTTAGTTAATTGCTTTCACCAAACTTAACCAGGTCTTAAAATCTTAATGTAATATTTTGTTACACTTTTTTTCTTCCTTTTGAAATTAATGATTATATTAGATTAGTTCCTCAGGTTCTTTCAGCTTCCATAAAGGAGACACAAGTGTTAGGGAAAAATGGGTAATATTGCTGTATGTTAAATTCATTTTATTCTCTCTTCTAAGTACTGGAGAAAAGGCAAATCTTCTAATTAATGCAGAAAGGCTGATTTGTATAAACTTATGTGTTCCTTAGGGGTTTTAAGAGGAGCCAGTGGGCTACATATCTGTGTTTAAATGCGCAGGCATTCTTAGCTTGTGTGTGTTATTCAGCTGTATGGTGCAAGTTTCTGATCAAGAAAGTCATTATGGTTCAAATACATAGAAAAAGGTCCTGAACAATGTGGAGAAGAGCTTCCTTGGCTCAGGCTGAGTGAGCTGGCCTTCTTTGCCAGCAATCCTCACTACAATGTGGGCATTGGGTGTGTGGGGAATCTTTTTCTCTGAATCCAGCTCCAAGAGCAGAGACAAGTTTAAGGGTTTGTGAGTTCAGAATTCAACCCCTCTTCATGGACACATTTACAGTTCAAACTTTGGCATGGCACTGAACCTCCTTGTGCTTTCCCATGTGTAAAAATGGATAACCCTTCCTTCAGAGAATGATACCAAATGCTTTGTGACGAAGAAACAATTCTGTAAGACATTCTGATGTCAGAGAAATGGATGTTTTACAAATAAGAGTAGTTGTTTACCTGAACTGAAGAGGGAAGGAGATAAGTGGGCATGGGTAAGGAAGGCAGACATACAATTTATCATAGGAACACAGTTCTCAACATGTATGAGGGGAACAGCTACTCCCTTCCCTGAAATTTGCATAAACTATGCACAGGATAGTAGTTTATTTATTTATTGTTTTCTAAATTTAAGAAAATTCTGTACTTTCTTCAAAAGGGACCACCTCCAGTTCCTCTGCATTCGTCCCTCTTTGGGCACAGACATTACTGGACTTATTCTATTAACAGAAAACATGTTTCAGGAAGTTGATGTTGCTCAAGTGTGTCAGTCCCCTGTGCTAGACCCTTAAAAGCATGGAATTACCAGATTCAGAGACACCTCTTAACCTCCCCTCACACCCACACAGCATGTCTCTATTGACAGTGACAGATACTGCATCTTAATAGGGAACCTACTTCAGCCTCCAGCAGAGAAGGAAGCACTCTACTCATTAATCTCCTTCAGAGTATAGTCTGAACCCTTATTTACAGCCTCAGCAACATTAGCAAGCGTTCTGTGTTGACATATGCACACAGGTTAGGCGTGTCAGACAGTATGAGCTTCTGGGGGAAGCTGATGTTTTAATGAAGGCTTTGCCTCCTCCCCGTCAGAGGGGAGCACTGCCTGCTTTGCCGCTCACCATCTGTAAAGCAGCATCCCAATGGCATTCCTCATCAATCCAAGCCCACCCTTCTGGAAGAAAACACCAAACTGTTTTGGTGAAAGGCTTCAATCAGCTTCTTGTCTTGTCCACTACCACAGAAACATGAAAACCTGGAAAAAGAACACATGTTTATACAAAATGTTCTCTATTTCTGTGGTGTTTAGTTATATGATCTGCGTTTGGGCACTTCCACTCATGTTTGATGGGAAGCACTGCTTTTCTCCACATGCCAAGATAGAAAAAAATAATCAGTTAAAATAATTTCAGAAGCTTGTATGAATCACTCTGTTGTCTAACAAAAACCTGATCTGGGCAAAACCAGTGCAAAGTCTTGAATGTTCTGCAGTTGAAATCATTATGTGGCAGATGTACTCAGAAAATTGGATCAGCAAATAGCTTTGTGTTTTTTTAACCACCTACATTTCAGAGTGCTAAGAAAAGTCTAGGTGTTAGTTGCAAGCTTATCATATGCTAAAAATGTAATACTGTCAATGCTACAAAAGGGCCTGTTTGTTTTGAGCTGGTTGTCTGTACTAAGGATTAGGAATTAGTTATTTTGGTAGGGCTTAAAGAAAACTGAGTGATGCTCCGGAAAAGAAAGGTAAAGTTTAATTTAAAAACAAATATTGCTTATAGTATTAGAGGGATATTGTACACTAGAAATATGATGCCAGTACTCAAAATCAAAGGAGCATTGTGGCTGGTGCATGAGACTGGGACTGAGATTAGTGAGAGTTAGATTTGGTTTCTGGTTTATACTGACAGTAAATTCCTGCTTGTCCCTGAGAATTTCCCTGTGCCGTATTTTGCCTTCTGCCTGAGCACCGTGCTCCTGGAAACAGGGACTGTCTGTGCTTGCTTTATGGTACAGAGGCTCTCACTAGAAAGTTTCAGCTTTGGCAAGGTCCTCCACTTGCAGTGATGCCTCCAGGAGCACATCCATGCAAGTGTGACTGACTCGGGGTGGATTAGCTTTGAGAGTATGTCTCCAATATGGTTTTCCTGCTCCAGCTGCCTAGAACTCATCCAGGCTGGTGGGTTTGAAGGGTGAGGCAAAGACTTTTGGCTTGTCTGAACACACCTGTGTAAGAGCACCTGGAGATATTCTGGCACCTGAAGGAGAACTGGGTGAGGCACTGTACTTCAGAGAGTTACACAGGTGAGTGGCTGGCCAGACAACAATGTTCTGTCTGTGTTCTCACGTTAACTACAGGGATTAAAAAGGACATCTGGCTGCTTGATTCCTCCTATTATTTCCTATCTTGCCAATAATATTGACTAGCTAAGCTATTCTGGGAAGAAATAGTACTAGTTTCTTTAACAGGATGGGGACAGACCCAAGGGAAACTGGGAAGTAACCTGCATGTCACGCTTACATATAGGGCCATATATTCTGAACTCATGACTCTTGGTCTTGCTATGGTTTATATTAACCCATTTAATTTAATCCAGATAGGTCTCTATCGCTTTCTGTGAAATTCACTTGACCCTTCCTTGCTCACCTATATAAATTCCAATATAGATTTTTTGAGGGATATCATCTGGAATGTTTTATTCATGGTACAAAATCATACATTAGTATCACTGTGTCTGATCCTTTGAATAATGATTGCTTGAAAACATGCTTTTTATCTGATCAAATGCTTAGCAACTCCATATTGGATAAGGGTTATGGGCCATTAGCCACCAGATACAAGACATCCCTTAAAATGTAGGAGGATAGTCACCGTAACTTCTTCAAATTTATCTTAAATTTTCTCTAATTCTTCAGTAACTGGATTAGGGTTACCCGCTGTGTTTAACAGCATTATTCTCTATTGTTCCAATAGCCTGCATGGAATAAACACAAGATTTATCAATAATCTTAATTAGCAAGCAGCAATAAACTGACTCAGGGACACATTTGCTTCTATGCTCCTGTAATTTTTCTGAAAACAATTATTACTATTGAGATATATGAAAGCAGATTTCAAAGAATGTGCTCAGCAAAGGGTCTGAAGGAGAAGCAAGGTTTTCAGATGAGCCGAGGACTATTTATATTGGACATAAAACTCCCACGAGGTCTTGCTGCCGTGGCCCCTCTTGCAGACAGAGGGTGTTTGGAATTCAGTCTCTTTGCCTTCACCACAAGTGCAGATGGTAGTGTGTAGTATCAGCAGCTTCATTCTGCAGGGAAGGATTAATCAGGCGCAGAAGTCACAGAGATTGGTATCGTTGGTATTTAACAAGACTTGGATATTAGGGAGAAAAATAATGCACTTTTCTCATGGGTTTCTCTTTAGCTACAAAATTCCCAGCATTTTTTAAAAAGTTGGTGGTCATTAATAGCTTTTCAGAGCACCAAAAGAGAGATGCTTACTTCGATTCTGATAACATTATCACAGCCTAAACATCCTGAAAGAACAGAAACCCCCAAATGAACAAAATATGCTGCATTGCCAACAAGTCTTCTTTTCAAGGACCCTGTGGCAATGAGTAAGCTCTTGGGACACTGAGGAATAGGAGAGAGGAATGAAATTGTAGAGCCACAGTGCTGTGGAGTTTGGGCAGGATGATAGTCCTTGGGGCACCACGGGGTGGGATCTATGAGAAGGGACAAGCCTGCTTTGTGGTTTTGAAGACATTCATGATGTTCAGTGTAGCTTCAAAGTCATGCCAATAGCCATGGAAATGAGGCCTGTTGTGCTGTTTGGGTAATCCTGCCAGGGTAACTCCAGCTCTGAGAGCAACCTCATCCTGTTTTTGGGACAAGACACCATGTTCTCTGCTACCCATAGCCCACAGGTCTTGTGGACTGTACCCAGGGGCCTGGAGGGTGGCTTGAAAGGTCTTGTCTAAGGTGATGCAGACCCCAAGACACTTGACGTCTGGGGCTGTGCCTTCCTCAGGGCTGTTTCAGGAGAAGACAACAGCCACTTTGTGTTTGCCTAGCCCACCTCTTTAAAAAGTAGTACTGATGCCAGTGAAACAGGTTATGAAAACTCTACGCCTAAAAATCATATTTGACTGTAAAACTGCCCAGCATTGATTAAACTTTGTCATGTTTTGCTTTGTCATGCTCTCCTCATTCACCCAGTGACTTCTGCCTCCTTAATTGTAATTCTTTGAGAAATGATATTACATTAGCTAGTAAAAAATTATGCTTCTTCTATGGAACACATTATTTATTTGACGCATAATAGCTAATCCATAGCTGCAGTTTCTAAGCACCTCCAGGGGTGGAGTATCTGGCCTTTGCTATTTTAGACTTACAAATGCACATACAGACACTCTTTCATGCACACACATAGTAAATCAGTGTATAGGGTTTTTTTGACTCACTCTGAGAGACAATGTATTCAATGGTTTGAGTTTCGTGGTTTTCATCTTCTGGTGTTGGCAGGAAATGCAGGGTGAAAGAAGCGTGGACATGAGCAGAGCATTTGGTGTCTTCTCTAACTCCCAGGATGTGACCTCCAGAATCTACTGCTGAACAATGCTGAAATTACAGGAAAGGCAACTGGCTCTGCCAGTTTAGAACCAGCACAGGATTTGTAAGACAAGCTTTAGTATCTGTGGAAAAAAATACCTAGCAGAAGTACTTGGACACTGACAGCTTGTTTCTAGTCAGCATCCCACAGCAAAGAATTATTATGTCTTACGATTATTTTTTATTTACATACGCATCAACCTGACAAAATGAGGTTTATGCTTTCTCCACTTTTTAGTTTCCAGCTGACTATCATTTTCTTTTAAGATTAAATAAGTAATTTATTGAACTGTAGCATCAAGTATTTATTAGGAAATTGCTGGGTAATTTTAACTGTATCTTTTTTTAAAACATAAATCTGCATCCAAGGCCTCCAGTAACTTTGTGCGACTGCACCATTAATTTCTTCCAGAGTGACATTCTGATATGAGCTGAACAGATGGAATTGCAGGATTGTTCTAGCAAATTTATCATAAAAAATGCATCCGACACCTGTGTAATTTGCCTAATCATTTTCCTAATAAGCTCCCATCATTAATTATGCACGATTTCCACAATGCAATCAAGATAAAAGTAAATCTGATGACTTAATACCCTTCAAAATAATTGGTTCACCCAACACAAGGCCTCCTTTGCTTTCCACAGCCATTCCAGTTAATTAGAAAAAGGGTGCACCCTGTAGGAGTCAGCAGAATGGAGGGCTGAGCGCATGGTGGGAGGCAGGCCTGCTGGTTTTTTGGGCAGGAGTCAAGGATATTAACTCATGAAAGAGAGGAAGGGCCCCCCCGCCTCTCATCGCTGCCTCTCCCCC
>VZTE01007282.1:506799-524123 GCA_013397775.1 Eulacestoma nigropectus
TTTTTCTTTTTTTTTGGCAAACAGGCATCTCGGCACACCTGCACATGCACACAAACATTATCCTACTGCTGTTCCTGCTAACTGCCTGTGCGTGCTCAGGCCAGCGTCGCTTGGTATAAATCTCTGATGTAACCATGGCTACAGAACAACTGGCAATTACAAAATTTCCTCCATTTTTAATGTTACACTAATTATGTTTGAATGTGTTTTAATGGAGAAAGGAATTGAGGAGATGAAACAGTGTTCTCTGCATGCGGAGAGTGGGGGTGAGAGCCTGTGTCTCCTATCTTTGACAGCTTGGAATTCATGCCCAGGAAAGGTGCAGAGCATCTTGAAATGAGGCGGTGTGCCTACAAGTACATGATGCTCGCACCAGCACGTGAAATACGTGGACTAAAGTTTGGAATCCAGATGATAACACCAAAATAAGATCACACCTGCTCATAACATTGGGAGAAACAAATCGCAGCTTAACTTGAACTTTATTTCAAGACTAAAAGATGGCTGCTTGTACTGCAGTGCCATCGCTTGAGATGTCCTGCTAGCCGAAGGTGAAGCTTCAAATCTTATGCTGGTTTTGAAGAATCGTACAATCGTAGAATGTCTTCATTTGGAAAGGACTTAAAAACCACCTAGTTCCAACCCTCCTGTCATGGGCAGGGGCACCTTCCACTAGACCAGGTTGCTCAAATCCATATCCAACCTCGTCTTGACCATTTCCAGGCACGTGGCATCTGCAACTTCTTTTGGCAGCCTGTTCCAGTGCCTCGCCACCCTCACAGTAAAAATCGTCTTCCTGAGCTTTTGTTTAGCTGTGATTTTCAGTGAGAAACTGTTTTTCTTCTGTTCTGCACGGTATAAAATATGTAGAGTGTGAGGTGGTTTCCATGCTTGTACGATATGTAAAATGGTATGCACTGACTGCAGAAAGCTTTAGGGGATCAAAAGAGCAAAAAAAATGTTTTCACCCATCGTGCTCTCAGCCCTTAGGTCTGGCGTGTCTGCTTGTGTTCCATCTCTGGCTCCGTGCCATCCAAAATTGTAGGCCATGTCAACACATTTGACTGAGGCCAGTAAGCCCTTGCAAGTGAGTGCCTCCTGAGCCAGCTGAGGTGTGGGAGGCACACTCCCAATGCTCTTTTTGGATTTTAAAGGCATGCTGGTGGGACATGTCCTGCCACCCAAATTATTCTGGGGCTGGGCATCAGCCTCAGAGCTTTTCATCAGCAGAACCTAGTGGATGACCTGCCAGGGTGTGGTTACAGCTGGATCTTGCGCTGGTGTTGGTGCCTTCAAGCAAGGCAAGATGAGACAAATATGAGTTAGAAGGAGAGTAGCGCTACCTCTGGCATTTTGAGCTGGGGTCACAGGGCTGCCGTGCAACAGGTGTGAGTATTCGAACTGCGGAGCTTTTTTTGTAAGACTGATTTGGTTCTGTTTTACTTGGGGGGGCATCAACAAAAAACCCCAGCAAACAACATTTTGCATCCCACTGCTCCATCTTCTTTCCTAACCTGGTAATTTAACATGCATGCACACCCACTGCTGAAGGTGGGGTGGGGATACTGTTACAAATTTCCTCGCAGCAGTGAGCTCTGGATCCCAGCTGTGTCTTCAGCGGCATGAGCCAGCTTGATTATGCTAAAGCACCCCTGGATCCCTTCCTCTTTTGTTTCAGTCTACACAGGGTTTTAAAGCTTAAACATTTGACATGCTTGGGTAGTTTCTTCTCTAATTTTATCCCAGCTGACTGTGCAATGAGTTTAACTCAGAGCCCTTAGGTGCAAGCCACTTTCCACAATGTATATTAAACCTTATAAAACTAGCCTGTATGTCATTATCCAGAATATAATTACCTATATTGGAATTTGGCCAGGATACTGGGGCTAATATTGTTAGCCTTGCAAAAATTGGCACGGGATTTTCTAATGACCACATGTGGTCAGTGCCATATGTTTCCAGCTCATCTAAAGGATGATATCTCTCACACAGCCATGCCCCCTTGAAATCACTTCAGGGTAGGAAAGCAAAAGCTCAGAGGCCAGACAGGACAGATAGTTGCTAGTTCAGAGACTGATGACATCTTTGATGTGGAGCAGAGAGAGCTCTGTGGCAAACACTAGTGCTGCATGGCCAGGAGCTCTTGCTGACCCAAATTTCCCTGTTCCCTCCCTCTCTTTTGCCAGCCCTCAAGCCTTCACAACCCAGCCTGATGAGAAGGGTCTCTGCCCTTTCTGGAGAGGAGGTATTTTACATAAAGCTAAATTTTTTATCGCTCGTCACATGACTTATTTCATCCACTCAAGATATTACTTTAGACAAGAATGGCCTAAACCATAAACTCTGTTGGAAATGTTCTATAAAGCTCTTTTATTTTTTAAAGTTCCATGTGTTGTGTGTCAGACAGCCATAGCATGCCCTAGCCGAGGATGACTGTGCTTTAAAGTAGTTAAGCTAACATTAATATTCTCATCAAAGGGAAATCTCTTTTAAATATATGGTGCCGTGTTTCTGTGTTTGCTCTATATGCCACTAAGAAATTTGGGATGGGCTCAGACAAAACAGAGTACTTTACTGCTGCTCTGGTCAGTCTGATGAGACTCATCTCCATCCCATTCTTCAAAACATTCATAAAAACATGAAATAGCGTCGGGTTTTGAGCACCTCTGGTAGAATGTCATTACAGGGTTCAAAATGAAATTTGCACTGCTGTTTCCTTCTTATCCTGATAAGAAGCATTCAGCGTTTTTGTTCTTTCTCAGTGTCTTCTTTGTGACCCTTTTGAGTCTCCTTGGACTTTTGAGTCTCCACCTCCTCTTGTGCTGCCTATGTGCATGGGGTTCTCTCCCCACTTTTTTTTCTTCCCTCTCTCCTTTGAACTGCTAAGCCATATTCTCTTCAAATTGTACAATGAAGCCCTCCATTTACTTTAGCCTGCAATAAAATAGATTTTCATCATAAAACATTTGATGTTACTACACTACTTCTGGCCTGTGTGGCTTGTTAAGGCACGAGTGGTGGTAGAAAAGCGATGACCTAACACCTCTGTTTTAAACCTAATTCTCTCTTGATTGTCAAAAGTTGTGAAAAAGAAATCAAATCTATTATTGGACAAGGTTATCATTAAGGAGGTTGGCAAGCCTTCATCTTTATAGCCTTCAGCTTTACAGCTCTCCTTTGCCTGAGAGATCATCGTTTGACTTTAACGATCTGTCTTGCCACAGGTGGTGTTTAATCTTCCCTTTTTGATTAAACTAATAGAAATGATTTTGCCAAGTCATCACCAAGGCTCTGTTTCCTCCACATGTCCTGGATTTTTGACTTTGTTGCAGCCTTTTTGCTTGAATATAATGCAAAGCTGGTATTTGTGACTTTGGCTGTTTATCTCTTCCTAATAATGGTCACTTCATATAACTGTGGCTTCATTTACATGCGGTGAAGATGTGGCAGAGGAGCATAAAGAAAGAAGTAGATAAAAAAGTTGTTATTTTAGTTGGCAGCAACTTTATTCCCTCTTACTGAGGTCTCTGACCTAGCTCAGTTTGGGACTTACTATAACTTGCATCAGTTACCTTCTGCATCAGATTTCTGCATCAAATTTCAGACAGACACTTTCCTGTAAAAGACTAAATTACCGAGAGCAAATCTAACTTAAGGAGGAGGGCAATATTTAGGGTTATATCCTTGTGATTTTTCAACCAGGAATATGTCAGTCAGTCTGGCACAGGAGGGCTCTGACAGAAGCAGGTTTTCAGTGCAGGTTTCAGTGCTTTGAAATTCACTGTTTTGAGAGTGATAGTAAAATGAAGGCAGCAAGGGATGGGAGAGATGAGACAATGTGATTTACTGGAAAAATCTGGATCTTTTGGGGAAGAAAGAGCTGCCTGCATTCAATACAACTGGATGTATATTTAATTAATGGCAGAATGCCCAGTGCTGTTGGAAAACACTTGCAGACCCAAAGACATAATTCATTGTACGATGGATCCCTAGCAAAGGACCTGTGATCCATGCCAGGACCACTATCCAGCTTGGTGTCTCCCAGCTTTTTATGTTGTGATTGCTTTTTTCAGCCCTTCTTGAAGCCAAGATCAATGGGTCTGAAGCCTGTTTTGTAGGAGAACTGTATCCAGTTATATTTGCTCTATCATAAGCTCATAAATTTTATCTTTTTGCTGTTTTGTGATATTGTTTTGGGATGTTTTAGGTCTATTTACTAGGACCTTATGTACATCCGTGTCTGGGGTGTAGTGAGGTTGTGGAGACGCACAGCAAATTATATAAAAGCCTCTCTATACATTCCCAATAAATTGTAGAGTTAATCATCAACTCTGCAAAATAAGTTGACTACTTCTAGAGCAAGGTGTTTGGAGAGACTGGAAAATCTATTAATTTGTTTTCCTATTTAAAAGAAAAATAAGTGCAGAAGCATAAATAAGGAGGTGAAGCATGACTATTTACCACACAAATGCATACTAAGCAGCACTTGATGGGAACATTTTGCAATTTCTTTCTGAGAGTGTTGCTGGCCTGTATAATTTTAAGTGTGCAGTAAAACGAAGGCCTTCTAGATGGATCTGGTGATATCAGCTCACAGGCTGCTGTGCAGGACACCTAGACAGTTGCAAAGGAAATTCTATTTCTTTCTTTTGCTTTTCAGGCCTATGTTCCAGAGGTTTGAGGCCCACAAAGAGGACATCTAGCTATCTGAGGAAAACAGTATTATATCAGAAGTTTGAAAACAGATTTCAGGCTGTTTAGTGGCTTTTGTTTGTTTTATTTTGATTTTGGAGTTATTCCCCCCCTCCCCCCCCCAATTACAGTAGTATTTTCTCGAGGGATTTCTGAGTTCTGCTGAGGATATATTCTGCTTCAGTGAACTTTACCAGTATAGGTATTGTTATGAAGCACACATCACTTTTTAAGTCTTCTTCAACTCTGCCTCTGGCTGGTCTTCTTAGGAGTTTCCATTCCACAATTAAGGTCCCTTCTACATGTTCCAGTAAATCTTACTGATTTCTAATGGTGTTCCAGTGTCTTCTAAGAAAGAGGCAAAGGAGTCGGTATCTTAAGAACCTTTAAAAGACAATATTCCCATGCTAGTACCAAGCCTCAACATTTTTTGGTTGGTTGTTTGTTTATTTGTTTCTACTCGGTATAAATTATTCAGTAATGTTGGGTTTCTTACCACAGCTATTATTTGCCTTTCAGACCATCAGGCTTGGAGGAGGCAATCTGAGGGCATTGCCCCCCACCCTGAAAGTTGAAAAGCCCAGAGCTCCTGCTGGGACATCCTTGCTCCCAGCTGCAGTGAACAGTAGGAGACTATTCTCTCTCTCTTTTTTTTTTTTTTAATCTCCCAGTATTTCTGCTGATACCTAAATAGAGATTGCTGACTTTTCGGTATTTCTGAAAATGTCTGTCTTGTCTTAGCATCCTCAGCAAATGGGAGCTCAGCTCTTGCAAAAAATTGGCTCCAGGTCTGTGTACTTATGGCAACTTCCTCTGTGAATAGTGAGCTCTGTTTTTAATTAATGCAAGCTGTGTTATCATTTCATCTACTGTTGTTCCTTCTGTTAGGCAAATTTTCTGTTTATTGTAAGTATCACAGTAGTGTTTGTAGGCCTTAGTCAAAAACTTGAGCCTCATGGTATACGGAAATAATAATTATTAATAGTTTCCTTTTTTAGCTGGCTTTCTTAAGGAAACACAAGTTATGCTGTCATGCTGTTTGTCTGGCGGCCTGCTCCAAATAACTTTGGAGCTTTTTAATGAATTTCAACCAAAGTTTACTGTGGGAGTTCTACCAATTTTGTGGAAACTGGCTACCAGCAAGAGGAAAAGGTGATGCAAATTAAGGCTCCTGCTGCAAGGAAGAGCGTGTGGCGAGCTCGTGTTATTTTCTTTCTCGGAGCAGACATGTGCCGGCTGGCCAAGCAGCATAAATATAGCTCTTGTGCTGCCTCTTCCCTATTCAGTAATTAGGAAATCCAGGAGGGAGGTTCTGTGCTGTGTCCTCATTTTGAACAAGAATGAAAGAGTGGAGGGAGGTTGGAAGTAGCATAGAGGAAGACTTGGATATATTGAGTGGGGATTTGGGAAACAGTCTTCATTAGCTCTGCAGCTCTCAGATTAACTAACTAGATTTATTTTTTAGTGTACTTGGGAGTGCAGATATTCACGAGGATTTTAATGGGAGTCTTCCTGAGGAGAACTGAGAAAATCCTTGGGAAATTCTGGAAGTGATGATGATGATTTTCACAACTCGTGATGGCAGATGCATATGTGTGCAATGTACAAGTAGATCGTTCAAATTGGTGCACATTTGTGCACATTTAAATTATCAGTTCTCTACTTTTATTTGGAGTTCATATAGTCGTTCATAAAGTCACCTGCAATTGCGTCAAAGAGAGATAATTTTTCCAAATCTGTAATAAAAATCACAAGTGTCGTATGTTTAACTAGGAGATTACCATGAATAAATGCACCTCAGAAAAGAGTTAATGAATTTTCTTTCCCTCCCCTTTTTTCTACCTTGGGGTGCCAGAGAAAATTCATTTTGGGTATCACAGTTGCTCTGTATTGACTGGATAACATAAAATCAAAAAGAAAGAAATTCTTCTCTGCTTTGGATACCATTAGGGTTCGTTCCTTTTTCTGTTAATATTTTTTATTTTATTTAGCATTTTAATGTTAAACTAGTGTTCTGGCTGAACTCCAGCTTCTGGACAAATTCCAGCTTAAGTAATTACATCTTATGTAATGAATTTCCCTATCTGGCATTAATTGGAAGAGCTATTCTTCACTTCCTGTCCTAACATGATCTATAATGTTGCTGTGTGATATAGGTTACTTTGGTCAATCCTGGAAATTGCTGCATTTTAGTAGATAAATACATATGCTCTGGGCAAGTTGCAGAAGAAAGCAGCTAGAGACGTGTCCCATGGCCATCTTCTAGGATACATCATCTACAAAGCCTGAATACCGCCCTCGTTCAAATGAAAGTGTTGCTACTCAAGCATCAGTAACCACACTCTCCTCCAGTAGCTGGAAACCTGGAAAAAGAGGATGTAAACTTTAGTTCTACTGATAGCTGTTAGAATGGTTCTTTTTAGCTGGAATGACAAAGGTCCAGGGTTAAAGCTTCTGAATTTACTTCAGGGACTTTTTCCAGGTAAGGCCTTGTCCATGTGCAGCTGGCCATGCCTTTGTTCGTGTGGCTATGGAGGGAAGGAGGAAACCTTTGCACACAGTAAATCAAGTGAGAATTCTTTACTACTGTTTTTGCAAAATTAAATTAAATTTCTCTAATCTCAAGCGCTATTTGCAATATAAATTATCTCTATATATTCAGTCTGTTAGCATCCAATATAATTAAAGCCAGAAAATCTGCATCTATTATTGTTTACTGTTGCAGACCCTCATAAATTCTTGGGAGTTTTTTGGCCATTTTGGCCGCCTGTTCTGAGTCTGCCTTCCTCTAGTTCTGTGGTGAATTTCAATATGCAGCCTTAACTATGGAGAACATTTTCTTCAAATTCAGTTTGTTTTGCAAGGCAGGCTGAGACCTGCATAGAAGACAAATTTAAGAAAATGAGTTTAATAAAGCTATGAACAATTAAAATCTGCAAGCTCTCTGGGACCACTTTCTTGGATACATAGAACATAAAGTATACTTTTTTTTCAACTTTCTCAAGGGTATCATTGCTGTGTGGCAGAAGGCTGGTTTACGGCAACGTGGCTAATTATTTTGGATACCTACGTGTTAAGTTTCACCAACATTTTGAAAACTCATATGACATAATTTGATGAACATCTGATCTGTGTTTCATATCAGGAGCCATCAAGCCTTACTTGACATTCTGCCATCCCAGCAATGTCACTATGAGCTAGAGACCTTTACTGCAAGTCCTGATATAAAGGTGATGGGGGAATTGACTCCAGTCCTACTGTCCCATACCTTATTGCTACACATATGCTCTTCATTTCTGAGCCAAATTGGTGTACCTTCATCTTTAGCAATTGTGCCAAGGTCTTGGTACCTATCAAGAACATCTAGTACCAGGAATGTCCTTTCAGATTTAAAATCTGGCTAATTCCTTGGTTTACCCTTCATCTGCACTGAATCTGGGGTACGGTGACATGCGCTTCGTGTTAAAGAACTAGAAAATAGGGGTGGAAAGGTTTCCGTGTGTTGTTACTGAAATGAGAGTTTACTGACAGATGACTGGATACTAAGCAGGCTTCCCATGACTATCCATGTAAGTTAGCTGCTAAGAAAATCTAAATTAAAATTTCATTATATGATCAAACAAACAAACACCCCACCCTTAATTTTGTTTGTTCAGAAATCTTTGGAAAGTTGCCATTGAGCCTTGAGTACAGGTTGGTACAGGGTATTAAATATGTAATGAAAGCAGTCTTAAAATTTTGGTAAGTTAAACAATAAGACTGACCCTCAAACAGAGGCTTAGCATGGCTTTTTGCAGGCAATGTGTACCCCGATGTACGGGCTGGCTGGCTGTAGATCAAAACTGGAGATTTTATTGATTAAAGTCTTCCTACAGTGGGGATTAAAAAGGCATGTCTTATCTCGCTATCTATTTGAAAGATATAGATTCCTGTTATTTGCTGAAGTAAGGGGATGCTGGCTGTATCAAGTTCTTTACATGAGGACTGACATGACTAGATGCTCCTTTGAAGATTTAATTCACTATGTTGGAGGAACAGTCCAGACACTCTGGGAACAAAACTACTCTATCTGGACAGCCCTTCCCCAGCTGTGTGACTGCATTGGACTGGCTCTGAACCCTCTGAACTCTGGATGTGAGTAGGTTAGTTTTGGTTGGGGATTTTTTGGGTTTGTTTTTTTAGTTGGGTCGTTTGTTGCGGTTTGGCTTTGATTGTTGTTTTTGTTTTGTTTTTCTTGTTCGTTTTTTTTTTGTTTGTTTGTTTTTCCCCCAACTACTGTCTTGGTTTTTTGTTCATTTGCAGGTAAAATTGAACACAAGTTGGTTTTCAGTTATAGTCTTCACTTAAATCACTGGCATCATTGAGAAGACATCCAGAGACATACCTAGCCTGGAGTCTGGCCCTGTATCAGCGAAGCAGCAGGAAAACTGTGTGAAGTGTTAGTGTGTCCCATATGAGAGAACTTAGGAGACGTCATGTGGAGCAGCTTCATTAATTTTTGGACCTTTTTCAACAACGACCAACTCAGACCAAATTAACAAACAGCTACTTAGCAAAAGTAGCCCTTCATCCTTTCAAGTCTGTTGTGTGCTTTTTTACGAAATTGTTGGCACTGCACAAGTGTTGGACAAATAATGCGTGCGTATAAATTACAGCCAGTGATTTTGTGATCAGTAGCATTAATTTCTCCAGAGAACAAACTTTAAATATTCTTAGCAAGGTACTTCCAAGCTCCCTTTCAAGGTTAAAGGCTTAGTAGGGGTTTCAATGAAAAATACAGTGAAAAAGCAGGGTCTAGCACCACCCCACACAGGACAGAAGGCACAGAGGGCATGTGCTCGTCCCCCTCAGTGCCTTGATCAATTCATGCAGCTAGAAATCTCCCATCAGATGTGACTGTTTCTAAGTCTTTCTAAATGTCATTGTTCCTACCTCTAAAGCTGAGTGGAAAATAGCAATTCTGTTTTTCTGAGAATTTACGCTCCTGATATTTGTTTACATTTACACTGTACAAAACAAAATAAATATTCTTTGTTCAGTGTGGCTGGGATGAGGGCTGGGACCTTTGAGTTTAGGAGATAACTAGGTTTCTGAGGAGTCAGAGATTTCTATCAGTAAACCAAGGGGTGTCCATTTAGAAACAAATTGATAGGAGGAAGATTTCAAAACTTAAGTCCTGTTATGAGCCTGCAGTTCTGTCTGATTTTTACCAGTAGCTTATTAAAGCTTGACTTTGTCATGCAAGAATGTTTAGATGTCAACAAGTAAAACTTTTTTTAACATTTGCTTATCTCCGTATTAAGGTTTATGGGTGTCCTACCAAGTAGTTAGCATCAAAACCTGACTGCCATATTCGTAGTATTGGAGTAATGTGTATCTTACTGGATTTATGAATCTTTTGTAAACTATTCGATTTTATGAACTATTCATCTTGGTATTCTTGTTACTCATTCACGATTCTCTTCTTTCTCATATGAAAATTCATATGTATCGCAGGGTATTGTTTCTGCTTTTTTGCCCATTTTTTTCTCATTTACTTAAAAATTTATCCACTCAGGGTTATAGAATGTTAATACGTGCTTTACAGTAATACACTATGAAGCCAGAATAGTGTTGCAATCATTGTGCTTTCATCCTTTCGTTTAGGGATTAAGGTCAAAGCCACAATGACATTCGTGTTTGGAGTGACCACCCTCTCTGCTCACATACACATCGAACTCTAGAAAGAAGGACTTAGCATAGAAAAAGCACAGCCACACACAAACAGTTTTGACTTCTTTCCGAGTCCTAAATTCCCCATAAATAGAGATGATCTTGTTTAATCCTGGTCCATTTTACACATGGTCCATAAGGGGGTGCTCTGAAAGACTAATAACATCCTTGTGTGGGCTATAAACACTGTAGATTATAGGCCATGGGTTTATCTCCACGAAGCATAATCATGGCATGCTTTTTACTAATCTCCCTAGTTCAGAGAAGATGGTGGTCTTATTCAGTGGGATGGACGTTAATTCAAGTCCCTGGAGGACTTGAATTAAAGATTCGATAACTCCTTCTGATTAGTAAATTTGTGGTCTTAATTTAGCAGCAGTACCTGTGCTATGTTTTTCCCCATACTGAATCCTACTCAGTCAAGCAATGTCCAAAAGAATTAAACCAGAAGACAAATGCAGTGTAAACATTCATTTTGAGTTCTTATGATTAATGTGATTGATTTGTGAAAGGATGAAATTATATTGTAAAGTTAATCATTAGAGAAAATAAATGCCTGAAGGATCTAAGCTTAATATATTGGGCTTTTCTTTTCACTGAGTCAATATAGATTGACAAGCCATATTTTCCATTCAAAGAAATGTTAAACGTGTTTACAGATTTCATGAAAGGCTCTGAAGACAACATTGCTTTAACACCGTTTTCTGTCAAAGGCTACAATAATAACCTGATTTCTACTCTCAGTCACGCTGGAGTAACTGTCAGAAAAGGTAGAGCACATTACTTAAATAGAGGAGAATTTGGCCTAGCCATCTGGTAATGCTGCAAAAAAATATAATTGTTTGGGGGTTTTCTTTATTTTGTTGGTTTGGTTTTGGTTTTAATGCTACAGGTAGAGGTGACTGTGAGGTGAAGCTGACACTTTGTTCAGATCTGCCAGTACTTGTGGCATGTCCAGTGCAGCACACTCTGGCACAAACAAGTCACTGCCAGAGTGGAAACATCACAGGGAAAGGTGTTAATGTTTTTGGCACAGCATCGTGTTAGAGCAAGCACACTGTGCCTCTGTGGTGCTGATGAATGTCCTTGTGGCACAGTAGTGTTTCCCCTTGTGCTGAGATGTTGTGGATCCCTGTGGAAATGCACAGTGCCCCTGTGAGCCGGGGAAATGGATCCTGATACATGCCCTCCATATCTCGAAGTATTCATTGTGTGTCTTGCGCAGCTGCTGCTCTGGGTAGGTTGTCTCATCCCTCATATCTCTCAGGTAATAGAAAGCTATGGGACCCTTATACTGTATAACTAAAATATTCTTTTGTAGGTATGCGCCTTTAAAACCAAATAATTATACATCCAAGACATTATTTAAATATTAGGAGAGAATTGGAGTTAGAAGTTCAAACTTTTGGAAGTCTAGAGTTGTTGTGGTTAATGTTTCGTTTGCTGTCCGTGAGAGACAATCGCTTGGGATGCTACGTTTTGTTAACATACGTTAGCAAACCGAACTTGCTTGCTTGAGGCAACCCCAGGATCTGCTGGTAGTCCACGAGTTATTTAAGTTGTTATCTATGACTTTGATGACATCCTTACTTCTCTTTGACTTTGTTGTGACTAAAGATCTGAAGCCTTCGGGAGTCATTAAGGAGTCCTATACTATTTGTCAGGAACTGAATGGTAATAATGTACAAGTTTTCTTAGCACTTCTGTGAGATAGGCTGTGTTGTATGACAAGCAGTGTATTATAAATTCCTTTCATGCACTTCTGGATCGTACCAGATCCAACACATGCAATTCTAAGACTGTCACCATATTTTATATTGCATTAATTCAGTATTACTCCTAGTTTGAGTTTCAGTAAGCAGAATTTGAGAAATAGAAACTTGTCCCAGAGTTAACTTTCTATATGAACTCTGTTTCTTTCTTCCATGTAGAGTGGAAAGATAATGTTTCATTTCTATTTACAAGTATGATGTAAAGATGAATTAATAGTTTGGCAAATCCTTTGAGATTACTTAGCATTGAAAAATGCAAATTATTAATATTCGATTATTAAATTCTACTCTTATAATTGGTGATAATAATAGAGCATATCCTAAAGCAAACAAATGGGAGAAACTGATTAAAAATGCATGGACAATTTTAACTTTCAATTTTTCTGACCTTATAGTACACCTGTGCTCAATTATACCATCTCAGATCTTTGATGTTCTCTGGTGTGTTACCTGTTTTGAGTAATGGGAAAATATTTTTGTTTGCTATGCTTAGTTTTTTATGCATGTTTTGCAATTTCTTGTTTTGAGCAGAAATAGAAATACCATGTTGAAGAGAAGAGGTATTTTCTAACACGCATGCTTGGGTTTTGTTGTTGTGGCATATGTAACCATTAAAAGAAAAAATCAAACCTCAGTTAGGATATCTCTGAGCTTTGGGTAAGTAGATAAAGTCTGTAATACTTTGGCACTAGGGATTATTGTTTGCTTGTGTGCTTCAAGCACAAGTTTGGATAAAGAAAATGAACTTTACTGGAGATAGATTCAATTTGCTTAAAAGAAGGCACAATATAGATTCATAGAACCATGAAGTAATTTAGGTTGGAAAAAAAACTTTGAGATCACGGAGCATTTCTTGTAGCACTCTCCATTCACTGTCAGGTAAATGCAGCTGTCTGGAATAGCTCCATCTGGTGAGTCACAGCACACGGGAAACGCAGCTCTCCACTTGCTCTTGTTAGTTCTTTGACGAGTCATCACCTCACACTTCTGTTACATGGAGATCTTATTCTAAAAATGTCTACTACTTGGGAATATTGCACTGAACTGGTCTAACTGTTTAGCTTAAGTGTTTTTTTGTTTGGTTGGTTTTGATTTTTGTTTATTCTTTCCTTTCTCAATGAGATTAAAAAAAAAAAAAAACAAACACAAAAATAAGGCAAAACAGAGAGGTTATCCTTATTATATTCCCAGATCGGAACAAATCAGAAATGTCAATATTTTGAAATACGTAATCTGATCTTTGAGACCCCAGGGCTTCTCTATAGGCAGAACTTCTAAGTGCTGATGCCACCCCAACCAATGAAGATGTTTATTGATTTAGATTTGTCAATGCTTAATTATGCACCATTACAGAAATATATGATGTCAATGAAAAAGAGGGATGTATGAATAAAAAATTCTTTGCAGCAGAAAAACTTCATGCAGAGCAAAGCTTTTAGCTCTGGCTTTTAAAACTGAACAGATTTTTTTTTTTTTTCCATATAAAGAATTTCACCCACAAGAAGGGTTTAAATTCTTGGGAGGAGGAAGAAATTACACATGTTAAGAGGAAAGCATCTTGTTTTGTGTGTTCAGATGTCCTCTTGCATAAAAAGAAATATGCGCATGTCTCCTCTGTAAATACCATTAGGTCCATGTGTAAGTATGATTACAGACCTGAAAGATATTTTTAACAAAGGAAAGCGTAGTTAGAAAGAATTGATGCTGCAGTGACCTGGCTCCCATTAAGGTGACACAGGACTATTCTGGAAATGAATCAATCCTGAAAGTAGCCCAGGACTTGCAAAAGGGCTGGAAACTTCCTTCACTGAGAATGTGGGCTGCAGACCTCCATTTCTTTGTGTTGCTACTTTCTCCCTTGGTGTCTTTGTTTTAGTTTTGTTTTTTGGTTTTTTTCAGTGTGTAAAAGTTTCTTAACATCAAGGAGGAGCCCAAGCTGCAGTATCCAGATCTGGACAGAAGCATCTTTAAATTTATTAAATATGTATTATCTTTGGTTTTAGTAGTGGGGGAGCAAGAAGGAGGATAACAGTTCGAAAAGCCTTGTGAGATCTCCAGTTAGTCAGTTAACATTGTTGACTCATTTCTTCGAAGTCATTACGAATTCAGTGTGTGAAATCTTTGAAAATTATCTAATTGGAGAAGTTGTCTTGCATTTGACCATTCTCTTTTTGCAAGCCATTGATCTGCTGATATATTACAGTCAACCAGCTCAATGCACCGTTGAGATATTTTATTGTAATACATTAACAGAGCAATGGTCATTGATTGATACCAGGAGAGCAAAGGCAGATTTCTTCTGTATGTTTTGCTTAAAATAAAATATACTGGGAAAAAAAAAGATATGCTGGGCAATATTCTGTTCTCACTCCATTACAAATCCAATACCATTTCATTGACATCTGTGGGGTGTCTGCAGAGCTAAGGTGGCATGGCCAAGAACAGAATTGTTCTTGCATGCACCAGCATGCTGTCAATATGCTCAGGTGCTTTGTTTGTGTTTAGACGGAAATCAGATATGCAGTTATAATTTGGGTCAAAATTAGCTATGTTAGGTTTCAGTCAATTTGTATTTAAACATGTGCACATATGTCTGTGTGTGTGTGTCTTTGAATAAGGAATGGGATGAATAAAGAATCTGGCTTAGTCACTTTCATTCCTTAAGCCAGCTTTTGCTGCTCTTCCGTTTTTTAAGGCTATTTTTATATGGAAAAGCTTCGTGTCATGGAGAACCATTGCCACGCTAAATGTATCTCAGCCCTGATCTAAAGGGAGCATTTCCACTGGAAAAAAAAAAGCATTGTTTAGTCTTTAGGTCAATTGAATCTTTGGCCTCTCTGCCAAGTCTGTCAGCGCTGGTGCCAGTTACTGAGCGTGGTGATTTTTATGATATCAACACTTGTCTTTCGGGGATTGCGCTGCGGCCTTCGTGATCATTTTATGCAATCCACCACAGGGCAGAGTCTTTCTAATCCCTGCACAAGGGAACTGTCTTACCACTCGGATTAGTGAAAGTTCATGCTGCTGCAGTGCTGGTGGTGTGCATGCTTGAGATGTGCAGTTCAGGCTTCTTGCATGAAAATTAAATCTTTTGGCAAAAGGCAAGTTAAAGAAACAGCGACATTAAAGCTCGTGTAGCAAGAGCAGCACTTTGTATCATGGAGCCTGGCACGTGAGTGGCAGATATAATTTTTTTCTGGCTGATGTGTTTGAGACTGTGTTGGAGCCTGGAATTCTGTTGGACTGAATGCACTGGAAACCACATGCTTTTATTTTTTTTTTTTTTTTTTTAGTTATTATGGAATCTAAATGAAAAATGTAAAAATGATGAGGTATGTAACATCTTAAGTGACACTGAAATTCTAGGTTAGAATATGTAAATTGTAGATGAGTTACAAATTGCTTTAACTGATCCATTTAAAATAACGTTTTTGCTATAGTGTTTTGTTTAGGGTAATAACACAGAAATAATTTGCCTATCTATTTTAACTCTCATTTCTATTAAGGTTTTCCAATTTTTTCATCTTCTGTTATATGGGTGGTTTCACATTTTGGTTTTGTACTTTTTTGCTGATTTTAAACATTATTATATATTAGAACCTCGTGGTTGTGTTTGGGTTTGCAGGACTCAAGAAGAATGAACTGTATTAAAAATTCTCCACTGTAGTTCAAAAGAGGCTCAAAGGAAACATTTTTATCCACATTACCATTCCTCCTGAACAATTTGTTACCTTTTTTTATATTCACAATTTACACCATACATTTTTGAAAGCAAGTACAGCCTTTACTCAGTATTCCTGCAGAAAGGCATCTTTCATACGACTTCACAGCCTGTATAAAATTTCTTATAAGGATCTGGAGTAGTAGTAGTCAAACATGCTTTCACCTCTGACTTTGCAATGTGTTTTAATAGCTACATATAAAAAGAGATCTAAAAACTCCTGACAAATTTATCTAGAATCAAAAACTCCCTATTTATTTGGGGGTAAAATTTGGGAATCTCAGCTGAAAAAGAGTCTGTCTGAATTAGTTCCACATAGTCTCTGGAAGAACTGTAGCTCTGATTCATTATACCCCAATTTTTAAGTGTTACCTTCTGCTATTCGTGTTCACAGGACTGCATTTTACGTGGTGTATGATGATGCATCTTCTTGGGAAGAGGAACATTAGCACTGAAGAGCTTGGAAGGTAAAACATATATGGAGAACAACTTAGCGAGAAGCTCAAGTGTTGTCCAGTGTATAATGAATAATGAATTGCGTCTTATTAAAATATAAATTTAAGTATGCTTATGTGTGTGTATATATATATATGCAGTGCTTTTATTTTCTAATTTAAACCCAGTTATTTTCCCATTAAAAAATGTGGCTTTCTGCATAGAGAAAATTGCTTAGCTTGGAATCATATTTTGGCCTTGTCTATTCCTGAACAGAGTTGAGATCTGTGCTTTGAGACCTTTACTTGTGACATTACATTTCACATTGCTTTGGTGTTTACAAAGAAGTTTGTGGGGTGAGGTTCTTTTAAGCAAACTTCCTTCCTCACTAGTTCATACTGAGTTGATTTCCATTTCAGCAATATGGGATTGTCTTCGTTCTTGGAACCATCCTTCACTGAATCCTCCATCACTCTCTTCACTATGATGGTGGCTTTATTTATACAGCTGCTGAAATGTTCACTGTGAAGTATTACACTATATTAAGGTTTCATGCTTTTTTACTCTGCTTCAGACTCTGTTCCAGTTTGCTGAAAAGTTATTCTTTGGTTCATAATCCTTTAAGTAAATGTGGTCTTGTTTGTGAGCTAATTTTGGCTGGTTTGAGGAAAGCAGAAATATATTTGTTATTAATATATTAATTATTGAATTAATATATTTACTTCTTCTTTGTTCATAGCTTGCTTGTAAATGACATAGATTTTAAGACTGTGTTTCCTACTCCAAATTGCCCAGTAAATATTATCTATTGACAAATTCTTGCCTATGGACTGCCATTACACACCTAAAGTATTATTTCTGAGTGTATTTTTCAAGCTGATGGGGTCATTTTCTTCCTAGATATTTAATCCTCTATGTGATGCATTTACTATTTTCTGACTGAATGAAGAAAATACTCTGACTTTTTTTTTTCCTTTTTTTTTTTTTTTTTT
>VZTE01007282.1:524145-542030 GCA_013397775.1 Eulacestoma nigropectus
AAGTAGAAGCTCAGGTAATTTAATTAGGATACATTAACCTTTTTTTCCCTCTCAATTATCCAGCTACTCTCATATTCTGGCAATGCTCACAAACACCAGGTTTAAAAAAAAAAAATCTTATTTCCTTCTGACTGAGGGATCATGACCTAAATTGCTGAATGCTAGACTTTTTTTGCTGCTTACAGCAAATGTTTACATTTAATTTTCTTCCACTACATTGATACCACAGAATAATGCATGGAATACTGCTTCTGAAGGATTCAGTGAGGGCCCAGTACAGGTACTGTTCCTGTGCTGAATGAAGCTCTGGCTGCTTTAAGCAGTCCAAAAGTGCATTGATGTAGTGGTACCCATTTGTCCATTTCAATTTATTAAATACATATTAGTGGCAGGCAGCTGTCCTGAGACTCAAGGGCAGGGCTGGTTTTGTACATACACTGTTGCATAGCAGCTATTTGCCATGGTGAATACTTCAGATGTGGATATGCATTATTGTCTGTCAGTTTTAGCAAGTTCCCCACATTTCTGCCATTACTGTTCACAGGGAAATGAATAATAAAAAGAATAAGAACAGAATCCAACTTCAAAGTTGGTGTAATCCCTTGCTATTTGCACAGCTGCAATCATGAGACATTCATATTTTTGTTGTGAATATTTGAATCTGAATATCAAAGTGAAACTTGGAGAATGCCACCCTGTTGACCAACATAATAGAAAATATTAGTACAAATCTCTCAAAGCCTAATTCTTGGGCAGACGTGAATAATGTCTTATTGAAAGCAAATCTTGTTCAAAGCTACAATGATTTCTGAAATGTATAGAGCAATCAAATCAAGGGAGTCAAGCCTGAATACACAGATAGAAATTTGACCCATAATGCAAAGAATTCTTTTATTAGTAATTCTTAAAATGGAAAGTAATTTCCAAGCGTCTTCATTGTAGTAACATGCTCAGGCCCCAGGACTGGGTATATGTGTTTCTTTCCTAATCAAACAGGGAAATATCCAAGCTTTTATTACCATCCATTGTAAAAACAATGGTGTTGAAATAACTGCCTTGATGTAAAGTCTCCATGGAGAAAAACCACAAGTAATTTTGCAAAGCACAAGTGTTCCAACCAGCCTTATATACTTTACCCGCAGTCTGCTTTCACTGACTGCCTACACTGAGGTTAAAAAAACAGTCATCAAAAAATGCCAGAAAAACTCTATTCCCTGATTTATTTTTGTATTTGCCAACAACAAATTGACACTGATTAGAGCATTATTTTCTGTCTGGAAAATACAACCAGAAAAACAGCAAAACCAGAAAAGTCATGTTTGACTCAAAATGTCAGATGAAACCAGCATTTCACTCACCAAATATTCATAGCTATAGTGCTTCAGTGTTTCAAGTAGAGATGAAATAGAAATAAGCCATTGACTGAAGGAAATCAAGAAGGATAACCAACTACGTAGGTCGTGGCCCTGGCCAAACGCTAGGCACCCATGGCAGCCACTCAGTCTCCCTCCCCTGCCACAACTGGGCAGAGGAGAGAAAAAAAAAAAATTAAACGGTTTCATGAGTTGAGAGAAGGACTGGGAGAAAACACTCCTGACAGTGCAGGGAGACATGGGGGTGGGGGTTTGGTCGGTTCATCACCCGAGGTTTTCTTCTGCTGCTCAGGGAAAAGAGTCCTTCCCCTGCTTCACCGTGGGGTGCCTCCCATGGGAGACATTTCCCCGTGAACTTCTCCAGCGTTCTCCAGTCCTCCCAAAACTGCTGCAATGTGAGTCCCTCCCACAGGCAATCAGTCCTCCCAAAACTGCTGTGGTGTGGGTCACTCTTCCAAAGGATGCAGTCCTCCAAGTACAGGTTACTCCAGCCTGGAAGTAGGACCTCCTCTCTCCACCGGGTCTCCCACTGGATCACAGCCTCCTCCAGGCATCCACCTGCTCCGGCGTGGGCCCCTCCCCCACGGGCTGCAAATGGATCTCTGCATCCCCCGTGGATCCCCATGGGCTGCAGGGGCACAGCTGCTTCAGCACGGTCATCACCACGGCCTGCAGAGGAATCTCTGCTCCGGCGCCTGGAGCACCTCCTGCCCCTCCTTCTGCACTGACCTTGGTGTCTCCCTGTTGTTTCTCTCACATGTTCTCACCTCCTCCTCTTCTCTGACTAGAAAAAACTGTGCCCACTTTGTTTTGATTTTCTCCTTAAATATGTTATCACAGAGGCATTACCACCATCTCTAATTGGCCCAGTCTTGGCCAGCACCGTGTCCATCTTCAGAGTTATCAAGGATTGGCTCTGCCGGACATGGTGGAAGCTTCCAGCAGCTTCTCACAGAACCTACCTCTGTACCCCTCCTACTACCAAAAAACAGGTCATGCAAAACCAACACAATTATAGATAAAAAACTTGAAAATAAAAAGGTAGAAGTAAAACAGAATAATAATTTTTGAACCTCTAAAATTTTGGATTCATCCTAAGGCGTTTTTTTTTGTAATTCATTTACATAGTTTTTTTACCAAAGGAAAAATATATGTTTCTTTGGAATCTTAATAGGAAAACTTCATAAACAAAGTGAAGAGGTAGGAGATTAAAATGTTAAAAGGAGAATGCAGGATTTTCTAATGCACGGCTGGATTCCAGAGGGCAAGAACTGTTGGTTCTCTGCCCCATTGGCACCATTCTTCATAGATGAAGTCCTAAATTTGGAAGGATCAGAAGTATTTCCAGTATCTCAATCTATTTTGCTAACACTATTCATCATATCTGGTAAATTTCACTTTCTTAACTGGAAACGATAGCAATTAAAAAGATATCTGGAATAATTAGAGCAAATGATTCAAGAAACAAAACCTAATGACAGTGGTGCTGCCAAAGTGACTGTAACATATATCTAAAATAAATTAAAATCTACAAATTAATCATTGTCTGTCTGTATCCCACCCAGTGCTAACAGAACCAAAAACTCCATATATTTAAACCTACAATTTATTAGCGCTCCCTGGCAAAAATCAATATAAAGCTTTAGTGGGCAGAATGTGTGTAATAGTAACAAGTAGAAAGGTTAGTGTAGAAGTTAATGGTTCTATCAAGAATAAAACAGAGCTAAAGTCTGAAGAAAAGCTCTCCCACAAGTGGTTCATTAACCTTGGAGAACTCCAGCATATCTTCAAAGTAAAGATTACAACAAACCTGACTCAGTCACCAGCAGCACTTGTTAGCTCTTGGCTTCAGAAATCAACAGCTTTTTCATTTGCATTATGAAACTATCACAAAGCTTTCATTGCACTAAGATGTTTGACCCTGTAAACTAACTAGATTAGTAAATCCAAGATCACACGGGGCAGTGGGATTGATGGTGAACACCTTACCTAAACACAGCCCTGTGCGCTCCCAAGTAATTGGGAGTTTCATACCAAAATGATCAATAATAGACAACGTCCATAGTGAATTGGTATCAAATTCCAGGGAACTGGAGGCAATTTTGATTAACTCACCAAGGAGCAATTGCACCCTTCCTAAAGCAGCTGAGACATATCAGTGTTTTTCTCCCAGCTGAAACCAGGACAATCTCCATCTGCTTTTTCCGCAGCATTAACCACTGCTGACAACAGTAGATCTTGGTCCTCTTCTTCCTACAGCTCTCCCACAGCTCCTCCTAGATTTTCACTTCCCACTGAGTTTTCCTGCGACAAATATTTGCGATAACTCCCAGGATTACTGCAACGGTCTGGATAAACAGACAACTTGTACATGCAGTTGTTCAAACCTGTAATTCATGCCTCTGATATTTCTATTGCTATCCCATGAAACTGAACAGGAAGATAGGAACTCTGTCAGCCACTCCTGTGTCCAAACCAGCAAAAAAATTGGAGAGGTTAGTAATAAACTACCACATGTAGTTAGCAGTTCAATATAAAGAATACATTGCCATATTGTACATTAGATCTTAGAAAAGGCCGCCACAAATTATACCTTTTGAAAATGCAACCAATGGAGTCCCATTTGAATAATAAGTACAGAAAACTTCTTTTTAGGATGCATTTTTATTTCAGTTATATATGCTTATCAATACACACAATTATTTATCTGTAATGTTTTGCAGCTAATATCCATGAACAAATATCACTGTTTTATAGCAGTATGGTTCAATATTCCTCATAATTGCACATATTCCAATTTATCTTTCAGTGTGAGATTTCTATGTTGGTACCCCACAGATTTCTAGTTACAATGCCTCATATTCACTCTTCTTGCTAGATTTTAGGCTCTGCATCTGGCATTCAGTATGAAATTAAATGACAAAGTGAAATAAATATAAAGAAAATACTTTTGGAGGAAAAAGTACCATGCAAGTTAAAATAGAATTTAATGTGGGAAAATTCAGGCAGGAAATTTCAATGGAAAATACATGAAAAATCCTGGACTAGAGTTTCCACTTTACATAGAATCTCTTGAAAATTGCGCAGATACTTTGAGTTATATTTTTGCAGCTGATCCTAAGCTGCTGCTGCAATTTATCTAAATTAAGGAACCCTCCAAAGTCAGTGCTCTTAGTTTCAAGTCTCACATAAAACTTTAATGACACAGGTATACGTAAAATCAGATTCACTTTTGTCATGGCAATCAAGAATCTCCTGGCATACAAAGCCAGTATTAGACTAGACTTTGGAAAGAACTCTTTGAAGTAAACTGTTCATTCCGAGATGAAGTGATGGAGAGTTCACACTGTCAAATATTATTTTTTTCTGCTTTCCTGTGTAATTGAAAAACAATTTGGTTAAAGTATTGCCACAGATGCAAAACCAAAAATCAATTTGCTATGAAAGAAGAAAGGGAAAGTTGGTAACTGTCAGATGTATTATGTTATAATGACCCAAAGATAAAAATGGTGACAGCCAACGGGACAGTTGGGACCAAGAACCGTTAGCTACACACTGACAATTCAAATGCAGTTGTACCGTAGCCAGTTTGTTTCAGTTTCCAGTCCATCTACTATTTTTTCCCATTTTATTCCTCCCATCTTCCCCTACCTACTGCTGTAAGTTTTCTTCCAGCAAGTTCTAGGGTGGAAGTTTAAATGAGCATCTGCCACAGCACCAATGCCAACGCGAGCTGGCCACCAACCAGCGGGGCTACTCTTGCATGGGATGCCTGGCTCCCCTTCGGAGACTGTGCTTAACCTTTATGACATACTCAGATTCCACCAGCTTGGTGCCTCAAATCCCACGTTCCTGCTTCTCTCCAAATTTTCCAGTTGGTAACATATCCTGGTGGGGAGACTCACACCCTTGCCCTTCATTATCCTTCATGTTTCTTTGCAAGTCAAAACATAGTGGTTTTATTTTCTTTCACTTTGTTTTGTTTTTATTATTATTTAAAAAAAAAAAGTAAAAGAGAAATGGGAGGGGGATTCAGTTCATAATTAGGGGAGGAGTCGTTTTTGGACTCAATCCCCAACATGAAATCTGTCATAAATAGATTCTGCCAAATTGCTGAACAGAGTGCAAATAAGTAATGTGCCAGTTTTTTAATAGGTTCTTTGGGCTCTTTCTGCAAGTCCAACCCTTGTGTCATTTCACTGACATTGTCCTTGAAAATCTTGTTCTGCAACCTCCTTTTTAAACTACGTGATACACATGCTTAAGCTTTCCCAGCTATGACAGCCCACAACAAAAAAGTCAACCTAGGTTTTGGCACAACTAAAGTCTTCTTCAAGTAATCTCATTTGTGCTTGTCCTAAAACTGTTCTTATTAGGCAGCATCCTTATCTCATAGCCACAGCCGAGGATGGCATTGTGGCTTCCCAAAGCACGGTTGCTACACTGGCTAAAGGGACATCCAGATCTTAGTTAGAGCAGACACCATCTTTGGAATCGACTTTGATGAAAAAATTGCCAAAGCCCTTCATCTGTTTTATTTCCCTTGCTTAAATGATGGGTTAAACAGGCCTACTTAAGAGTACAATAGCTCCAGCCTTTTGAAATGCTAATTTTCGTCTTGGCCACAATGTGTTGTGGCATATCAACCCCCTTTATACTTTATTGGCTGTAAAGATAATGAGAATCTCTTAAAAGAACAACAGAAAATCCATGACATTAAGGATTCAGATTCCCCTCAAATCTAGCTCCTGAGTGCAAGCACTGAGAGCAACTTCACACATAAAGCATGGTTTTGATTTAGAGCATATTTATAGTCAAAACATTAGCACCTCTGGGAAGCTCTTCTTCACACTGAGTAGAGGCAACTGGCAAATGCTGAAATTTGTTCCTGTCTTACAAAGCTTGTTGAACCTTCTAAATGCTTTCCTTGGAGTTGGATCTGGTGATCTAACTATGTACAGTCTTGCTGTATTTCCAGTTTATTTGAATTCATGAAGATATCTCACAAGCACCTTTGCACAAGGCCAGTCAAACAATAAAAACAAACATGTTGTTCATCCAGATTGTCTGCTGTTGCCCCAATCTGTGCTTTGTACTTTCCAGGCTGTAGTGTAAATGTTTCCAGGGACAGATGTTGTGAGAGAGCTGATGCTACTTCCAGTCATTTCCAGTGATACTTTTCAGAGCAGAGTTTATCGCATGTATTTGTTTTGGTTCATGTTATATTTACATAATATTCTGACCTATGCTTCAGAAATCTCCTTCTTTACAAATAAACAATTATAAGATAATACTAGAACCAGGGTGAAGAGGCACACAACAGAAAAATAGTTCTAGATTCTTTTATTGCTGTCTGAGTTCGTAAAAATGTTGGTGACTTTTAAGATTTTAAAAATGTTGGTGACTTTTAAGATTTTAAACTTCTGCAACAGAAGTGAGGGAGAAGGAAGAAACATATAAGTGTAGAATACCAAATGCAAACTTTTAAGGTTTATGTCCCAATTTTTAGACTTTAACCAGATTGGAAGTAATGGGCGGCTTCTGACTTAGACTGGAATTTCAGATCTGAGTAGGTGGGTGTCATTCATATCATTCATCATCTCAGGTGGCTATCATTCATTCCAATGGATCACTTCTTTTTGACATTGCAGGAAGACTTGAGAACTATCCATGTGGATTTATCTTTATAAGATATTTAAAAATAACCAAGAATTTTTGAAGCCTTCTTCATCTCTAAAAATGTTTCAGAATTCTTTCTTTTGTCAAGAAGTAAAATATTTCTAAATGTAATACTTTTTTAAAAAAACTGTAATTTTAAAATAAAAATACTGATGATTGGAAAAATGTTTTAAAGAGAATTGCAGAACAGACTTTTCAATGTGTTATCTGTCACAAGATTGTGTCAGATCTCCCAAAGAAATGCAAACTGTGGTCTTAAATTTTTTAAGGAAAATTATGTCTATGTTGGAGGTGAAATCATTGATACAGGAGAGGTTTTTTAAAGTTCTTTCTCAAATGGCCTCTTCCCGGTTACCTACAGTAAAATACTGTGAAAAGCTTCAAGTTTTTTCCCATTAATGGTATCAGATAATATTCCGTTTGGAGCCTATGGTAACCCAAAGAAAATGAAACTAATATATGTATTCAAAAAAGAAATTATAGTCATGTCCCAGTAACAACAATTAAAGATACAACTTGAGAGCTGAAGCTTGTATTTTATTGTTCAAGTAGTTATCTGTGTTTAGGCCCATGCTCCTGAATGAAGAGGAAGCAAAGAATCTAGAAAAGCATTTTAATAGTTCTCTTTGAAGGCTTCAACACCCTGTATCTGATTGCTGGTGAGATGTTTAATGTGTTACCAAGCTGAGTTAGTGATTACAATCATTTTAGCAGTCTCTGTCCTATTGATAACTCTGCTGTGGATGGAGAGCTGTCACTGGAAAGATGCAGGAATTTCTGTTTCTTTGAGCCGAGATAATGGGTATCATGCCTTGTTATCAGGCAATGCTTGCTGCTGACATCCATGCCTAGAGATGGAAACACACACATGTTATGTAAACATGTATAATTTTTAATCTTTTTGTTTTATTTCATACTTTTCCCCCTAAACTGTGATTTTCCTGTTTTTTCCATGAAGGAGAAGATCTATGGACTCATGGAGCACTGGCTCGGGGAGGAAGGGTAAGGCAAATCAGTGTGGCCAACAGTTGTGCAGTTTATCTACCAGGGCCCCATTCAAGTTCACTGAAGTTTGTTATTAAAAGGTTTCTCTTGTGACTTAGACCTTAGACAGGACACTGCTGTACCAAATGGTATTAGAACATAAAGATTTAAAATTGTGCAGCTTTCCTTGGAAAAGTGACTCTGCAAAGGCTTCTTTGATACAACAGATCAATTTAGAACGTTTTAGGAAGAAGTTTTTTACTGTGGGTGTGGTGAGATACTGGAACAGGTTGCCATGAGAAGCTGTGGATGCCGCATCTCTGGAAGTGTTTAGGGCCAGGTTAGATGGGACTCCGAGCAACGTGGTCTAGCGGGAAGTGTCCCTGCCCATGGCGGGGGAGTTGGGCACTAGGTGATCTTTAAGGTCCATTCCAACCCCTTAACATTCTATGATTCTATGATTATGTAGTGTCTCCAGAACTATTAAATTTTAGTAATGGGTACAAACTGTACCTCAGAGCACGCTTCAATGAGGAAATTACTATTTGTGTTTCAATAAGGAAGGAGGCACTTTTTTTTCAACAGTATTTAAACTTTAATCAAAGATGCAGAATTTAGTAAGAACCATGCCTCTCAGATATCAGGAAAAGTTTCTGGAGTTGACGGTGGAAGAAATGGGGATTAAAGTGAGAGGGTTTTTTTTTTTGGTTGGTTATCTTTCTTCTCTCCAATGCTGTGTCCTAGGAAACCCCTAACCCAGCCCCTCACCTGCAATTCTGAGCTTCACAGTATATGCTTATCATCACAATGCAATGGTTTCTTTAAAATATTGATTGTTCTCTATTTGTATAAATACAGCAGAGAGTTCAGGTTTTTGTTTTATGGGGTTTTTTTAGTTCTTTTTTTTCTTTTCTGATTGATGATGTCTCCGCAGGAAACTTTAAGAAAATTTTGCTCTGTGCTACCTCATAGTGAGTTGAAAAATACTTCAAAATTAGGTTTTTCTTCATCTTAACCATTTATGTATTTGTGGACATATTTGAACGGGCACCTTAGAAGCCTTGTGTCAATCTGGAGCACTGTGAGGGAGCCAGAATTAATTGGCCTGTTAGGCTGGGTTTACAGATGCTTTGCGTTGGCAGAGCAGTGCAAGCAGCTGGGTAGTGTGCCTTAGTTTTCCTTTTACCTTCTGGCCTCCAGGTTCGTGTTGTTGCTTAGCCCTCTCTTCCATTTCTCTGTCTAAATCCAGCACAATTTCCCATTGTTTCCTTGCACTGGTGCATTGATGCTTTTTCCAGGGTTGTCTGTCTTGTTCTTTTCATGTTATCCTCTTCCTACTCTCTGGTTATTCTTTAAGAGAAATTTTTTTAGGAACTGTGAGTTTGGCCATGAATTTTCAAGAGCCAAGAGAGTCTGTCCTCTCCTCCAAGTACATTTCACTCTCAGAAGGTCTGATTCCTTGCACAGTTATAAGCAGGACTAAATCTGCAAAACTTCTACCCTAAAAAAAAAAAAAAATAAATCTCAGCAATAACCCGTTCTCAGCATTTTGTGAGAGCAGAGTCAACAGTTATGGTAGGCAGAGGGTTTCTACACCATAATTCAATGAGAAACAGTAGAAGATTGTTCCCAGAATGTCCACCCAAATGTCAGTAAACCAGGAGCTAATACAATCATGAATGGTAGGAAATTAGTCATTTGTAGCAGACCTTCACATTTATCATTAAATCTCTCTGATTCTACCACTGACCTTTCAAAATCAATAAACCAGGCTGCCTGAAACAAGGAAGTTTCCTGTAAAAGAAAGAAAATGTGTCTTGTTTGGACCTTCTGTCTGCTAGTTTTTTTCTGAAACAGTAAGTCACATTTGTAGCTCTCCTTTATCAAGCCCCAAGTGTTCAAAATGTATTACTCACTAATGAAAGATGATTTTCTTCTTAATTCGTTGTCTGATTTCTGGAGTTTATGAGTTGTATAGAAAGAAATACTGAAGCATATTTTTAAGGAGACATTCTTTGTTCTTCCTGGCAAACGAGTTACAAAGTTGACTCAAGCTCAGTGTGAAATCAATTGTAGATCTAACTAGATTTTTTTTAAAGGATTGGAAAGCTACAGTCTTAATGGAAGGTAAGTTATTTCTTATTTTGTTTTGGTAAATAAAACAGGGTGTGTGTTACTTGCTGGTATAATAAAATCAAATGTTAAAAGTAGTAAAGTTAATCAAAATTAACTTTAATTAATCAAAACGGAGTATTCCAGATAAAGATACTGTTGAAACTATTTGTAATCTATTTCTATGTTTATTACCTAAAGAATATTATTGACCAGCTTGAAGGCTTTATTTCCTGAGCATAGCACTTTGGCAGTGCTCCTTATCTCTTCGATATGCAAAATGTAAATGAATAAATCTCTGTATACAAATGCTGAATATCACCTTTCATTTTATGTATATACAAATTATTTTTATGTAGTTCTTTTTACGTGTCAGTATGCATTGGCATGTTTTTTGTTCTTTTTCTCCATTAAAAAATACAATCAGAATCTGTTTGGCTACCAAAAGTAAAAGAAATGAACTTGATGAAAGTAGTTTTGTTTTTCAGGTCTATCTCTCTCTAACAGATGTCCTCAAACGAAAGTTTCTAAGCTAGAATTACTTAAATTTTGAGTATTTTTAAGTTCCTTAGAAAATTAATCACGTGTCTAAAGATCAGGTCTGACTTTGATAGCCCCCTAAATTCTTACAACACACCGTGTCAAAATACCCATACTGTGCACACATATCCACTGATATAAACTAGGGATTTGTGAGTGACAGTAACATAATGTGGATAATTCATGGAATGGAATGGAAATATCACTTAGTAATGTACACACTGAATTCCAACTTCCACAAAAATAGCTTCAGGAAGCCTGGTGTTTGAAAACACAATATATTTAACCAAGTGTCATTGAGTAATAAGGCAAAGGGACAAATTTCAAGATCTACACTAACACAAAGTCAATAAATGCATGTGCAGTCCAAAGATGTGACAGACACATATATTGTACAAAAAGGATTTCTCGGACAGATTCTGTCAATATAAATATATTCTGTCGACATACATGTGCCTTGTCATGCTGCCTTGTCATAATTGCAGTCTCAAGAGCTTTAATTATCTCTTTAAACCATCGGTATTTACATTTGGTTTGTCTCATGGTCCTTCATTGCTAATGTGTCACAATCTTTTTTTTTCCCATATGGGGGTGACAACTGGTCACTCTTCATTAATAAAATGACAAGTCTCTTATCCATGTTGTAGTCACAATAGGCTTTAGAAAGTTAAACTTCAAGAGATTAAATTCCCTCTGTGGTTATCCTACAGAACGCACACTTCAACAGGAAGTGCTTACACATCCTTGTTTTTCTTCTGCCAAGACTAAATTCTATTTTCCAAGACGTAAAGTTGGGATGAAAACAAGAATATGAATTCTGCAGTGAAACAGTGACATGTATTGTCAATTTTTGTAAACTGTACTGTAATAAGGAAAAATATATTCCTGTGAACATTGTTGGTCACCTAACTAACAGGATAAATATGTAGTCTTCTAAGGTTGTATTTTAGATAGTCCTCATGAAATCCAGCATTAGCCCTAGACTTCAGAGAATCACAGAATAATCGAGGTTGGAAAGGACTCTGGAGATCCTCCTGTCCAACCCTCTTGCTCAACCTAAAGGAGGTTGCCCCAGAGTGTGTCTAAAGAGTTTTTGAGTAGTGCCAAGGACAGAAATACAATTTGATCAGACTTTATGTTTATGTGTGGAGGTCACTCCCTGGTTCTTTCCCTTGAAATTGGTGAGAGCTAAAGATAGGTAGCACTTAGACATATGAGGAACTTTTGCAACAGCATGAATGAAACATCTGAATATAGTGTTGATTTAGGGTTCCCTGATTTCTTTCTCATTAATGTGTTGCTTTTCCTTTCGTGAGTGAAACAACAAAATTTCTGTATGATGAACCACAAATTGCTGGTGCCAGTTTACCTGGGGATTGCGATGCTGGAGGCCTGCCTCAAAATCTCATGAGAGTGACAGCAATGATGGTGCCTCTATCTAAAGACACCAATCATTGATGGTTTCTATCTATCTAAAAATGTACGCTGCCCTAAACAAGGAATATAATCAACACAGTATTATCCAAAGCCTTTTTCCAACAGGTAGAAAGACTGTCCAAGTCTGTTAATTTTTAACAGGAATCATAGAAACTGTCGTTTCGGAAGGTGGTGTTTTCAAAGTGTGGAAACACAGACCGTAGTTCCTTGGTATGCCTGGAACATGAGAGCACTTGAGCCCGAGTGGCTTTGTCAAACAAGTGGCCAAGCAGGTGTTCTGTGGACCAAGGTGGTGAAAGGCAGTGCATGTGTAGCTGTGGCACACACAGCCTTTCCCTTGGAAGCCGAGTGGTAGCACGTGAGGTGACAGTAGCTGTGAACTTGTCACCAGCACAGGTTCTACACCGGTTCTCCAAAGTCCTGCTTTTGTGCCCCCATCAGGCTTAGCTTCATTTCAGCCAAACAGAACAATAGATAGAATGAAGATGTGACACTGGACAGTCCAACCAGCCCTGCAGCTGGATCACAGACTTTTCTCTGAATATATGGTTATGGGACTAGACAAATACTAAGCAAGAATTTTGGAGTTCCTGCACTTTAGTGAGGTCGTAAGGGGGGTATGAATATCTAGGCATATGTTTCAAGCTGCTCACACATTGCCCATCTGAGCATAAAACTTGGGATATTCCTGTCCTAGAATAAGACCAACACACAGGCTTAGGGCGTGGGTTTTGTAGAGGTTATGTACTTGAGCTGACTCCTTCAGCACAAGTCTTGGGCCTTGCATGGCTTGGGCACCGTAGGGTGACAGGAGGCACAGCCTGGCACTGGAGCCATGGCCCTTGGGCTGTGCCATTACCAGGCCACAAACCAGTTGCTTACAGGGCTGGTTTGGGTTTGCCTACAGCAGATTGCAGTCACTGCAAAGTAAGCATTGCCCAAGGCAATGAAGCGCTCCTGCAAATTTTATTATTCTTTAATGGCTTTTATCAGAAAGGGAGGGTTTAGGCCTAAAAAGAGGATAAGTATGGAAGAAAACCACCACCTCTGTCCAATGGGACCACTTAGAATGAGGATTAGTCATAAAACTTAACAAATGCTGGAGACATTTACAACTCTCTTCTAACGTAATGGCACCTATACCAAATAGTTATATTAAATTGCAAATTTTATGTTCCATAATGCTATGCACAATAAATTAGCAAAGCCTGTATCAATCTCTATGTGAAGACAAACCCGAAAAATCATGTTTATTGTTAAGGATAAATAAAGTAAAACACTTTATTGCTCAGTGACAAAAGATTATAAAATACATTGCAAAAATAAAGCGCATTGCTCAGTGACAAAAGATTATAAAATACATTGCAAAAATAAAGCGCATGCTGTAGTCTATAGGAACAAAAGGATTGTCTGATTATAGAAAAGACCTAAAATTCAGGAGTGAAGAAAAAGATGAGGTTTAATGCTACTGTTTGGTATTAAATTTTAACTTATTCCAGTGAGAATGAAATAAAAAACTTTAAGGAAATCGATTCCTAGATTAAAAAAAGAAAGAAGTGTCTTTTGAAGGTTAGTACTGTTATAGTGAAAATTGGTCACCTATTCATAGGAAAATGTAGCAATTAGTTTTCTGTACGCATTCAGGGTTGTTTTTACAAATTTTGAGATAACAAATACTTCTTTCTCTTCTCAGATTTCACTTAAGTCGTAACTAGTAACCAACCCTTACTATTGGAAGAATTAAATGCAATTACGTAAAGTTTTTCATCCTGATTGATCACAAGGGGTTGTACAAAATATAGGAAAACAATAATTTAGATTTGGCTCTGCTGCCTTCGGGCAGTGTGGTAATGCAGGAAAGTGTGTGGAGTGAAGGTATGTCTACATGTATGGATCTATATGTATTTTTTTTAACTACAGGGGGAAAAAAAGTCAGATTGTAAATCCCTAAAACTGGTTGTTAAATTCCTTCAGCACAAATAGAAGACATCTGGATATCCCTTTTTTCTCTGAGCAGTTTCTAATGCCACTGATGTGAGTAAATATTGGTATAATTAATTTTCATAACCTTTTAAACATGTAGTAATTTTCTGCTAAAAAAATGAATCAGGGAAATTGTGCTTTAGAAACTTACATAATTCAATATTGTAAAGATTAACCAACCCTGAAATAGTATAATAAATGGGTGACAAGAGATGTTCAGGATACAAATGCATGACCTTTGGAAATAAATAAATAAATAAATAAATAAAGCATGGGATTGTCAGTTGTAGTTGACTGTGGTTAGATTTTCATTGGAGGCAGCAGAACATTGATTCAATAAAACATCATTCAGTAAACTGTCCTTTTTCAGCAAGGCACATAAATATTTGCCTAACTTGTTTAAATCCCACAGAGCTTAGTTCTATGCTGAATCAGGTAGTGGGGAAAATCATGCTGAAAAGCAAGGTACGAATTTCTGATCTCATTAGTTCCTTGCTTCCTCTTTCAACCTTTGCTAGTCTCTTAAATCGTTCCCCAGTTTGTAGCTTTTAACAACTGGATGCCACTCCTTTTTTCTATATCAAAAGTGTTTCAATCCTCTGAAACAGCAGTGCTTGGTGAGGCAGGTATCTGCATACCTGGACCCCTGCTAGACTGGAATTCTTTGTGCCTGCCAAAGTGGGGAGAGGGAAAAGCCAACTCGGAATGGAAAAACCCACACTGCTTAATGCTGATTACCCATGGTTGCTTTGCTATATTTGCTTTGTTGCATTAACTGAGTTTTGGTTCTTTTTGGATGATGTGAGTGATACTGATATATTTCTGTACTCATGAAAGTGTCCAGAAGCACAGTTAGCGTGAAAACTTGCCTTTGTTCCCAAAGAGTTGGTTTCAGTGTCTGGCCAAAGTTAAAGGTTGGCAGAAGAGGATGACAACTCCTTTTGGATGACTGGAAATTTTGCTGTAAGGAGCATTCATATGCTCTGGCTTTGCGTTTGGTAAGCGTTTGATCTCTGGGTGGAACTAACGCCGTTGCTTCAGGGGAGACCTCACAGCAAAACCTGGCTGGGTTTGCTCCTTGAGCAGTAAAGCAAAGGAGGATTGGCCTTAGCATCCAGCAGGCCAGCAAAAGCAAAGATGATGTCCCAGGTCTGGTCTGAGCAGCAGCAGTTCTGTCTCAGTTGGAGGCATCTGGTTAGAAATGGATACCAGGAGCACTGGCTGGATTTGGATACCAGGAGCACTGGCTGGATTGATGAGTAAGACCGTAACTGGAGGAGGCTGTAGCAGATCTTAAGACTTGCAGAGAAAATAGTCATGCTGTGGAACAGTGTGTGTGACTCCTGCCCTGCTGTACATCTGCATGAGAAAATAAAAAATGGAAAAAAAAAAAAGACTACTATTTATTTTTATTTCCGAGAAAATTTCAAAACAGTCTTTTATTTCTGCCCCTGACTTCCTATCACTTTCACTGTTATCTGGCAACTTTATTAAAATATCGATAGCCCTGGGAAAAATATAACCTAAAAAATGTATCTGTTTTGATAGGATAACCGTGGTTGGTGATTAGATTATATTAGACCACGAATTTGTCCTCAGATGTAGTTCACTCTTTGGTGATGGATCATCTTCTGGAAACCACATAGTTTGTATAAAACACCTCAGAAGGTTTCCAATAACAGCCCAAATTTTCTAAAAAGGAAAATCACTAGCAATTAATAGTTTCTCCTTACAGAGAAAAATAAAAAGACAAAGAGAGGAAAGTGATGAAGATGCAAAGTTAACGCAGTTTTGTCACGAATATTAACCTTTCCTATAAAAAATGGAAAATTGTTCTTGATAGAGATAATATATAAATAAGGATAGCTACACTCTTTCAAAATAGTCCTCCAGAAAACCACTGCTGCCTGCCAGACAAAAGAGTAGAGGCTGTTCCAACGTGCACAAAAAGGCTTCTCATGACAGTGCCCATTAACGAAAGACTAAACATGCATCCACAGGTGAGGAAAAAAATACTTGTACGACTGGCTAAAAAAAAGAAACACCAAAAAGTATTAGTGAGTCTTTTGGGTCCTAACGTAACAAAAGTGAGGTAAGAAAAAGGTTTTGAAACTTCATCTGAAGACATCCCAGTAACAGAAGCTCATGATTTGGCAGCAACCTCTCTAACCAGATCAGTGGTAGAGCTTCTGACTTATTAATGAAATTTGTTGCAAGTACTCTTTAAGTAAAAGCAGAATTGCCACAGCAGAGGATTTTATGGTAATGGAGGCTGAATAATAAGAAAATGGAGACTTGTCATCTAATCACGAAGATCCCTCCCCTTTGAACATAAAATGCATAAAATATCTGAAATATTAATATAATTGTACAAGGTCCTGAAAATCACAATGAAAATATTTTATGAGTATCCTTAGTGTGCCTGTGACCTATAGAGATCATTAATTTGAAGCCTAATAGCCTACCTGATACTGTACAGCTTCCACAACCTGATTTGGCAGAATTGTATTATATGTATAATATTGTTAATAATGTATAACATAATAGAATGCCACATGGTATTCTAAAAAACAGGAGAAGAAGATAATTATCAGTATTACAATATGCCAGTAAGAGATCAAAGAATATGAATGTTATATGGACAAATGAAAGTCTGATGATGCACTAATTTCCTTTTCAAGGAAATACTACACCACTGGAAAAAAATGGACACAATTGCCACAGCTTTTGTCTTTATTAGAGAAAAAAAAAAAAAGTAAAAAAAAAAGTAAGTATGTAGAAAATTAGAGACTCAGTGCAGTAAATTTTTCTCACTTAAAAATATAATTTAAATGATTAGAAAGCACTGTAATTTTTTTCAGATCGAGGATACTTGATTGTCCTTATCATCTGTACTTTTCTGCATCCCTGCCTGATATACCTCCTTATCACTTAACTAGCTAATCAATCACTAGACTTTCCCTACATTTTAAGCACTGCAGAAGAGTGTCTTTCCATAGCAAGAAAGGTGGCAACGTGTTGCCCTTACTCTGAATCACCTCTGCTCACTTTATCATCTGCATCCCAAAGCTTAAAATAAAGCGATTATATGTTAGAACTCAACCGGGCCTCTAAGAATTGCACGAGTAATATTTTTATTAAATGTTCACTTTATTAGGATTAAGATTGCCTGTAGTTGTAGAAATCTTCTGCGGAAGAAAAAAAATAAAGTAATTAAAAAGAGTGAAGTGAAAATGATATATTACAGCTGTCTGCACAGGCAAGGCATTGCCTCTGCAGGATCAGGGCTTCACTTAACTCTGCAGAGAATAGGACCAGAGAGGAACACAGAAATCCTTACCTGATTTATCCTCACAAACCAAACCTGGCTTAGCCTGCCAGTGCATTCTTGGACTGCTGAATGAGACACAGTGCTCTGACATCACCTGTTTCAAAACGTGCAAATGACTCCTACATTTCAGCATCTTCACCTTCTTCCTTTCTTTTTTTTCCTGCTCATTGGATCAGAAGCACTTTTTTAAGCACATTGGGCCAAATGGTGTGGAGCCCTCCAGCCTTCTGCTGCCTTCTGGTTTTGAGGGCAAAGGGGATACATAAGAACAAACCATATGGTGATGCCGTCAGGACTTTTTATTCTTTTTCTACCAAAATATCCTCTTTTAAAATGAAATTATGCATATGACAGGATTCCACTGAGAAATATATGGCTGCTTTCTTTAGATTTCATGCAGGGAAACTGGTGACTCCGCTTTATAGTCCACAAAAAAAAAAAAAAAA